>CM060828.1:4363981-4851677 GCA_030704555.1 Heliconius charithonia
TTTTTTATAAAGTTCTCTTTTTGCTTGGACTGTGGTGGATATGGTCTCATGTAAAGTTACGTATGTCATAATAGTGCTAAATAAAGTTTGGCAACGATTATAAAATTCTTGCGGTGTTCGATTACTTTGAGTTGCTACGGAGAGGTCATTATAGAGAGCGGTCTCATCACGTTGATCTGAGAAGTTATTAATGAGGGCTGAAAACTGGCTAGGCATACCCCTGTTATTTTATTTAAAATTCCATTTAATAAACACAGATTAGAAAATTCGCTACCAGGGTTATTACTAAGGTATTGCGTAGCCAATGAATCGCAAATTTTAATGAACCGAGTAAGGACGTTAGGGTTTCCATCAAATTCTGGAACTAAGCGAAGGGCTTTAAAAATTTCATCTGGGTTACATTGCGACATTATTACCTTTTTTTGCTTAAACGATCTCTAACTCTAAACTATTTAATTCTAAATTATCTATTCCTATGATATCTCTATTATTATCTACTAATTGTCTGCGGGCCTGGTGCGGTTCAGGCTCCCGCGATCTAGAGGCTCTAAGATGGTAAATCTTGAAGTTTAAGATTCAAAGGAGCAACACGAGAAAAATTCAAGTGTACTTACATATATAGCATTTCTGGTTTTTCTTCGTGAATCAATTTTCGGATTCTTCCTCTGGTCTGCAGCTGGTCCGTAGATTCAGGATATCCGGAACGGTGCTTGATAGCTAACCCGGGTGACTCGCGACGCGATTATCGATGTGAGACGTGGTCTTGAAGTCTCCCGCGAATATCCTACCGACTGCGCCAATTACGTTAGCGACAGACAGATGATTGAAAAAAAACCGAAATGACTTTTAAAACTAACTTTATTTATCTAAAATTAATACAAATTAACCCTACGAATGATGATTCCACTTCGATGTGGGAATAAGGAATGATCATTCTCACACAAAAAATACTATTTATTAAATTAATTAGGATCAAAATAATTTGATTTCTGTAATATCAAAAATAATATTTTTTTTGCAACTTGTATGAGTTTTTACTAAATATTTCAGAGATGGAAAAGTTTATACATTTGTTACATAGTAATTGATGTGATACTGCTTGAATTATCGATTTTTTTTGCTAAGCCAGTTCTGGCTCCTTAGCACTGCTTTTAGAAAACGAATAGCATATTGTGTAACAAACCGCATATCATATACACTAGGGTGTGGTCAGCATACTTAGCTGTTTTATTCACATCCATTATCTGTGAATCCAGTCTCTGCGTCTTTTCTCTCTTGATAGGTTACACTGTCTTTTAAAGAAACTTCAATGAAAAGTAATACACATAATTTTTTAGTGTTTTTTACAATTTCTGACTTTTTTTTTAAATTAGAAAAAAATATTCTTTAAATATTCTTATTGAATTAATTTTACCAAAGTTTGTTCAGCACTCAAAATAAGTATTGACCTCAAAAATTTGTAGGCCTTTGGACTATGTTAAAAGTCGACAAAGAAGCAATTTTTGCTTCTAATGTAAAACAATGTCCTTGTTGTTCCTTTTTGTTATTTTCACGTCCTTGTAATTTAACAAGCAACTTTGCTAAACTTGTAGAGTTAACATTTAGCACGGACATTTGGAGAATAATTAGAAACTATACTATTTGATATTTTGTTCTGAGTTATATTTTAACAATTCTTTTGTGAATCTCTTCTTCTGCTTAGGACAAAACACCTTTCTTGATCATATTTTTGTTTGATTCTTATTCTTCTCTGTTAAAAACAATAAGAAGAGTTAGTAAACATCTCAAATGTGTTTTTTTTAAGAATAAGATATACAGATTATACATAAAGATCAGCTTGAATTATAATTAATTTCAAGTAATATTTGCAAAACAGTGATAGCTCAAAATTTTATTTGTTAATTACTTCATTAAAACATGTTAGAAACACTTAAATTAAATGAATTTAAAAAAATATTGACAATCTGCTCTGGAGCAATAAAACGCCAGCAAACAGGGTAGACAAGTACATAGAAGCAAAACCTAATGTTATATCTAAATTGTTAAATGTATAACAGAAAAGAGGAAATCTTAAATTTATTGGGTATTTTATCAATATTTAACAATGAATAACTTGTACATCTATAATTTTTTTAAATCTCTATAAAACAAGAGAAGTAAAAACTATTTTAACCGGATTAATCGCGTATATTTAGTTTTTACATTTTTGGAAACCCGACGTTTCGAACACTTGCAATAGTCCGTGGTCACGAGTAGACTGAGGTGGCATTCGTTCTGTCAGTTGACATAATTACTATATCAAACTACCGCCAACGATTTCTTAATTTCCTCGCGTACTGCCCTGGATTCTTGCAGAATGAGCTAACTGTATCTTGCCCTCTGGTATGGTGGGTCTGAGACTTCAAAGATTTGATGAGTGGGTCCCAGGTGTTAGAAAGCTTCCAGCCGTCCTCTCTATTGAAATTAGGATATTTTTGTATTTTCAATAGCCTCACGGAATCATTCTAGGAATATAATCTATTTTCCTTAGCGAGGATGAGGGGTTTATCAAACCTTATGTAATGGCTAGGTTTATCCACAGTGTGCTCACATACAGCCGACTTTGATACATGCCCATTCTTTATATCTGAGATGTGTTCCTTCACCCTAAACACCGATGCTTCTCTTTGTTTGACAATGTATGATAAGCCACAGTCACAATCTAGTTTGTATTACACCTTGCACACTGTAAAGGAATGTTACTTTTAACTGGTCTCAAGAATTGCTCACTTTCTTGTTAGGCTTGAAAATAGTTTTTGATGGAAGCTCTTCTTAAGATGTTGCCAATCCTGTCCGTAACCCCCTTCACATATGGTAGAAGTGCCGGCTGTCTCTCTACTGTACTCCACAGTAGGCTTGTTGGTCTTCTGACAACGCTGGCGGGGAACTGGGCAGCTCGTTCTGATGAAGGGAATTCTTCAACCTGGCGAAGCTCGTCCCCTAGATGTTCAGCGTCACAGAGGTGGTGGGCTCTCTGAAACAAAGATTTGCCAACGGTAGATAACTGTGATAGGGTGGTGAATTGCGATTCACCATTGAGGTATCTATTGGTGTGCGTGGGTTTCCTATATACTGTGTGGCCTATTGTGCCATTGGGAATTTCTTATGACTAACACGTCGAGGAAAGCTAGGGAATTATTGGCCTGTAACTCTATTGTGAATTGAATATTGTTATTAATAGAGTTAAGATGGTTTAAGAATATATAACTATAGTCCTTATTGCGCCGTAGTAAACCACCTAAATCAAATCTTTCTCGTGATGAATCTCGGGCCTCTCAGTAAAATTACGGAAAACGAGGATATAAACAGTTCTTAAAGCTGATAAAGGTAACGCGACGGTTATACTAGACACCGGAAGAGTATATCCAAAAAATGTCATTATTGCTATCGGATCAAAAACTTATAAAATTGTTGACAAAGACCCTAAAGAGAAGCATCGGTGTTAGGGTGAAGGAACACATCTCAGATATAAAGAATGGGCATGTATCAAAGTCGGCTGTATGTGAGCACCACTGTGGATAAACCTAGCCATTACATAAGGTTGATAAACCCTCATCCTCGCTAAGGAAAATAGATATATTCCTAGAATGATCCGTGAGGCTATTGAAATACAAAAATATCCTAATTTCAATAGAGAGGACGGCTGGAAGCTTTCTAACACCTGGGACCCACTCATCAAATCTTTGAAGTCTCAGACCCACCATACCAGAGGGCAAGATACAGTTAGCTCATTCTGCAAGAATCCAGGGCAGTACGCGAGGAAATTAAGAAATCGTTGGCGGTAGTTTGATATAGTAATTATGTCAACTGACAGACGAATGCCACCTCAGTCTACCCGTGACCACGGACTACTGCAAGTGTTCGAAACGTCGGGTTTCCAAAAATGTAAAAACTAAATATACGCGATTAATCCGGTTAAAATAGTTTTATTTAAAATGTATAATAATCGTGAAAATCAAAGAACTTATTAAGGAGAAGTATTTGAAGAATGTTCTTTGTTTTGACCATCAATGTTTGAGGATCACTCCAGGAACACAGCAATGTTTGTCTGAAGACATGTTAGAAAACTATTACAAAAATATTCTATATGAATACTACTGTTGGGCGTTACTGTTTTAATATAAGTAATTTTGGCCTTACTACCATTGAGTTAAAGCTCATATTTGTGCGAGGTTATACGATGTGAAGTTCGCCATCATTATTTTTTTAAACTGAATAACTACTAAATATTTCCGATCATTACCGAACCGAAGCGCCACACGCCATTTTCACAGCAGATAATGAATGTGTGTTATAATAAAAATAACAGTCAGTGTTGAAAATAAATAATGATTAGAACATTAGAAATGTATAATTAATTATATTATCTGCTGTTTGTTATAACGCCCAACGTTAATGAATACCGAAGTTGACGAGCATAGAACACATCACAGAACACATATACCCAAAGGGAAGAATGTTCACTTCATACAAAAAAATGGGGGACTAAACGCCACTGCTGCCATCTATCGTGTGCCCACCAGAAACAATATTTAAAATTTACCGCCTCAGATATCGGCGGGAAATTCAAAATTTGGCTAATATCTATATATATTTTTATAATATTTATGCAAAGCCAAAATTATTCACACTTTCAAAATCAATTGGAAGTTTATTACTTAATAAAAAAAAAAAAAAAAATAGCTTCACGCTATATCCCGCACACAGCAGGGTAGGCAGAGGGAACCTAGTGTTAAGACACTCCGTTTCCCCACTTTCTGCCGAATTTTGGAGGCATTGCGTGTTGAGTGGCAGAACTCAACGCCGCGCTTTGCCTCGACACCAGAGCGAAGAAATGAAAATATAAATTTAAATAAATATTTCATCTCCTCGAGTGGGAATCGAACCCACAACCAGTCGGTTTTGCAGTCACACTTTGTACCACTGCGCCACGACTGGCCTAGTGAGGCCACATTACTTAATTTTAAAGAAAAATACTTCCAAATGATTTTGAAATAGTGAATAATTTCTGTCATAATAATAATAATAATAATAGGCTGGTATATAATAATAAAAATAAAAGAAATAAACACTTTTTACTTTTCTATTGTTTATAAATATTTGTTATTATATTTATACAAATAGTATTCTTGCAAATCAAATAAAATAGTGATAAAGACTATATTATTGCAGCAAGACAAACTTGCTCTGTCTTATGTTAGAAACAATAACTTAAATTTATATAAGTTAAATAGATTGTAATCATAATTATAATATATAAAATAATATTAAAATTATTAATATTTTTTTACTTATTACATAACATTTTAGGCAGTTACATTGTTTAAATTTGACTTGGATTACAAATTAAGGATGAACAAAATCATTGCTGTTTATTATTCTATTTTAATTATATAAATATTTTAATTAAGTGTTGTGTTACTGAATTGTTGTTTATATTTATAATTAAAGATTAACAGTTTTTTGAGGTTTAAAGAATATGATAATGTTTCATATAAATAATTGCAAATTGTAAGCACAGTTCTCAACACATCTAATAAAATCTTCAGATACATAGTTTAAGTTCTTTTTAACATTATCATATTCTTTGAAGTCCATAAAAGTGTACAATGAAATATTGCCAGTATGTTTAGCTTTTAAAACTGGATCACAAAGCCTGCATTTATTGCCAAAGCTCTTTAATAAAAATCCACAGACATATGCACAGGCTTGTAATTCTTGTGCATCAGAAACACTTTCTTGAAAGGTTGGGTCCACCAATGAGAGCATGTCTGAAACAAGTGGACTTTCTGATTCTGTGCATGTTCCTGTGGGAGAAGTTGTGGTTAAAAATTCCTTATAATCTGACAACGAACTACAATCATCTACTTTACAATTTCCTGACCCCCAATGAGCAAGATTGGATAGAATCGCTGGCTTCAGGCCAGCAACAAATTGCCCAGAGGTAGGATTATAGTTTGATCCAGTTCAAACAAATTTTCTAGAGAATCTTGCTGAAGGTGCAAGTACATAAAGCTTTTATTTTATGTTTTATTTTAAAAATATTGTACAATCTTAGGATACCTTTAATTGTCCATTTCCAACCTTCCTTAAATGGGGGCGAGCTATGACATCCTACAAATGTACAGTTTTCAAAAAAGTCATACATTTTCTTCAAATGTTCCAAATGGGTGAATTGTCAGTCATGTTGGTACAGTACAGTTTTCCTTTCTTTCTATCTGGGGAATCACTATTTAAGCAGTCAAATAATTTATCCATATTTGATATTAAATTTGCAGTGACTGCAACACTGCAACACTGCTGACTTGGGGAGGCACCCCAGATAGCAATCCTGAAAATTACAAGAGCTAAAGGTTATGTTACAGAAACTAAAATCAACATGTTAGATAAAAAACAATGCTTCTTGTTTAAGAAATTAAAACAATACCTTGAGATATTTTGGCAAATATTCCTGCCGCAACTAGCAAGGTTCACTCTCATTTTCTGCTTGGCATTTGGACACATAATGGTCTTGTTTAAATTTTGGTGTGAAAACAAAATCACCATCACCATTGTCTATTTGGAAGAAATGCTCTGTGTGCCCATTTTGCAAGATCTATAATGTAAAATATAACATTTTATGTATGTAAAATATAACATTTTATTATGTTTATATTCTAAAAAATATTATTTACAAGTTTTATTTAATAATTATTAACTAGTAATCGGAAACTTGTACTTTTAACTGGACTATGCATGCAGAGGAACCTAGTGTTAAGACACCCCGTTCCCCACTTTCTGCCGAAGTTTGGAGGCATTGCGTGTTGAGTGGCAGAACTCAACGCCGCGCTTTTTGCCTCGACACCAGAGCGAAGAAATGAAAATATAAATTTAGGTAAATATTTCATCTCCTCGAGTGGGGATCGAACCCACAACCAGTCGGTTTTACAGTCACACTTCGTGCCGCTGCGCTACGAATGCATATTTATGCATTGTGTAATTTTAATATAAATAAAAATAACAAAATATTACCTGTTCCTTCAACATTGTTTGGTGTAATATTTTCAGTAGATGAGGTGGATCTTATCCAGAGGGTGCCCTGACTAATATCTGTCCGATACTAGTTCTTGGGCATACGGGTACGCGACCCCGGATCCTCGAGCACCACTTGTTATAATCCCGTCCAGTCCGTATAAGTGGTGTCACCTCCTTTCAATCTCTTCCTTTTCCTACCTTCTCCTTCTACCCATCCTTCCCCCCCTTTTCTATATGTCCTATTCCTCTTCCCCCGGTTTCTCCCCATAAAGGGGTTTTGGAGGTCAGATGGCAGTCGCTCCATTTAAAAACCGCCATCCGCCGCTACCAATGGATTGTTCACGTAAGAAACTGGGTACGGCTAGGGCGTCGCCGCTAAACGACGCGCAGGCACATCGCCCTACACCTGCGATAAGTGGGCAAGGGCTACCGTGTCAAGTACGGGCACGGCTAAAGACGCGAGTACCCAGAAGGAAACTCCGCTTTGCAACGTGGAATATTGGCTCTCTAACCGGACGATGCAGAGAACTCGCAGATGTACTCATGAGACGTCGGGTCCAGTGTGCTTTCCTCCAGGAAAACTCGCTGGAAGGGCAATAAGTCCCGTAACATCGGACAGGGTTACCGGCTTATATACACTGGGTCACCTTCAGGTAGAAACGGTGTGGCGGTAGTGCTTTCCGAAGAGCTTCAGAATGGGCTCCTTGAAGTTGACCGTCGCTGCGACCGCTTGATGCGAGTAAAGGTACTGATTGAGGGCGTTACCACTAACTTAATCAGTGCCTATGCTCCCCAGGCGGGATGTAGCGCGTCCGAAAAGGAGACATTCTGGGAGCAGTATGAAGAAGTGCTACTTGCTATACCGTCTACCGAAGTGGTCTTAGTTGGGGGGGACTTGAACGGTCACGTCGGTAAGGCTGCTGAGCCGTTTGAACGTGTTTCACGGGGGTTTTGGGCACGGTCTTCGCAATACAGAGGGAGAAAATATTCTAAGAACCTGTATTGCATCAGATCTGGCCGTCGTGAATACGTTCTTCCAAAAGAATCCTCAGCACCTTATCACGTATAAGAGCGGGTCCCACTCAACTCAAATAGACTACTTATTGACCAGACGGTGTCATATGGGCAGGGTAACTAACTGTAAGGTCATTCCAGGCGAAAGCCTAACGGCCCAACATCGTCTTCTTGTCATGGACTTTAACGTTACTCCGAAGAAGAAAGTAGCTGAGAAACGTAGGCCTCGGATCAAGTGGTGGTTGCTGAATGGACCGATGCAGACCGAGTTCCTGGCAGAGGTGGAAAGTCATAATCTCTCGACTAACACCGAGACTGCTCAGGATGCTTGGTATCGAGCTCAGTCGGCAATCATTGCGGCAGGCAGGCGAGTTCTTGGTCTTTCTAAGGGAGAACGTGTCATCGACAGGGAGACATGGTGGTGGAATGACAAGGTGCAGGAGGTGACTCGTGAAAAGAAGGATGCCTTTAAGAAGTGGCAGCAATCCAACTCTCCTGAAGACAGACTGGAGTACATAGTAGCTAAACATGCCAGTAAAAGAGCTGTAGCCAGAGCCCGCAGTGAGAGTTTGTCACCACTGTATGATAAACTTGAAACTGTGGAGGGGCAGAAGTTCATTTACAAACTGGCACGTTCCCGGGATAAAGCGACGCAAGATACCGCAAAATGTCTTTGCGTCAGAGATTCCCAGGGCATGCTGCTCTGTAGTCATGACTCTGTAAAGGAGAGGTGGAGAAGCTACTTCCAGGAGTTGTTGAATACTCAGCACCCATGCAGTCTTCATCACGACCCACCCCCTAACCTCGGACTTATTGCCCCAATAACCCTTGACGAAACTTGTAATTGCCTTCGACGCATGAAGAACGGAAAAGCAGTGGGACCTGACGATATCCCGATCGAAGCGTGGAAATCGTTGGGCTCTCTTGGTGTCCTCATACTTACTGTTCTTTTTAACCATATCTTGAACACTGGAAAGATGCCACACCAGTGGCGGCTTAGCTTCATTACCCCTATTTACAAAGGAAGGGGCAGTGTTCAAGATTGTGGTAGTTATAGGGACATTAAGCTTATGAGTCATACCATGAAGCTCTTCGAGCGCATGATCGACCTCAGGCTCCGCCGCGAGTGTACTGTCTCTGAGTCTCAATATGGATTTCAGCCAGGATCGGGCACTATGGACGCCGTTTTCGCCCTCAGAACATTGATGGAGGCATACAGGGAAAAAAGGAGAGCTCTGCATGTGGCCTTTTTAGATCTGCAGAAGGCCTTTGACTGTGTGCCTCGTGAGTGTATCTGGTGGGCATTGCGATCCAAAGGGATCCCTGAGGCCTATATTGAGATTATCAGAGACATGTACCACGATTCCGCTTCTATGGTTAGGACTGCTGTTGGCGACACTACACCCTTCCAGATTACAGTAGGGGTTCACCAAGGCTCAGCTCTTAGTCCGTTCTTATTCAATGTGGTGCTCGATACTCTCTCGGCTCACATCCAAGACCAGCCTCCATGGCTGATGATGTATGCCGATGATATAGCACTCATTGACGAGAACCGACTGATGCTGGAGCGTAAAGTGAACCTGTGGAAGGGTACGCTTGAGAACGATGGTCTTAAACTAAATGTGTCGAAGACCGAGTACATGGCCTGTGGGAGCCCGGACTCGAGGACTATCCTTATAGGTCCTGAACCAGCCGTTAAGTCGGAAAAGTTTAGGTACCTTGGATCCGTTATGCACGAGTCTGGAGGCATCGATCACGATGTCTATAGCCGGATAAGCGCTGCTTGGGCCAAATGGCGGGAGGTCACTGGCGTGGTCTGCGATCGCAGGATACCGCCCAAACTCAAGGGTCTGATATACAAGAGCATCATTCGACCGGTTCTTTTATACGGCAGCGAATGTTGGCCAGTACTATCTCGGCACACTCAGGAGCTTCACGTCACGGAAATGAAGATGCTGAGGTGGATGTGCGGCGTAACGCGATCTGACCGCATACGCAACACATTCATTCGAGGTAGTCTTGGAGTCCTTGACGTAGCGGATAAGCTCCAAGAGCGTCGCCTGAGATGGTTTGGTGACGTTACGCGCCGGCCTAAGAACTATGTCGGATGCAAGTGCCTTGCTATGTCAGTCCCTGGAGTGAGACCTCTCGGACGCCCAAGGAAGCGCTGGTTGGATGTCGTGAAGCAGGACATGAGAGCCAATGGTCTAACCACCGAGGACGCCAAAGACCGTGCAAAGTGGAGTAGGTTGAGTAGGAAGGCAGACCCTGGCAAATAGCCGGGATTAATGCCAGGAAGAAGAAGAAGAAGAAGAGGTGGATCAAATATTGTAACAACTTCAGGAGAAATTTTCTTAAAATATGTTTTAATGTTGTTGGTGCTGGAAGACACTAAAGTCGTAAAAATCGTAAAGTCGCAACAATTGAAAAGTAGATGGTGATCTCTCGTAAAGTCTTAGTGCAATAATTTCTTGCTCAGTGTTCCATCTTCTAGCTACATATTTTCTCTTCGCATACCTTAATTCCCCTTGTAGTAGTAGAAGTAATCCCAGTGATGGGGTTAGGTGTTTTATTAAACCTTGTATTGCTTCATTGTCATTTAGGATGTTTAACATATGCTTTAATTAGATTTTTCAGCCTATACACCTTTTTAACATAATTTAAAACAAGCAGTATGTTGGCCATTTGCAAATTGTAATGTTACCATATCAGAAGATAATCCTACTACAGTGTTTCAAATATTGGTTACATAAATTGTTTCTCATATCGATTGAAAACTCTATATAGCTAAATTACGAAATAATTTTTAATTTTATTTTTTTATTTATAATATATGATTAAACTTCATCCCTTTTCGGGGTCGCATTTTATCATGATACCTTCCATACATGAAACATTATAAAGAAAGTTATTTATTAAATCTCAAATAACTATATCATAAAAACATTATAATAAATCCTAAAAAAAAGTCCTATATCGAAACTACTAATTAGTAGTTTTACTTTAATATAGCAACACTAAGTATCAAATAATTCATAATTTATTTTTTCGGGACTTATTTACAATCCCCCGTAGGTATGTCGCACATGCCCCTTAGGAAGTCGACCGGGCCTGGAACACATATACCCAAAGGGAAGAATGTTCACTTCATACAAAAAAATGGGGGACAAAACGCCACTGCTGCCATCTACCGTGTGCCCACAAGAAACAATATTTAAAATTTACCGCCTCAGATATCGGCGGGAAATTCAAAATTTGGCTAATATCTATATATATTTTTATAATTTTCATTAAAAGCCAAAATGATTCACACTTTCAAAATCAATTGGAAGTTTATTAAATAAATAAATAAAATAAAAAAATAAAAAAGCCTTTTATTTCTTGCTAAAAAGTACAAAAAAGAATATGTCGTTTTGTTTTTTAATTAACAATGTTATTTTGTATGCAAGAACCCCTTTTCAGGTGAAGGCCTCCTCCAATGCTTGCCAACGTTCCCTATTTTGAGCAATTTTAGTCCAAGAGTGGCCAGCCAACCTAACTATCTCGTCTTGCCATCTCGTTAGCGGCCTTCCTCTGAGTCGCTGGCCCACAGGTCCTCTCCATGACGTCACCCTTTTCGTCCATCTCTCGTCTTGCATTCGCGCTACATGCCCGGCCCACTTCCATTTTAGTCGTAGTGAATGTTTGAGCGCATCGGTCGCTTTACTAATATTTCTAATTTTTGTGTGACTTATTTTTTGTATTTTTCTTATGTTCAACATACTGCGCTCCATTCCCCGTTGACATGTTGTTATTTTGTTCCGAGTGTTCGAAGAAAACTTCCAAGTTTGACAGGCATATGTTAAATATGGTAAGAGGCACGAATTCATTACTTTGGACTTGAGTGTTACTGGAAGATTGTTTTTAAAGATTTCTTTTAGGCTCCAATATTTGTTCCAGGTTAGTTGAATACGACGCTCAATTTCTTGGTCATTACTTTTCCTGTCAAAACTTAATTGCTTTCCCAGATATATATATTTTCTGTATATTGAAGTGTGATGTTATCAACAGTGATTTTTCTTTTGTTTAAACCATTTGTCATTATCATGGTTTTAGATAGATTCATCTCTCAGCCCACACGTTTACTATGCTCATTTAATGATTGAATCATAAGCTGAAGTTGGTCGCAAGACTCCGAAAAAATGACCACGTCGTCTGCGAAACGGAGATGGCTTAGATATTTCCCCTCGATACTTAATCCTGAATGTTTCCAATTCAGCTTTCTCATTATAAATTCTAGGATTGCGATGAACAGTTTGGGGACAACGGATCGCCCTGTCTCACTCCTCTTTTGATAGGAAAGCTTGGACCGAGCTTTTCCAGTTTTATTCTACCCGAACATTTATTGTATATACTTTTGATGACCTGTATATATTTAGTATTCACCTGTAACTCTTCTAGCGTGCTCCAAATGCTTGTGTGTGATACGGTGTCAAAAGCCTTTTTGTAGTCAATGAAAGCGATGTATAGAGTTTTTTGGTTTTCTTGGTATTTTTCAATTAATAGTTCGAGTGAGTGAATGTGGTCGATCGTGGAGAAGTTTTTTCTAAAACCAGCTTGTTCTACTGGTTGTGCAGGTTCTAATATAGCACTAATTCTGCGATTTATAAGTGAGGAAAATAATTTATAAACAGAAGGCAGCAAACTTATTGGTCTATAATTTGATATGTCTTGTGGAGCTCCTTTTTTATAAATTAAAATGATATTAGACTCAGACCATTGTTTAGGTGCAGTGGCTGATTCTAAAATACGGTTGAACAGATGGGTTAGGGGGGTAGCTAGTAATTTCGAAACTGTTTTTAATGCCTCATTTGTAAGAAGATCCGAACCCGGGCTTTTCTCTAACTTTAATTTATTTATTGCGTCAGTGACTTCTTTTACATCAAATGGTGTTGTTTGATCTCTTGTTTGGTGTAAATTACGCCTCGTATTAGTGTACTGAGTGCTGTTATGTTCACTGTAGAGATTTTCATAGAAGGCAGTCGCTATGTTTAAAATACATTCCCGACTATTTGTGGTTTGCTCTTCATTTTCGAGTTGTTCTATCCAAGTTTTATTGGTTCGTAATTCTTTAAAAGCTCTTTTTGTACTACCTGATAACAGTTTTTCAATAGTGCTTGTTCTATGTGTAGTGTAGTCATATTTTATATGTTTACTTATCAATTTATAGTACGCTGAAATTTTATTCTTCAATGATCTTGTTTTGTTTTTAGTTTTTTGTAATAATTGTGGAAGTTTATTACTTAATTTTAAAGAAAAATACTTCCAAATGATTTTGAAATAGTGAATCATTTCTGGTATACAAAAAAAAAAAAAGTAAACAAATAAACACTTTATACTTTTTTATTGTTTATAAACATTTGTTATTAAATTTATACAAATAATAATAATAATAAATAATATTTATACAAATAGTATTCTTGCAAATCAAATAAAATAGTGATAAAGATTATATTATTGCAACAAGACAAACTTGCCCTCTTATGTTAGAAACAATAATTTAAATTTATATAAGTTAAATAGATTGTAATCTGTAACATAATCATAATTTAAATATTTTTAACTTATTACGTAACATTTTAGGCACTTACATTGTGTAATTTGACTTGGATTACAAATTAAGGATGAACAAAATCATTGCTGTTTATTATTCTATTTTAATTAAATAAATATTTTAATTAAGTGCTGTGTTACTGAATTGTTGTTTATATTTATAATTAAATATTACCAGTTTTTTGAGGTTTAAGGAATATGATAATGTTTCATATAAATAATTGCAAATTGTAGCACAGTTCTCAACACATCTAATAAAATCTTCAGATACATAGTTTAAGTTCTTTTTAACATTATCATATTCTTTAAAGTCCATAAAAGTGTACAATAAAATATTGTCAGTATGTTTAACATTTACAACTGAATCACAAAGCTTGCATTTATTGCCAAGGCTCTTTAATAAAAATCCACAGACATATGCACAAGCTTGTAATTCTTGTGCATCAGAAACACTTTCTTGAAAGGTTGACTCCACCAACGAGAGCATGTCTGAAACAAGTCGACTTTCTGATTCTGTGCATGTGCCTGTGGGAGAAGTTGTTGGTTAAAAATGCCTTATAATCTGACATAGAACTACAACCATCTACTGTACAATTTCCTGACCCCAAATGAGCAAGATTGGATAGAATCGCCAGCTTCAGGGCAGCAACAAATTGCCGAGAGGTAGGATTATAGTTTGATCCAGTTTCCTCTAATAGTACCAAACAAATTTTCTAGAGAATCTTGCTGAAGGCGCGAGTTCATAAAGCTTTTATTTTATGTTTAATTTTAAAATTATTGAACAATCTTAGGATACCTTTAATTGTCCATTTCCAACCTTCCTTAAACGGGGGCGAGCTATGACATCCTACAAATGTACAGTTTTCAAAAAAGTCATACATTTTCTTCAAATGTTCCAAATGGGTGAATTGTCAGTTTTGTTGGTACAGTATGGTTTTCCTTTCTTTCTATCTGGGGAATCACTATTTAAGCAGTCAAATAATTTTTCCATATTTGATATTAAATTTACAGTGACTGCTGCCTCCCCAAATAGCAATCCTAGTCATGTTACAGAAACTAAAATCAACATGTTATTGTTAGATAAAAAACAATGCTTCTTGTTTAACAAATTAAAACAATACCTTGAGATATTTTGGCAAATATTCCTGCCGCAACTGAGTGACTTAGCGCTTGAGTAGCAAGGTTCACTCTCATTTTCTGCTTGGCATTTGGACACATATGGTCTTGTTTTAATTTTGGTGTGAAAACGAAATCACCATCAACATTGTCTATTTGGAAGAAATGATCTGTGTGCCCATTTTGCAAGACCTATAACGAAAAATATAACATTTTATGCTAAGAAATATTATTTACAAGTTTTATTTAATAATTATTAATTAGTAATCAGAAACTTGTACTTTTAACTGGACTATGCATATTTATGCATTGTGTAATTTTAATATAAATAAAAATAACAAAATATTACCTGTGCCTTCAACATTGTTTGGTGTAATATTAGTATTGCATTTTATATTTTATTTTAAAAACTCTAAAGCATTTCAGTAGATGAGGTGGATCAAATATTGTAACAAATTCAGGACAAATTTTCTTAAAATATGTTTTAATGTTGTTGGTGCTGGAAGACACTACAGTCGTCGCAACAATTGAAAAGTAGATGGTGATCTCTTGTAAAGTCTTAGTGCAATAATTTCTTGCTCAGTGTTCCATCTTCTAGCTACATATTTTCTTTTCGCATTCCTTAATTCCTCTTGTAGAATACCTAGTGATGGGGTTAGGTGTTTTATTAAACCTTGTATTGCTTCATTGTCATTTAGGATGTTTAACATTTGCTTTAATTTGATTTTTCAGCTTATACACCTTTTTAACATAATTTAAAACAAACAGTATGTTAGCCATTTGCAAATTGTAATGTTACCATATCAGAAGATAATCCTACTACAGTGTTTTAAATATTGGTTACATAAATTGTTTCTCACATCGATTGAAAACTCTATATAGCTAAATTACGAAGTATTTTTTTAATATTCATTATTTATTTATAATTTATGACGAAACTTCATAAATCAGCTTCACGCTGTATCCCGCACACAGCAGGGTAGGCAGAGGGAACCTAGTGTTTTTAGACACTCCATTCCCCACTTTCTGCCGAATTCTAGAGGCATTGCGTGTTGAGTGGCAGAACTCAACGCCGCGCTTACCCTCGACACCAGAGCGAAGAAATAGAAATATAAATTTAAGTAAATATTTCATCTCCTCGAGTGGGGATTGAACCCACAACCAGTCGGTTTTACAGTCACACTTTGTGCCGCTGCGCCACGACTGGCCGAAACTTCATCAAATGACGAAACTTCATAAAGAAAGTTATTTATTAAATCTCAAATAACTATATATAAAGTTATTTAATAAATCCTAAAAGAAGTCCTAAAAAGGAACTACTAATTAGTAGTTTTACTTTAATATAGCAACACTAAGTATCAAATAATTAGAGCTGTAAAAGTAACGAAGTCGAGCGTACCCGTATGTATACGGTACTATAACAAACAGTACTCGTTACTTTCGTATCGTTACTCGTTACTTCTGATACGGTATAACTTGCAATGTTCGGTTGGACCATTGAGTCGAGTCGTATTACGTACGCGCGTCATGCGGTATGTCACTACTCACTGTATCGTAACATTTTTAATTTGAATAAAACTCATTTGTATATGCTTATTTTGATGCAGATCTTTTTTTTAGCTTCGCAAAGAGTTCCGCACATCGCAGAATAGGCCGAGGGGAGTAAGGGGAGTAGTAGTGTTAAGATATTTCGTTACCATTAAAAAAAAATTTTTTCACTTTCTGCCGCGTGTTTAAAAGACCTCAAGTCTTAAGTACACTTGACTTTAAGTGTCCCCTGCAATAAATTTAGTTTTATTTAATACTTACAGTTTAAAATACAACACGCAGCTTATCACTACACGTACACACGCACATACATATTCGGAACTTGCGTGAAACAGTGTAGATACAAGTCACACATATACCCAAAGGGAAGAATGTTCACTTCATACAAAAAAATGGGGGACAAAACGGCACGGCTGCCATATATCGTGTGCCTACAAAAACAATATTTCAAATTTACAGCCTCAGATATGGGCGGTGAATTCAAAATTTGGTTAATATTTGAATAATAGTACTTTTTTAATCAAAACCAGAATGATTCACTCTTTCAAAATCAATTGGAAATATTATTACTTAATTTAAACAAAAATATTTCCAAATGATTTTGAAGGAGTGAAGCATTTATGGTATAATAATAATACAAGATAAATACAGAAATAAAATGAATAAAAATTTTATACTTTTTTATTGCTTATAAACATTTGTCACTATTATATTTATATATTATACAAATAGCATTCTTGCAAATCAAATAAAATTGTGATATGAGATAGTCTATATTATTGCAACAAGACATACTTGTCCTTTTATGTTAGAAACAATAATTAATATTTATATAAGTAAAATAGATTATAATCTGTAAAATAATCATAATTTATATATTTATAAACTCATAACATTGTAGGCAGTTACATTGTTAAAGTTAAATATTTATTTATAGTCCAGGTCAAATTTCAATTAACAAAATCATTCCTGTTTACTATTCTATTTTAATTAAATAAATATTTTAAGTAGATGTTGTGTTATATTGTTGAATTTTTGTTTTTTGAAACAATTACACAATAATAAAAATAATAAAGTTTAATGAACTTAAGTGTTGGTCAAATTAAATCTAACATTAATATGCTACCCTGCTGTGTGTATATTAAAAAAAAATTCATGGTGTATCCCAGCATGAAGCTGTTTTCCATATCACTCCATCCATATCACAAATTATAGCTCCAATACTTAAGCCATTTTAAACATTTTTGTTGAATCTGGAAACCAAAATACACATAATTAATATAACAACTAGTATCACAAATCTTTACAAATATGCCTTTAAGTTCAAGTTTATATTTAGCGATCACTTACCTATATAATTTAAAGTTCTTCACGATAACTCACCACATTTGAGACGTCTCAAGTTCTCCCATTGCTTAGATATAAATATTCAAATACCTAAAGATAGTGAACTCGTAAATGCAATAGAAAAGTAAATATTTTCGCCAAAAAGAAACAGTAGGTTGGCCATTTGGAAATTGTAATATTGCCATATCAAAATATAATTCTACTACTGTGCTTTAAATGTCGGTTACATAAATTGTTTCTAATATAGATTAAAAACTTAATATAACTAAATTACACTGCAATTTTTTGTTTTCATTTTTTAATTACTATTTAAGATCAAACTTCATTCCTTTTCGGAGTTGCATTTTATAATGTTACCTTGCATACATGAAACATTATAAAGAAAGTTATTTATTAAATATTTAATAACTATGTCACAAAAACATTTCCTAAATCCTTAAAAAAATATATTAAAAAAATACTAATTAGTAGTTTTACTTTAGTATAGCAGCACTAAATACTCATAAATCTGTCAACGTCAAAAAGTAAGCATTATGAAAGACCCAATTAATTAAAATGTATTCTTCGAGACCCATTTACAATTCCCAGCTGACCAATATACGTATACACGCACATACATGTTCGGTACTTGCGTGAACCGAAACAGTGTAGGTACAAATGATACGAAACATACGAGTAACGAAATGCATTCGTGAGTACCGTTTCGGTACTCGGTACTAGATAGAACTATAATAGTTTAGAACACCTGTACCTCCGTACACAGCATGGAGGTAAAGGTTCATTCCCTACTTCCCACTGAATTCAATAATTAATTTTTACTATTGAATTTAAGATTGATAGAACAATAGTTAAATTCCTCAAGATTATTTGGTTAAAAAGTTGTTATACCATTTTTTTTATAATGAAGTTATATAATATTCTATGCTAAATTAAAATAAAAAAATATATATTAAGAACATATAATTTGTGAGCCAACACATAATGACATTCTTCATAATGTGAAGTTTAAATTATTAACATTTTATTAACATCATTTTCAGATAAAGGAATTCTACCTGCAGAATGTAAACAAACGGCGGACCTTATATTATTTTTGGACAATATTTTTGACTCCATAAATGACAGCAAAACGGAAAATTTTAATGTGAAACCATTGCTTGGTACAGCCACACCCAAGTCTGTGCACAATAAAATATGGACAAAGGCAAAATTTATATTTAATTCAATGAAATTTCAAGCAGTGGAAAAGTAGAATCTGTTCTCACTGTGTCAAATTGGATGTGGACCCTGAATGGAATTCAAACATTATAAAAAAATTAAGGGTTGAGTACAACAATAACTCAGTGTGGTTGCGACACCTAAATCAAGATCCCCTTGATAATTTTTTAGTGCAGTAAGAAGTCAGAGGTGTCGCAACAACAACCATACTTGTGATCAGTTTGAGTCAACATTTGCAACGCTTATAATAAATAATTTAAACAGTGTCCACATCCTAGGAGAACAGTTTTCTTCTAACCATTGCCAATCATTACATGATCTCATCATCAATGACAATAGAGAAACATGTCTTTGACCTGCACGTTGGATTTAAAATCTATATTTAATTATGCAATGACACCTTTGGAGGTGAAAGAAACTGATTCTTGTATATTACCACCACTGTAGTATATGTGTATATTAAAAAAAACAAAAACGAACATTTTTAAATCATGCCATTAATGTATGAGTCACTTATCTTACAAAGATGAAATTGAATATATAGAATATGCAGATTGACAGTGACTTTGCACTCCCAGGCAAGAATTTATTAAATCAATTTCAAATATCCAAGATGTGTTTAATCAAATAGTTAAATAAAATTAAAAGAAATAATCAAAACTACAATATTTATATTAATTAATTTTCTTTTATTTATTGAGGCCAGTCATAGCGCAGCGGCACAAAGTGTGACTGTAAAACTGACTGGTTGTGCGTTCGATCCCCACTCGAGGAGATGAAATATTTACTTAAATTTATATTTTCATTTCTTCACTTTGGTGTCGAGGCAAAAGTGCGGCGTTGAGTTCTGCCACTCAACACGCAATGCCTCCAAAATTCGGCAGGAAGTGGCGAACGGAGTGTCTTAACTTTGGGTTCCCTCTGCCTACCCTGCAGTGTGCGGGATATAGCGTGAAGCTAATTTAATTGATTTTTTTTTATTATCTTTGTATTCAATGTGTTTTACATAAAAATAAATTATTTGATTATATAATTTATATTGTGATTCGTTGCTTAATATATAACTATTGTAAAAATATCAATAGGATATTGGCTGGGAGAAAGCAAATTGATGATGATAGTGATAAATTCCAAACAAATGCAAAGAAATTCAATAAATGTTTTAAAAGACATTTAGTCTGATTTAAGACATATATACTCTAATGTTATTTGATGATGACAATAATATAATTTCAATAATATATGCTTCAACAAAAAGCAATTGATTATGCATATATGGTATTTAATCTTTTTTTAAATGGCCAATGTCTCGGAAACGGTACAATTTCAGTGCATACTATATGGGGTTAAAATAATTGGAAATTACCTACTCTATTACCTGTATCAGGTTGTCTTTGTATCTAATAATCATGCTGTATATATATTTCATCGTAAATATTTATAATAATTTTATTGAATAAATTGTAAAAAAATAATTTAAATACTGTGATGTAGGCGACGGTCAAATCTCAATATGCCTACGAATAATATAATATAACCCTAAATCTATTGTATAAATGTGTGATTCAATAAAATCAATAAATTGTAGATATATTTTATTTTCGGATACCTTTTCTTCATCCACATAATATGTGCAACAAAATATATACGTATATATATTTATACGACGGTATATATAGTAGCATACACACATATACATACATATATGTATATAACTGTTTTGTATAGTTGATACTCAGACTTGTAGATGGCGTTGATCCATGTTACCACTTTTGATGTCGAAGTTTGGTCTCTATTATAGTAGGGGAGAGGGGGGTAGCTTAGAACAGGGGCACCTTTGAAAATATGTGTTAGCAAAGCTATTTTAAAAAGAAATTTTGGTAGATTTTTTTTGAGTAGTGACAGTACGAACCTGCACACGTGTCACTTGTCACCGCTGATATATGAGAGCCAGTTGTTGAGTTACGAGGAGTGTTTGATTTTTAGTAAAATTTTATGCATTTTTAAATAAACGCGTAAGGATCGCAAGAATCCAATTTAAGAAATATGGTTTAATTTTTTCCTCTTTTAGTAAGAATGTTTCATATACCATGCAATAAAGTAGAAATTACTATAATTTTAAAATTTTCACTTGAAAAAAAATCATTTTTAATTTTTCAAATACCACTGAGGCAGCTTTGAACAAAATAAGGGGGGCAGTTTTGAATATTATTATATGTAAAAAATTACCGCTAAAGAAAAACAAAACTATACTGAACTTTACTTCACAAGAAACTGACTCAAAAATGAATTTGGAATCAAAAGAGGAAGTGACAATTTACTGTGAAGACAATGAAGATACTGATAAGCTGAAAGACTACAAAATGGAATTAGACTACAACTTTAATAACTTAAATATTGGAGACTTCGTTTTAGCGAATGTTTCATCATCAGTGACTATTCACTGATGATGAAACTGATCACTGATCACTGATGATTAAATATATTAAATATAAAATTATACTTAAATATATATACGTACTATAAAATAAAATAAATAAATAAATCAGCTTCACGCTGTATCCCGCACACAGCAGGGTAGACAGAGGGAACATAGTGTTAAGACACCCCGTTTCCCACTTTCTGCCGAATTATGGAGGCGTTGCGTGTTAAGTGGCAGAACTCAACGCCGCGCTTAGCCTTGACACCAGAGCGAAGAAATGGAAATATAAATTTAAATAAATATTTCATCTCCTCGAGCGGGGATCGAACCCACAACCAGTCGGTTTTAAAGTCACACTTCGTGCCACTGCGCCAAGACTGGCCTCGTAACTAATATGCTTATTTATATACTGAGAGTAAGGGATGATATAGCTTTTCTCTAAAACTATTTGTAATTTCGAAATATTGTAAAGAGCAAAGTTTATCTTTGATTAACGTAGAAAATTAATAACTTATTTAAAAGGATAAGGATTAATATCATTATGGACACACATCCCTTACAATAAGAAAATATATTTAAATTGCCGTCTAATTTCCGTCTCCTCTACGCTTTTATTAGTAAGATTTAAACGATTGTTATTTGCATTTCTTGTTCTACGACCTATGAAGGACTTTTTCGTGGCATAATTAAATTAAAAAAGGAAATGTTTAAAAAGGTAAAAAAAAATTAAAAGAAGGAGAGTAAACAATTTAAACAACAGGATGCTTAAACGAAAGAAATGATAAACAAAAGACTACCTACAATTCTCTTCCTAAAAAACTTACACGTAAGACTACCTACTATTCTATTAATCAAAAAAGATGAAACTAAATATATCGCGCTGAAATAATACATTAAACTCTAATTATCCAATACGTACAATCGATCAATCTGTACTTCGATACAGAGACAGGCGGGGAGACGGGCGCGGCGGACGCGTCGCGTGGCGCGGACGCATGGCGTGTGGTGAGCCGTTTCGCAGCAAGGATATTTTGATATTGTAACAACTTCTAAAGTACTTATTAAAATGAAAAACAGTAAGAGACAGTTTTGATCTCCATTAAATGGCCAACGTAACTAATATACTTATTTATATGCTTTATGAGTAAGGGATAAACGAAACATGAGCCAAATCTGCGGTTTATAGCGGGCGTGATGTGTCAACAATTAAATGCGTTTTTCTCTAAAACTATTCGTAATTTCCAATTAGTGTAAAAAACAAATTTTATCTTCGTTTAACGTAGAAAATTAATAAAGTATTTAAAAGGATAAGGATTGATATCATTATGGACAAACATCCCTCACAATAAAAAATATATTCAAATTATTATTTTTAGACAGAAATATGCTCACTGTATGTTATCCTTAGAAGATACAAATATGCTGTCGCTGACTTTTTTGTACATCTTATTAAGAGGAATAATACTCTAGTACATTGTTTTCATGTAGGACTTACCATTAAAGCAGCGCATGCGTGAAAGTTTCTCAACGGGTAGGACTTTATGCACATTTATCATATTTATGTCAAATTACAATTAAAATATATATATAATAAATCGTATACAAACCTTCTCTGAGAAATACTCTACCTCATGGTGAAAACCGCATCAAAATCCGTTGGGTGGTTTAGAAGAAGATCGCTTAGAAAGGCCAGACAGAGAAAAAAAGCGTTCCTATTTTATAATATTTATAGATTATTTTATTAAAATTACATGTTACTGATATTTGATATCCATCGTCTCTAATGTCAAGTTGATTATTAAAATTTCTTAAAATTTTGATAAGCTTTTTAATTTCATTGAATTCGATGATAGTTCGAAACTGCCCCATATATGTTCAAAGCTACCCCGGAAGGGGGGCAGCTTTGAACATTTGACTACTGCTATTAAAGATGATATTGCACATTTCACTTATATATTTTTCTACATATGATGCTACAATTTTGTGGCATAATAGTTGGACTAAGCATTGTAAAATAGTAAAGAAATTAATCCAGAGGGTGCCCTGACTAATATCTGTCCGTTATTTGTTCTTGGGCATACGGGTACGCGACCCCGGATCCTCGAGCCACCACTTGTTATAACCTCCGTCCAGTCCATAAAAGTGGTGTCCCCTTCTCCTTCTTTTACTCCCCTTCGTTTCCTACCCTCTCCCTCTGCCTATCCTTTCCCCCTTTTCTATCTGTCCTATTCCTCTCCCCCCGGTTTCTCCCCACAAAGGGGTTTTGGAGGTCAGATGGCAATCGCTCCATTGAAAACCAGAACTTGCCATAATATGGAACGAACCATGAGAAGACTGGGTACGGCTAGGGCGTCGCCGCAAAACGACGCGCAAGCACATCGCCCTACACCTGCGACAAGTGGGCAAGGGCTACCGTGTCAAGTACGGGCACGGCTAAAGACGCTAGTACCCAGACGGAAACTCCGCTTTGCAACGTGGAATATTGGCTCTCTAACCGGACGATGCAGGGAACTCGCAGATGTACTCATGAGACGTCAGGTCCAGTGTGCTTTCCTCCAGGAAACTCGCTGGAAGGGCAATAAGTCCCGTAACATCGGACAGGGTTACCGGCTTATATACACTGGGTCACCTTCCGGTAGAAACGGTGTAGCGGTAGTGCTTTCTGAAGAGCTTCAGAATGGGCTCCTTGAAGTTGACCGTCGCTGCGACCGCTTGATGCGAGTAAAGGTACTGATTGAGGGCGTTACCACAAACTTAATCAGTGCCTATGCTCCCCAAGCGGGATGTAGCGCGTCTGAAAAGGAGACATTCTGGGAGCAGTATGAAGAGGTGCTACTTGCTGTACCGTCTACCGAAGTGGTCTTAGTTGGGGGGGACTTGAACGGTCACGTCGGTAAGGCTGCTGAGCCGTATGAACGTGTTCACGGGGGTTTTGGGCACGGTCTTCGCAATACAGAGGGAGAAAATATTCTGAGAACCTGTATTGCGTCGGATCTGGCCGTCGTGAATACGTTCTTCCAAAAGAATCCTCAGCACCTTATCACGTATAAGAGCGGGTCCCACTCAACTCAAATAGACTACTTATTGACCAGACGGTGTCATATGGGTAGGGTAACTAACTGTAAGGTCATTCCAGGCGAAAGCCTAACGGCTCAACATCGTCTTCTTGTCATGGACTTTAACGTCACTCCGAAGAAGAAAGTAGCCGAGAAACGTAGGCCTCGGATCAAGTGGTGGTTGCTGAATGGACCGATGCAGACCGAGTTCCTGGCAGAGGTGAAAAGTCATCTCCTTTTGACTAACACCGAGACTGCTCAGGATGCTTGGGATCGAGCTCAGTCGGCAATCATTGCGGCAGGCAGGCGAGTTCTTGGCCTTTCTAAAGGAGGACGTGTCATCGACAAGGAGACATGGTGGTGGAATGACAAGGTGCAGGAGGTGACTCGTGAAAAGAAGGATGCCTTTAAGAAGTGGCAGCAATCCAACTCTCCTGAAGACAGACTGGAGTACATAGTAGCTAAACATGCCAGTAAAAGAGCTGTAGCCAGAGCCCGCAGTGGGAGTGTATCACCATTGTATGATAAACTTGAAACTGAGGAGGGGCAGAAGTTCATTTACAAGCTGGCACGTTCCCGGGATAAAGCGACGCAAGATATCGCAAAATGTCTTTGCGTCAGAGATTCCCAGGGCACGCTGCTCTGTAGTCATGACTCTGTGAAGGAGAGGTGGAGAAGCTACTTCCAGGAGTTGCTGAATACTCAGCACCCATGCAGTCTTCATCACGACCCACCCCCTAACCTCGGACTTATTGCCCCAATAACCCTTGACGAAACTCGTAATTGCCTTCGACGCATGAAGAACGGAAAAGCGGTGGGACCTGACGATATTCCGATCGAAGCGTGGAAATCGTTGGGCTCTCTTGGTGTCCTCATACTTACTGTCCTTTTTAACCATATCTTGAACACTGGAAAGATGCCACACCAGTGGCGGCTTAGCTTCATTACCCCTATTTACAAGGGAAGGGGCAGTGTTCAAGATTGTGGTAGTTATAGGGGCATTAAGCTTATGAGTCATACCATGAAGCTCTTCGAGCGCATGATCGACCTCAGGCTCCGCCGCGAGTGTACTGTCTCTGAGTCTCAATATGGATTTCAGCCAGGATCGGGCACTATGGACGCCGTTTTCGCCCTCAGAACATTGATGGAGGCATACAGGGAAAAAAGGAGAGCTCTGCATGTGGCCTTTTTAGATCTGCAGAAGGCCTTTGACTGTGTGCCTCGTGAGTGTATCTGGTGGGCATTGCGATCCAAAGGGATCCCTGAGGCCTATATTGGGATTATCAGAGATATGTACCACGAATCCGCTTCTATGGTTAGGACTGCTGTTGGTGACACTGAACCTTTCCACATTACAGTAGGGGTTCACCAGGGCTCGGCTCTTAGTCCGTTCTTATTCAATGTGGTGCTCGATACTGTCTCGGCTCACATCCAAGACCAGCCTCCATGGCTGATGATGTATGCCGATGATATAGCACTCATTGATGAGAACCGACTGATCCTGGAGCGTAGAGTGAACCTGTGGAAGGGTACGCTTGAGAACGGCGGTCTTAAACTTAATGTGTCGAAGACCGAGTACATGGCCTGCGGAAGCCCGGACTCGAGCACTATCCTTATAGGTCCTGAACCAGCCGTTAAGTCGGAAAAGTTCATGTACCTTGGATCCGTTATGCACGAGTCTGGAGGCATCGATCACGATGTCTATAGCCGGATAAGCGCTGCTTGGGCCAAATGGCGGGAGGTCACTGGTGTGGTCTGCGATCGCAGGATACCGCCCAAACTCAAGGGTCTGATATACAAGAGCATCATCCGACCGGTTCTTTTATACGGCAGCGAATGTTGGCCAGCACTATCTCGGCACACTCAGGAGCTTCACGTCACGGAAATGAAGATGCTGCGGTGGATGTGCGGCGTAACGCGGTCTGACCGCATACGCAACACATTCATTCGAGGTAGTCTTGGAGTCCGTGACGTAGCGGATAAGCTCCAAGAGCGTCGCCTGAGATGGTTTGGTCACGTTACGCGCCGGCCTAAGAACTATGTCGGATGCAAGTGCCTTGCTATGTCAGTCCCTGGAGTGAGACCTCTCGGACGCCCAAGGAAGCGCTGGTTGGATGTCGTGAAGCAGGACATGAGAGCCAATGGTCTAACCACCGAGGACGCTAAAGACCGTGCAAAGTGGAGTAGGTTGAGTAGGAAGGCAGACCCTGGCAAAAGCCGGGACTAATGCCAGGTAGAAGAAGAAATTAAAAACTGTAGAATTTTTAGATATGACATAAAGTTTAAAAATCGTTCCAATGTGCCCCCCTCTCCCCTACTCTGTGGAAGTGAATGTTCACTTCATACCAGGCTCTGCAATCTTAGTACGAGACTGGAAATTTTTGACGTATATTATTAAATTCAGAAGTATATGGATTATGGAGAGTTTAGACTACTATAGATATTTTTTTATTTTGTAGCATTATATTTACATAAGTTCGCCAATTGACGTTCAGAGGTCGCTTTGGAATTGAATATTTCAATTAACGTCAATAGATGTCGCCACAAATTGAACATGAGCAGTAATATTAAATTTATTTATTAACTTTACATATTTATAATAGTTAATTTAAAATAAATCTTTTTACCACAAATAAATTAATATTAGGCTCGTAAAGTAATCAATTCTTCACTATCTGTGCTAGTTTACTCCGAATGACTGTACTCTATGGTATTCTATAGTCTATTTATATCAGGCCCGGTCGACTTCCTAAGGGGCATGTGCGACATACCTACGGGGGATTGTAAATAAGTCCCGAAAAAATAAATTATGTATTATTTGATACTTAGTGTTGCTATATTCAAGTAAAACTACTAATTAGTAGTTTCTTGATAGGACTTTTTTTAGGATTTATTATAATGTTTTTATGATATAGTTATTTGAGATTTAATGAATAACTTTCTTTATAATGTTTCATGTATGGAAGGTATCATTATAAAATGCGACTCCGAAAAAGGATGAAGTTTAATCATATATTATAAATAAAAAAATAAAATTAAAAATTATTTCGTAATTTAGCTATATAGAGTTTTCAATTGATATGAGAAACAATTTATGTAACCAATATTTGAAACACTGTAGTAGGATTATCTTCTGATATGGTAACATTACAATTTGCAAATGGCCAACATACTGCTTGTTTTAAATTATGTTAAAAAGGTGTATAGGCTGAAAAATCTAATAAAAGCATATGTTAAACATCCTAAATGACAATGAAGCAATACAAGGATTAATAAAACACCTAACCCCATCACTAGGATTACTTCTACAAGGGGAATTAAGGAATGCGAAGAGAAAATATGTAGCTAGAAGATGGAACACTGAGCAAGAAATTATTGCACTAAGACTTTACGAGAGATCACCATCTACTTTTCAATTGTTGCGACGACTTTAGTGTCTTCCATCACCAACGACATTAAAACATATTTTAAGAAAATTTCTCCTGAAGTTGTTACAATATTTGATCCACCTCATCTACTGAAAATATTACACCAAACAATGTTAAAGAAACAGGTAATATTTTGTTATTTTTATTTATATTAAAATTACACAATGCATAAATATGCATAGTCCAGTTAATAGTACAAGTTTCTGATTACTAATTAATTAATTATTAAATAAAACTTGTAAATAATATTTTTTAGCATAGAATGTTATATTTTACATTATAGGTCTTGCAAAATGGGCACACAGAGCATTTCTTCCAAATAGACAATGATGATGGTGATTTTGTTTTCACACCAAAATTAAAACAAGACCATATGTGTCCAAATGCCAAGCAGAAAATGAGAGTGAACCTTGCTACTCAAGGGCTAAGTCACTCAGTTGCGGCAGGAATATTTGCCAAAATATCTCAAGGTATTGTTTTAATTTGTTAAACAAGAAGCATTGTTTTTTATCTAACAATAACATGTTGATTTTAGTTTCTGTAACATGACTAGGATTGCTATTTGGGGAGGCAGCAGTCACTGTAAATTTAATATCAAATATGGAAAAATTATTTGACTGCTTAAATAGTGATTCCCCAGATAGAAAGAAAGGAAAACCATACTGTACCAACAAAACTGACAATTCACCCATTTGGAACATTTGAAGAAAATGTATGACTTTTTTGAAAACTGTACATTTGTAGGATGTCATAGCTCGCCCCCGTTTAAGGAAGGTTGGAAATGGACAATTAAAGGTATCCTAAGATTGTTCAATAATTTTAAAATTAAACATAAAATAAAAGCTTTATGAACTCGCGCCTTCAGCAAGATTCTCTAGAAAATTTGTTTGGTACTATTAGAGGAAACTGGATCAAACTATAATCCTACCTCTCGGCAATTTGTTGCTGCCCTGAAGCTGGCGATTCTATCCAATCTTGCTCATTTGGGGTCAGGAAATTGTACAGTAGATGGTTGTAGTTCTATGTCAGATTATAAGGCATTTTTAACCAACAACTTCTCCCACAGGCACATGCACAGAATCAGAAAGTCGACTTGTTTCAGACATGCTCTCGTTGGTGGAGTCAACCTTTCAAGAAAGTGTTTCTGATGCACAAGAATTACAAGCTTGTGCATATGTCTGTGGATTTTTATTAAAGAGCCTTGGCAATAAATGCAAGCTTTGTGATTCAGTTGTAAATGTTAAACATACTGACAATATTTTATTGTACACTTTTATGGACTTTAAAGAATATGATAATGTTAAAAAGAACTTAAACTATGTATCTGAAGATTTTATTAGATGTGTTGAGAACTGTGCTACAATTTGCAATTATTTATATGAAACATTATCATATTCCTTAAACCTCAAAAAACTGGTAATATTTAATTATAAATATAAACAACAATTCAGTAACACAGCACTTAATTAAAATATTTATTTAATTAAAATAGAATAATAAACAGCAATGATTTTGTTCATCCTTAATTTGTAATCCAAGTCAAATTACACAATGTAAGTGCCTAAAATGTTACGTAATAAGTTAAAAAATATTTAAATTATGATTATGTTACAGATTTCAATCTATTTAACTTATATAAATTTAAATTATTGTTTCTAACATAAGAGGCCAAGTACAGGGGGCACTGCTTGGACTGACCGTTTTTCCCCCATACTCGTGGGATTAGTATGGATATTGTAAACGAAAAAACCAAAACAAATGACGATGAAGGAGGAGTTATGGAGTCTGCTTCAGACTTGGGAGTCGTGCGGCGCGCTCGGCGAAAACGCATGCCTGTAAAAAGTGGAGAGATTTCTGGGTCGGAAACCGAGGCAGGGCGCGGTTCCAAATGCCACACGGCGAGGAGAGGTAGGCCTCCAAAAGTTGGCGCTGGACTGGCACGAACGCGCAGAGAACAGAGACAAAAGGAGGTAGATTTAGAGAGGAGCCTGTCGGATTGGGCATCACAACATGACAGGTCTGCTCAGACGACGGATGTGGAGAGTGTGTTAGAAGTAGAAGATAACAGAGATACTTCTCGGTGTTCAGCTGAAGAGCTGCGCGCGTACGCTGGAGAACGTGCAGCCGCTATACTGGATGTAGCGACTAAATCTGGCAACCTTAAGGGCACTTATGTGCGTAAACTGAAGGAAGCTGCTGCAGCCCTGACTGACATAGTGGAATCTCTAGTCACTCGTACTGAGAGCGAAGAGGTTCGCCGTGCACGAGAGGAAAACCAACGCCTCAGTAAAGAGGTAGAGAAACTGCGAGCGGGAGTGCAATCCTACAATAAGGATGTGAAACAGCTCAGGGCGGCCTTGGCAACAAATAAAAAGATGCCTCAGAATCTTTCAGGATCGACTCTCAGCTTAGGTGAGGAAGTACTGAAGGAGTTAAGGCGCTCGATAGTCTGCTCAGTGGGGACTATGATAGATGCTCGTTTTGCTGGCATCGAAGAGCGCCTCTTGCCTGCAAAAAGAATGCGTCCTCCTCTAGCGGCAGACTCTAGGACACATCCTCCAAAAGAGGTACCACCTCCGAAGACCTCAGAGATGGTGTGTTCCGAGACCGATAGGCGAAAATCGAGGCGCAATAAGACCTTAATTCGATCTGAGATGCGAGAGAGCGCGTCTTTGCCAGAGCCGGAAGTCAGAGCCTCTAATGTGCAACAAGCCAACATTGTTGAAAATACAACAGATGGGGATGGTTCTTGGACTACAGTGGTTAGGAGAGGTAAAAAGGGCAAAAAGTCCTCGAACGTTCCTGCGATGAACATGACGGTACCAGTTGTTCGCCGGCCTAGACCTAAAGTAGCTAAGCCACCCCGCACAAAGGCGGTTATTGTTACCTTGACGGACGAGGCCTTGGTCAAAGGCGTAACCTATGCACAAGCATTGGAGCGAGCGCAGCAGGGTATCAATCTGGCACAGTTGGGTATAACTGAGGGCTTAACAGTGCGTCAGGCTATTTCGGGCGCTCGGTTGCTGGAGCTATCTGCTGCACACTCCTCGGAGAAGGCGGATGAGCTAGCGGAGCGGTTGCGGGTGGTACTCGATGGAGTGGCTGTGGTTACCAGACCTCGTAAGAATGCCACTCTAAAGTTATTAGGGCTTGACGACTCAGTCACCAGAGAAAAGGTGGTAAGCGCTGTTGTGAATGCTAGTGGCTGCCCAGTTGACGCTGTTACAGTTTCCGATCTCCGCATTGGGTCCAGAGGCATGATGACAGCAGTGGTGCGATGCCCATGTGAATCTGCAGATACTATCTCGACTAAAGGCCGGATTTTAATAGGCTGGAGCTCTGCCAAGATTCAAGTTCTGGAGGAGCGTCCATTGCGCTGTTACAGGTGCCTCGGACTTGGTCATGCCAGGCCACAATGTTCTTCAACAATTGTCAGGGAGCATCTATGCTTCCGTTGCGGTTCTGAAGGGCATAAGTCTTACACTTGCCGTGCTGAGCCTCGATGTATGGTATGCGCAGACGCAAAGAGACCATACGGACATCTAATGGGTGGCGCTGAGTGCCGTCCACCGCCTGTCAAAGGATCAGAGGCTCTTAGGACCAGAGCTTCCTCTACAGCCGGCGGCCGTCAGAACGAAGAGGAACGTGCTATGTCATCATAATGGATAGAAGACAAACACGCTTCCTACAGGCGAACATCAACCACTCTGCCAGAGCGCAGGATTTACTACAGCAATCTATGGCGGAGTGGAGTATTGACATTGGCGTTGTATGTGAGCCGTATTTTGTTTCCCAACATCCTCGTTGGTTGGGTGATTTGGACGGCACTGTAGCTATCACGACAGGAACCATCACCGATATTCCCCTTTCCATTCTAGAAAGAGGCTCGGGATATGTCGTGGCAGAGTGGGGAGAATACGTTATAGTTGGTGTATACTTTTCCCCCAACCGCAGTCTGGCGGAGTTCGAGGTTTTTCTTGACTCCGTCAGAGTTGCCGTTGCTCGTCAGTCGCCGAGGAAAATCATTGTCCTCGGTGATTTCAATGCTAAGTCCCGTGCGTGGGGGAACCCCACATCAAACGCAAAGGGTAATGCGGTGCAGGTGTGGGCTTTGCTCTCCGGACTGTCCCTTCTCAACGTAGGGACAGCATTCACTTGCGTGCGGCATAATGGAGGGTCTGTAATGGACCTCTCTTTTGCCTCTCCATCCGTTGCGTGCCAGGTGAATAACTGGAGAGTAGAGGAAGAAGCGGAGACTTTGTCGGATCACCTTTATATTAGGTTTGAAGTGTCCGCTCAGCCAGCGATGGTGATTCAACGTAGGGGTCCATCTCGAAGGTTCCCCAGATGGGCTCTTAGTCGACTTAACCCAGAGCTGGCCAAAGAGGCTGCGATTGTGGCAAAGTGGAGCTCTCAGGAAAGTATGAGCTCCAGTTTAAGCGTCGAAGCTATGGCAGGTCAGTTGCAGCTCGTAATGAGTAAAATTTGCGACGCTGCAATGCAGAGAGCCCGGCGGCGATCAGCCCGTCGCCAAATGTACTGGTGGTCTCCTAAGATAGCTTCCCTGCGTGCCTGTTGCATCCGAGCCCGACGGGCATATACAAGGTGTAGGAGAAGGGACGGTCTCGACCCTGCACTTGAGAATCATCTTCAGGGAATATACAAAGAGAGAAAAAAGGCTCTGCAGCACGCTATTAGCTTAGCGAAGCGTGAGGGTTATAGGGAGCTAATAGCGGGTCTTAACAGATTTCCATGGGGGCGCCCCTATCTGGCTGCGCGTAAAAAGCTCCGCGCGCATAGCGCTCCTCTAACGGAAACTCTGTCACCCGACTTTCTCTCACGACTTTTGGTGGACTTGTTTCCGGAGCCGCCTAGGCACATCCCCCCTAGCATGGCCCCTTCCTCTGTGCATGACGAGGTGTCTGTTATCCCTCCCATATCTGAAAGCGAGATGGATATGGCACTCAAGAGACTGAGGGCCAAGAAAACGGCTCCGGGGCCAGATGGTGTTCCAGGAAGAATTTTGAGCATTGCCCTGGAATATCTTGGTGACCAACTTCGGAAGCTATTTGATCAGTGCTTACTAACTGGACAGTTTCCAAAGTTGTGGAAGGAAGGAGGACTATGCCTACTGCGCAAGGAGGGTCGTCCTCTGGACTCTCCTTCCGCATATAGGCCAATAGTGCTGCTGAATGAGACGGGCAAGATCTTAGAGAAGATCATTGCTGCCCGCCTCGTTCAGCACCTAGAGGAGGTAGGTCCGGGTCTGTCAGAGGCGCAGTTCGGGTTTAGGGCCGGCCGCTCAACCATTGACGCCCTGAACGCCCTGAAGACCCGGTCGTTGGCCGCGATGACAGATAGAGATGTTCTTTTCGCCGTCTCGTTGGACGTAGTCAACGCCTTTAACAGTCTGCCGTTTGAGACGCTTAGGGAGGCACTCCGGTACCATGGGGTGCCTTTCTATCTCCGGCGGCTGTTAGACGACTACCTCCAAGATAGAGAGTCATGTGGGTTGGGGGAAATGGCCAGATCGGTCGACGAGGCGTCGGTTGCGGGGTTCCACAGGGATCGGTTTTGGGCCCGATACTTTGGAACCTCGGCTATGATTGGCTCCTGCGTGGTCTTCTTCCTCCTGGGATGAGCGTCATATGTTATGCGGATGACACTCTAGTGACCGCCAGGGGAACATCTTACCAGGAAGCGGCACACTTGGCTGAAATCGGCACCTGCCTTGTCGTCGACCGTATAGAAGCTCTGGGTCTAAGAGTATCTATGCCCAAGACTGAGGCCCTCCTATTCCACGGCCCACGTAGGGGTCCCCCCCGTGGGGCTACTCTGCGCATCCAGGGACAGGAGGTGGAGGTTCGGACTCAGATGAAGTATCTGGGTCTTACTCTGGATGGACGGTGGTCATTCGCTTCGCACTTCGCTCAGCTTGCGCCGAAGCTAGTGAACGCTGCTGGGGCCCTCGGCAGGCTACTGCCGAATGTCGGAGGGCCGGGGTCTCCATAGAACATTGAAGAAAATGTATGACTTTTTTGAAAACTGTATATTTGTAGGATGTCATAGCTCGCTCCCATTTAAGGAAGGTTGGAAATGGACAATTAAAGGTATCCTAAGATTGTACAATAATTTTAAAATAAAACATAAAATAAAAGCTTTATGTACTCGCACCTTCAGCAAGATTCTCTAGAAAATTTGTTTGGTACTATTAGAGGAAACTGGATCAAACTATAATCCTACCTCTGGGCAATTTGTTGCTGGCCTGAAGCCGGCGATTCTATCCAATCTTGCTCATTTGGGGTCAGGAAATTGTAAAGTAGATGATTGTAGTTCTATGTCAGATTATAAGGAATTTTTAACCACAAATTCTCCCACAGGCACATGCACAGAATCAGAAAGTCCATTTGCTTCAGACATGCTCTCATTGGTGGAGTCAATCTTTCAAGAAAGTGTTTCTGATGCACAAGAATTACAAGCTTGTGCATATGTCTGTGGATTTTTATTAAAGAGCTTGGCAATAAATGCAGGCTTTGTGATCCAGTTTTAAAAGCTAAACATACTGACAATATTTTATTGTACACTTTTATGGACTTCAAATAATATAATAATGTTAAAAAGAACTTAAACTATGTATCTGAAGATTTTATTAGATGTGTTGAGAACTGTGCTACAATTTGCAATTATTTATATGAAACTTTATCATATTCTTTAAACCTCAAAAAACTGGTAATCTTTAATTATAAATATAAACAACAATTCAATAATGCAACACTTAATTAAAATATATTTATATAATTAAAATAGAATAATAAACAGCAATGATTTTGTTCATCCTTAATTTGTATTCCAAGTCAAATTTAAACAATGTAACTGCCTACAATGTTATGTAATAAGTTAAAAAATATTTAAATTATGATTATGTTACAGATTACAATCTATTTAACTTATATAAATTTAAATTATAGTTTGTCTTGCTGCAATAATATAGTCTTTATCACTATTTTGTTTGATTTGCAAGAATACTATTTGTATAAATATTATTTATTATTGTTATTATTTGTATAAATATAATAACAAATGTTTATAAACAATAAAAAAGTATAAAGTTGTTACGTTCCCACACAACCCGGGAATCGCTGACTTTCTTTGCTTTCCACAACGTTCCCACACTTATTTCCCACACTTAGCATAGAGATCTTAGAATTGTAATAATCTGTTATTTGAATCCTCGCATCATTTTTCACCCATTGTACTAATTAACATTAAAAATAAATGTAATAAAATAAATCATTCTTGTCTCCAACTTTGGGCAAGTCTCACTTGTTTAGTAATAAGTTAATTTTAATAAAGTATTTTAAGTAAATCGGTTTTTTTTGGAACCTACGCTGCCACCGTACTTAATTGGCGCAGTCGGTAGGATACTCGCGGGCCGGGTCGCGAGCAACGTAACTTAAATTTCGGCAACATCGAAATTAACGTCTCCGCGGTCCACCCGGGTGGCTCTCAAGCACCAGTACGAGTATCCAGAATCTACGAGGCGGCGCAGCGAGGAGTATCCAGACATTGATGCACCAGAGAAAACCAGATTTAACTCAGTAAGTACATTAGAATCTTTCTAGTGATTGCTTATCCGTACTTTTAAGTTTCCTTATCCGTTTCCCTTTTGTGGCAATTGGAGACACTTAGGTTTAATAAGAAATAATTCTTAAATTCCCTTTTGCGGTAATCTAAGATATATAGTATATAGTTTTAATAATTAGTAATCAATTAATTTTTTTTTTATATAATTTAACAAAATAATAATTAATTAAAATGACTGAATTAGATAACATTTTTAAAGCTTTACGTCTAGTGCCTGAATTTGACGGAAATTCGAATGTTTTACCCAGATTCATTAGCTTATGCGATCAATTGGTACAGGAATTTATTAGTAACAACCCCGACAATAATTTAATAAATATTGTTCTTGCAAATGGCATTTTAAATAAAGTAACAGGCTCAGCAGCACGTAAGTCGCTTATTAATAATTTTTAGATCAACGCGATGAAACCGCGTTGTACAATGATCTCTCTCTTTTAACACAGGGATCTAATACCCCTCAGGAGTTTTACGAACGTTGCCAAAATTTATTCAGTACAATAATGACATATATTACACTGCATGAGGAAATTAGTACAACAATTGAAGCTAAAAGAATTTTATATCAAAAATTAACTTTACAAGCCTTTTTAAGAGGTTTAAAAGACCCCTTAGGCTCACGCATACGATGCATGAGGCCAGATACCATAGAAAAAGCGTTAGAATTTGTACAAGACGAATTACATACTATGTATTTACAGGCTCGAAATGAACCCGATAGGACTAAGCACCCCCAGAACTTTTCTTCTCAGCCTTTTAAGGTAAATCATTTTAATAACAATATTCCACAATTAAAGCCACACTTTCAAAGTAATTATCCTTATCGTAGTAATTTTATAACTAACCCACTACAGACATCGAATAGACAACACTTAGGTCCATGACGTACCCAGCAAATATTTAGAGCACAACCCCCAAATTATAATCCTCATAACGCATTTAGAATTACCCCACGTAATGCACCCCCACAATTTAACTCGACGCCTCAAACAGCTCGCCCTATGAGCGGTGTAAGTAGTTTTGTACCTAGAAATTTACCACCTACTAGATATATTCCAGGACATGATTGGAGTAAGCACGGAAACCCACCACCGTCTAATTATTTTAAAACAAGGGAAATGAATTTCCACGACAGTGACTACTATGATCAGTACTACGACTACTCGTATTATGACTATTATGACGATAATGAGTATTATAATTATAACGATTATTATAACGAAAATCCATATTACGATAGCGAACCACCCCAAGAACCATCTCAAAATTGCGAACCCATTATAGAGGAACCCCCATCAAAAAATAAAGAGGATTTTCAGCAAATCAAAATTTTAGACAAACCAAAATAGAACTTAATCTCCAAACTCAACGTCAACTTCCCTATATTCAAATTAAAAATCCCCCACTAAAATTGCTTATAGATACCGGTGCGAATCAATCTTTTATAAGTCCAGATGCAGTAGAAAAATACTTTAATAAATTTTCTTTAAAATATGATCCTTTCGAAGTAAGTAACGTACACGCTGTAAGTAGACATAAGTATTCCGTAACGATTCCCAGTTTTTCTGAATTTAATAGTAAAGATAGCATTACATTTTTTATTTATAAGTTCCATAATTATTTCGACGGTTTAATAGGTACGGATTTATTAGATAAATGGGAAGCAACTATTGATTATAAAAGAAAATTATTTGTTACTTCAAATGCATCGAACCCTATTCAAATTTATAATTCATGTAATTTAAATTTATACGAAAATATTATACCGGCAGGTACCTCGAAATTAGTAAAATTACCAATTAATATTCGTGAAGGTGAAATTTTTATCCCAGAGCAAATTATCTCTAGTTGTATTATAAAAGAATGTTTAACTTGCGCGAAAAATAATAGAGCTATTCTAGAAATTTATAACCCCACGCGCAATGACATAATTTTCTCTATGGATAAACCTATCCAGGCCGAACTGAATAACACCGAATATAAGCATACCGAGCGAATGATAGAACGCGAAAAAGATGTTCTCTCTCGTTTACGGACTAGCCATTTAAACGAGGAAGAAAGAATTAATTTAGAAACGCTTTGCGGTCGTTATGCCGACATATTTTATTTAGAAGGCGAAACTTTAACGTTTAGCAATACAATTAAGCATTCTATTAAAACTACAGATGAAATACCCGTATATACTAAAAGCTATAGATATCCATTTATACATAGGCAGGAAGTTAGAGAGCAAATTCAGTGTATGTTAGACCAAGGAATCATTAGACCCTCAGACTCAGCTTGGAGCTCTCCCATATGGATCGTTCCAAAGAAAAGCGACGCTTCAGGGAAAACCAAGTGGCGCATTGTCATAGATTTTCAAGTTAATGAAAAAACTATTGACGATAAGTACCCTATACCGAATATATCGGATATATTGGATAAATTAGGTAATTGCCAATATTTTAGTACATTAGACCTTGCTAGCGGGTTTCATCAAATTGAAATGAACCCCGTCGACATCTCAAAAACAGCTTTTAACGTAGAGCATGGGCATTTTGAGTTCTTAATAATGCCCATGGGCTTAAAAAACGCACCCTCGACCTTTCAAAGGGTCATGGATAATGTTTTACGTGGTTTACAAAATAAAATATGTTTAGTATATTTAGATGACATAATAGTTTTTAGCACTTCACTACAAGAACACATTGAAAATTTGGAAAAAGTCTTTAATAGGTTACGAGAATCAAATTTTAGAATACAAATGAGTAAGTCGGAATTTTTGAAAAAGGAAACAGCATATTTAGGTCATGTTATAACCCGCGATGGAATAAAACCAAATCCCGACAAGATATCCGCTATACAAAATTATCCTATTCCGAAAACAGCTACGGAGATAAAACGATTTATAGGACTCGTAGGTTATTATAGAAAATTTATTCCTAATTTTGCTAGAATTACAAAACCATTGACTCAATGCTTAAAAAAAGGTTATAAAATTATTTTAAACCAAGATTACACCGATTGCTTCAAAAAATGTAAGAAATTATTGACTAATGATCCCATCCTACAATACCCCGACTTTTCTAAAGAATTTATATTGACTACGGACGCTTCTAATTTAGCTATAGGCGCTGTACTTTCACAGGGATCTATTGGTTCAGATAAACCCATCGCATTTGCCTCTAGAACTTTAAATACGAGCGAAATTAATTATAGTACAATTGAAAAGGAATTATTAGCGATAGTTTGGGCTACAAAGTATTTCCGCCCCTACTTGTTTGGAAGAAAATTTAAAATTATGACTGACCATAGACCACTTCAGTGGATTATGAACATGAAGAACCCAATTCCCGACTGACTCGATGGAGGTTAAAATTAAGTGAATATGACTTTTCTGTAATATACAAACAAGGTAAATATAATTGCAATGCCGATGCTTTATCCCGTATAGAGATTCATAATGAAGAAGCGAATTCAATTGCAGTAAATTGCTCAGAAAAATCCCTTTCGGACTCAAATACAGCAACCGTGCATACTGACTCGGAAAACCCCATTTTAGAAATTCCTATAACCGACGACCCGTTAAATAAATTTCATAGGCAGATTATTTTTAACATAGTTGGCGATATTAAAAGTAGGCCTGTAGTATCGAAAATATTCGAAAACTATATAAAAACTACGGTTTCGATTTCAAAAGTCATCATCTTTTGACTAACACCGAGACTGCTCAGGATGCTTGGGATCGAGCTCAGTCGGCAATCATTGCGGCAGGCAGGCGAGTTCTTGGCCTTTCTAGGGGAGGACGTGTCATCGACAGGGAGACATGGTGGTGGAATGACAAGGTGCAGGAGGTGACTCGTGAAAAGAAGGATGCCTTTAAGAAGTGGCAGCAATCCAACTCTCCTGAAGACAGACTGGAGTACATAGTAGCTAAACATGCCAGTAAAAGAGCTGTAGCCAGAGCCCGCAGTGAGAGTTTGTCACCATTGTATGATAAACTTGAAACTGTGGAGGGGCAGAAGTTCATTTACAAGCTGGCACGTTCCCGGGATAAAGCGACGCAAGATATCGCAAAATGTCTTTGCGTCAGAGATTCCCAGGGCACGCTGCTCTGTAGTCATGACTCTGTGAAGGAGAGGTGGAGAAGCTACTTCCAGGAGTTGCTGAATACTCAGCACCCATGCAGTCTTCATCACGACCCACCCCCTAACCTCGGACTTATTGCCCCAATAACCCTTGACGAAACTCGTAATTGCCTTCGACGCATGAAGAACGGAAAAGCGGTAGGACCTGACGATATTCCGATCGAAGCGTGGAAATCGTTGGGCTCTCTTGGTGTCCTCATACTTACTGTCCTTTTTAACCATATCTTGAACACTGGAAAGACCACACCAGTGGCGGCTTAGCTTTATTACCCCTATTTACAAGGGAAGGGGCAGTGTTCAAGATTGTGGTAGTTATAGGGGCATTAAGCTTATGAGTCATACCATGAAGCTCTTCGAGCGCATGATCGACCTCAGGCTCCGCCGCGAGTGTACTGTCTCTGAGTCTCAGTATGGATTTCAGCCAGGATCGGGCACTATGGACGCCGTTTTCGCCCTCAGAACATTGATGGAGGCATACAGGGAAAAAAGGAGAGCTCTGCATGTGGCCTTTTTAGATCTGCAGAAGGCCTTTGACTGTGTGCCTCGTCAGTGTATCTGGTGGGCATTGCGATCCAAAGGGATCCCTTAGGCCTATATTGGGATTATCAGAGATATGTACCACGATTCCGCGTCTATAGTTAGGACTGCTGTTGGCGACACTAAACCCTTCCACATTACAGTAGGGGTTCACCAGAGCTCGGCTCTTAGTCCGTTCTTATTCAATGTGGTGCTCGATACTGTCTCGGCTCACATCCAAGACCAGCCTCCATGGCTGATGATGTATGCCGATGATATAGCACTCATTGATGAGAACCGACTGATGCTGGAGCGTAGAGTGAACCTGTGGAAGGGTACGCTTGAGAACGGCAGTCTTAAACTTAATGTGTCGAAGACCGAGTACATGGCCTGTGGGAGCCCGGACTCAAGCACTATCCTTATAGGTCCTGAACCAGCCGTTAAGTCGGAAAAGTTCAGGTACCTTGGATCCGTTATGCACGAGTCCGGAGGCATCGATCACGATGTCTATAGCCGGATAAGCGCTGCTTGGGCCAAATGGCGGGAGGTCACTGGTGTGGTCTGCGATCGCAGGATACCGCCCAAACTCAAGGGTCTGATATACAAGAGCGTCATCCGACCGGTTCTTTTATACGGCAGCGAATGTTGGCCGGCACTATCTCGGCACACTCAGGAGCTTCACGTCACGGAAATGAAGATGCTGAGGTGGATGTGCGGCGTAACGCGATCTGACCGCATACGCAACACATTCATTCGAGGTAGTCTTGGAGTCGACGTAGCGGATAAGCTCCAAGAGCGTCGCCTGAGATGGTTTGGTGACGTTACGCGCCGGCCTAAGAACTATATCGGATGCAAGTGCCTTGCTATGTCAGTCCCTGGAGTGAGACCTCTCGGACGCCCAAGGAAGCGCTGGTTGGATGTCGTGAAGCAGGACATGAGAGCCAATGGTCTAACCACCGAGGACGCTAAAGACCGTGCAAAGTGGAGCAGGTTGAGTAGGAAGGCAGACCCTGGCAAAAGCCGGGACTAATGCCAGGTAGAAGAAGGACGATTTCAAGTTCAAATTTAGAAAATGACGTAGTTAATGCGGTAAAAGAATACATAAATCCAAAGGTAAAAACTGGTATTTTAATTAATCCCCCATTAGGTATGTATAAGATAATCCCAATAATTCAAAATAACTTTAAAAATTCTTCAATGGATCTTTTTCTTTGTAAAAACAACTTAGAAAATGTAAAAGATTATTTAAAACAACAGGAAATAATTAAAAACTACCATGAAGGTAAAACGAACCACCGGGGAATAAATGAAAGTTATCTCTCGTTATCGAAACGATATTTTTGGCCGAAATTAAAGGAACAGGTTACAAAATATATTAACGAATGTTCTATTTGCGGGCAAGCGAAGTACGACCGTAATCCTATTAAACAAAAATTTCAAATCGTTCCTCCCCCAACTAAACCTTTCACCATAGTTCATTTAGATTTATTTAGTATAGAAAATCAAAAATACTTAACAAAAATTGATGCATTTTCGAAATACGCACAAGCTTATCATTTGAGAGATGCTACTGCCATTAGTGTCGTACAAGCGCTATTAAAGTTTTGCACTCATCACGGAGTGCCCTTGACGGTCGTTACCGATAGAGGTCCCGAATTTTCAAACCAATTATTTTTAGAGTTCCTTAGATTACATAAAATAATCCACCATAAGATTTTACCTTGTTCGCCTAATGAAAATGGAATAGTGGAAAGGCTCCACTCCACATTATTAGAACATTTAAGAATTTTGAAATTAAAACAAAGTGGAGAATCGGTTATTAATCTCATGCCTTATGCTCTCTTAGCTTACAATAGTTCTATTCATAGTTTCACTAAATGTAGACCTATAGATGTAATAACTGGACATTTCGATCCCCGCGACCCTTTAGACATTGACTTGACAGAACAATTATTACAATTATATATAACCGATCATCGTGATCGAATGAAACAAGTTTATGACATTATTAACGACTCTTCTTTACACTAACGAACCCAAATAATTGAAAATTTAAATAAAAATAGGGAACCTGAGACTATTTACTTACCCGACCAACAGATATTCATACGAAACCCTAAATCATCTCGACAAAAGTTAGCCCCTCGCTTTACTCACGATAATGTTTTAGCAGATTTACCAATACACATTTACACAAAGAAAAAACGTTTACCTATTGCGAAATCGAGACTAAAAAGAGTACCTAATAGTGCTCGATTGTTACAGACTGACGATCCTGTTGAGGACTTTGACCGGAGCGGAGGAAGTAAAATTTAGTAATTTAAGCAATGGACCCGGAATTTTACCATTTAAGCTGGGATCTGCCCAAATCACATCTCATTACCATTCCTTCGTTCAACGTGTAGATATAAGTAAAGTTCGTAATAGTCTCGGCTCTGTTAAATTACAAATAAATAATATTGAGCCGATTTTAAAGAATAAAACGCTTTCCCTTTTTCAATTGCATATTCAGTATCTTAAAGTAAAATTAGAAACCGCTTCACAGCAGCTTAAAACTTTTGAGTTTAACCGTGTTAAGAGAGGACTCATTGATGGATTAGGGTCTGTAATAAAAAGTATTTCGGGAAATCTCGACTACACGGACGCCATAAGGTATGATAGAGCCATTAACTTACTAGAACAAAATAATGATAAAATTATTAACGAAATGAATAACCACATTAGTTTGAGTAAAAATTGGATGTCCCATAATACTGACATTATAAATAAAATCGTTAATAACCAGAGGGAATTACAAAATTTAATGAATAATTTAACAAATATTAACATGAAATTGGAAGCCAATTTTGTAGCTTTCACGCATTTAACTCAAATATTTTTAATTTTAGGAGATAACATAGAAACGATTTTTGACGAATTATTTCGATTAGAAAACTTACTTGCATTTATTCGTGCCAAGAGTAATCATCATTCTATGTTCACTTTTAGTATGTATCAAGATATGTTAAGCAAATTAAATACGTTATATAAGAAAAATGAACTTTTAGACATTAGTTTTAGAGACTATTTTGACGTAATAAAGGTAGGCTACTATTATAACGCTAGAGATATCATTTTAGTTTTTAAGTTTCCAATTGTTTTTCCTGAACAATATATCCTGTATCATTTATACTCTGTACCTAATATAAATCGCCACATCCTCATTCCTCTTCACCCTTACCTGGCAATTCACGAAAAAGATTTTATGTACATAGAGGCTGAATGCCCGAAGATCGGTGAATCATATTTATGTGATCTTAATGTTAATTATCTACAAGGAAAACAGCCGGATTGTATAGAGCGTCTTATTACAACTCAGCAGCTGCAAAGTTCCTGTCTATACGCATCGATTATTCTTACTACAGAAGCAATGGAACAGCTAGATGATAGACATTACATTATCACAATTCCAAAATCAACCAGAGTAGAATTGTTATGTGAACAGCATAAATATTTGATGATACAAGGGAGTCATCTCGTAACCGTACCACGAGGATGTTCAATTAAAACTTCGTTATTTACTATAATTAATAATGATGATAATATAAAAGGACAAGCATTGGAAATTTTCGATATAAGTAATATTAATATGACAAAGGGAGGAAATTCCGAAATAACATTAAAATTAAATTCGATAAATTTAAATGAAATCTTTGAAGCAATTAAGAAATTTTCCGCACAGCAACCTATTTCGAAAATATCTACGGAATCTAATAGTCTTTATCATACAACAATCCCATTTTATGGAATTATTCTAATGGCAATTATATTATGTATCATTTTTATAGTTGCCAAGAACTTTAAGAAAAATAAAAAGCCTTAGCTTTCAAGTGAAGAAAATTCGCCAAAAGAAGAGGCCTGCGCTCGAGATCCAGTAGAACATATTCTTCAGCACTATTCGAGATCCAAGGACACTGAATAGGTGCTGTTCTTCAGGAGGGAGGTGTTACGTTCCCACACAACCCGGGAATCGCTGACTTAGGCTTTCCACAACGTTCCCACACTTATTTCCCACACTTAGCATAGAGATCTTAGAATTGTAATAATCTGTTATTTGAATCCTCGCATCATTTTTCACCCATTGTACTAATTAACATTAAAAATAAATGTAATAAAATAAATCATTCTTGTCTCCAACTTTGAGCAAGTCTCACCTGTTTAGTAATAAGTTAATTTTAATAAAGTATTTTAAGTAAATCGGTTTTTTTTGGAACCTACGCTGCCACCGTACTTAATTAAGTGTTTATTTCTTTTATTTTTATTATTATACCAGAAATGATTCACTATTTCAAAATCATGTTGAAGTATTTTTCTTTAAAATTAAGTAATAAACTTCTAATTGATTTTGAAAGTGTGAATCATTTTGGCTTTGAATAAAAATTATAAAAATATATTAGCCAAATTTTGAATTTCCCGCCCATAACTGAGGCGGTAAATTTTAAATATTGTTTCTGGTGGGCACACGATAGATGGCAGCAGTGGCGTTTAGTCCCCCATTTTTTTGTATGAAGTGAACATTCTTCCCTTTGGGTATATGTGTTCTGTGATTTATATGGTAGTTTCAAATTCAAAATATCTATTGATGCTGTTGTTATACTTGTTGGTATCAAATTATCAATTCAATTACGGTATTTCTGTAATAGTTAATGCATTTTTCCATTGAATTGAGCTCAGATTCCTCCGGTAAATTCATTTTACTGTTATTGTTACAACTGTATATGGAATAATTTGTGCTGTACAAAATTGTGTCTTAGAAGGATTAGATTCTTTAGTGCACATAATGTCTTTAGACAAACAATGCTGTGTTCGTTTGTGCAAGGAGAATCGAAGTATTGTTGATTCTAATAATAAATACGTATATGGTGTATAACTGTACATGATTATTCATATAGTTAAAAACATAAATACACAAAAGCAAAACACTTAATATATGTTCTGTGGCTTTTCTGCCTTAGTTTATCTCAAATTATTATATGTAACAAAAATTTTGATTATTATTATATATTTTAGGTAAGAAAATAATAAATGGGTAAGCAAATAACTCTATTTTCTATTTATACTACGTGCTTGTATCGGACGTAGAATTTTCTACCTTTAGTATTTTCAAGGTCCGAAACAAGCACGTAGTAACAGTAATTTTTTACATTTACTGTTTATATCTTATATTTAATAATAATTACTCTATGTGTAGCTGTTATTATTTGGATTTATTTTGCAGTTGTGATGAAAGTTCCTACGCTTACCTCAATGTTTGACAAAAAAAACCTGATGATAAACAATTATATAATAAGAAATCAAATACAGAGTAACTTTGAGTTTTTTGTAAAATATATGTTAGAGCAATAAGTAAAAAAATAGATTTTATGCAGGACATATAAATACTTTGTATAAAATCAATTCTTTGTAAAAAAAACATTCAATACAATAATTTCAGATCTTCAAATATTGATAGACAAGAGAAAAAGACATTCTTCAAATATTTCCAGTTACGTTATGGAAAGTCAAGAAAAAGTAAGTATAAAATCATATTAAATACGGAGTAGACTTCTTAAAGAATGTTACATTAATAGGAATAACTTAGTTTAGTTTAGTTTATTCTTATTGCACACAATAAAACAAAAATATATATATAAACAGAAAAGAAATAATACAAACAGGTATGCAAAGGCGGCCTTATTGCTTCAAGCAATCTATTACAGGCAACCTTCCAAAACAAAGGACTAAAATGTAAAAACAGAAAAGTGGAAAAACGTTAAGTGCACATAGCATAACAAAAAAAGAAAAAAGATAATACTAAGTAAACATATGATATCCATTACATATACTAAAATACATAAACTCATACACAATACACATATATTTACAACTACATACAATTACATGTGCTCGCTAACCATTAGAATGAAAGGGGTGCTTTCGAAGGACGGTGAAATTCTAACAGAACAACCACACGTTTTGCAGCGATGGGCGGAATTTTACAAGGAGATGTATGAATGTGATGACGCCTCAGTCTCAAGTAACAGCCAAACGCTGAGTCTTGATGTAGCTGATGGCGGAATCAGTGTAAAAGAAGTTGAGAGTGCAATACGAAGTCTGAAATGTGGTAAGTCAGCGGGAGCAGATGGGGTTACTGCCGAGATGATCAAATATGGTGGGCCACGCGTCTTGGACTTGTTCTGGTTTTTGTGCAATTTATGCTGGAAATCAGGGGAGGTCCCAGACGATTGGCGAGGTGCGGTCATCGTGCCTTTGTATAAAGGCAAAGGTTCACAGATAGACTGCGCAAGCCATAGGGCTATCAGTTTGATTAGCTTAGGTAGTAAAGTTTATGCTAAGGTTTTAGCAAGAAGAATGCAAGAGAGATCTGAAAGGTTGTTGTGGGAGGCCCAAGGAGGCTTTAGACCTGGAAGAGGGTGTATGGATCAGATCTTTTTCCTCCGCATGATCACGGAAAAATTTTTGGCCGTTAACCAAAAAGTTTTCTGTGCTTTTGTGGACTTGGAAAAGGCATTTGACAGAGTTGTTAGAGCGAAATTATGGGAGATACTACCCCGGTACAATGTGAACGGACCCTTGCTGCAGGCTGTAAAGTCTCTTTACAGAGATCACTCAGCCTGCGTGCGAGTAGGAGCTGGCATGTCACCCTGGTTTGACATCCGATCGGGTGTCAAACAAGGTTGCGCCATGTCAGCTTGGTTGTTCAATTTGTATTTGGATAGCTGTCTCCAAGGAGTGAAACAAAGCGATATGGGAGTGAAAGTAGGTGACCTGAATGTGAATTGTTTGCTGTACGCAGATGATGCAGTGCTTATTGCATCATCAGAATGCGAGTTGCAGGCATTGTTCACCACTCTGAAAGAAGGGTGTGAATATAATGGTCTAAGCCTCAATGCGAATAAGACAAAGGTTCTGATTTTTGAAAGAGATGAAGAAAGGACGGAATGCAAGATCAGTGTAAATAGTAAGATATTAGAACAAGTGAATGAGGTGGTATACTTGGGAAGTATGTTCAGTAGAGATGGAAGATACGAGATGGATGTGGAAAGGCGTATTGCTGCCGGTAACAAGGTTAACGGAGCCTTAGCTGCATTGATGAGACGGCGAAACGTCAGCACAGCTGCGCGTTTGGCCGTACACAATGCAGTTTTGGTACCGACTCTGTTATACGGCAGCGAAACGTGGGTATTACAGAAGAAGAATGAAAGAAAGATGAATGCTGTGGAGATGCGATCTCTTCGTAGGATATGCGGAGTCAGCTTAGCTGATCGAATCCGCAATGAAGAGGTACACAGAATTTCAGGTACTAGCGAGGATGTCACGGTGAGAATGAAGAAGAACGTGTTCAGCTGGTTTGGGCACGTCGAACGAATGAGTGATGAAAGAATGGCAAAAAAGATTTATGATGGAAAAGTGAGTGGTAAGAGAGGTAGGGGGAGACCTCGGTTGACCTTCGAAAACACAGTATCAAAGATACTGGAGGAAGGTCACGTAAAAAGCATGAGGACCCCCCGGAGGGCATGTATGAAGAGGTTGATGACAGTGGACGAGGCGAAAGAGGTATGTAGAGACCGTAGCGTTTGGCGCTCCGTTCTCTCTGACTACCCCGCTAGGGAAAAAGCGTGAAGTTAAGTTAAGTTAAGTTAAGTTACATACAATTACATACTTATATTTGTAACTAGGTACATAAATATACATATTCTTATATAAACAAATACTACATGTAATATAATAATAATATGTACAAAATAATTATACTAAAAAGACAAGTCTATAAATTTTCTAAATTAAAAAGGTGTTGTTTAAGGCGTTTTTTAAAAAGGTTAAGTGACATTGAATGTCGCACTTCAGTAGGAAGTGCATTCCAGAGTATAGCAACTTTCACAGTAAAGGAATTGGAATAGAAGTGGGTATGGCAGATTGGAAGTTTGAGGAGGTTATCACTTCGCGACCTTAGTTCAAGGCGTAGAAGAGCATCGGAACCAAGGAAGTTAAATCTCTCTTTTAAATAAGAGGGTGCGGAAGGATTGTATAGGATCGAATAAAGAAGGATATGCATACGATAATTGCGGCGATCCACTGTGTTAAAAGCGTTACTAAAATCGAGCAGAGCAATAATAGTAACATTTTGTCTATCCATATTTAGCCGTATATCATCATAGACTTTAATTAAGGCAGTGACTGTACTGTGCGCACCACGAAAACCGGATTGCAATTCAGATAGAATATGGTTTTTTAAAAGGTACTGATTTAGCTGTTGCGAGACAATACGTTCTAAAACCTTTGACAGGAATGGAAGTATTGAAATGGGACGGTAGTGAGAAAAGGATTTTGGATCTTTGGACTTTGGTATGGGAAAAAATCCGGGCTATCCGCCATACGTTAGGAAAGGAATTACTGGTCAGGGAAAAATTTAAAATGTGAGTTATTACAGGAGCTATAACATTAAGGGGTAACATAACCATTTTACGATTGATACCATCGGAACCAGCGGCATCCGATTTTATACCCAAAATATTTTTTTTTACCTGGGCTAATGTGACTACGGAAAAATGGAAAGGATCGGCTGATGAAAACGGCAGGGAACTGATAAAATTCAATGTACTTGCCTTAATAGTACCGTCCATAGGTACAGTTGACGTGAAATGCGTATTTAAAGCATCAACATCAATATCGCGATTCAAATGTTGACGTTGCCGACCGATGCCTAACGATTCAAGAAACTGCCAGGATTTTCGTGGATTTAAATTTTGTAAATTAGAATCGATGTAGTTTCGTTGCGCATCTCTGCAAACTCTGCTACACCGATTACGCAAGATCTTATATCTTAAACAATTATGATCAGTAGGATTATGTCTATACTTACATTTAGCTCGATTTCTTTTTGCCATCAAAGATCTAATATCTTGCGTAATCCATGGTGCAGGTAAGTGTTTCAACTTGATAGGTCTAAATGGAGCATGCTTGTCATAGAGTTCCGTAAGCAAAGAATTGAATATATCTACTTTAGCATCAATATTGTCGGCGTTAACGATGGTGTTCCAATCGATTTTGGTAAGGTCACGCATAAACTCCTCATTATTAAAATTTTTAAAATTACGTCGCATGACGACCGATGGTTTGACTTTGGGAGGACAAACGTTATAAGACAGATACATCAAATCATGGTAGGAAAAGGCTTCAGCGGGACATTGTCCGTGGAGCTTTGCAGAATCAGCGGAGGAAACTATTATAAGGTCAAGTTGGGATGGAGCACAGTTAGGGAAATGATGTGTAGGGTTTGTAGGAAGTAATGTTAAATTTGAACTGTTAATAATGTTAAGAAGTTGCTTCGCACGAAAATCATTTTTTTTAATACATGTATTAAAATCCCCAAGGATTATAGTGTGGTCGACATTGGGCACGTGTTTTTCCAATATAGTCTCCAAAGTGTGAAAGTAATCTATGTGAAGTGAAGGACTATAGAAAACACCAAGTAACAATTTAGAACGTCCGAGTAAGATTTCGATAAAAACATGTTCAGCAGCTTCAGAGTATTGTGAAGGGGACTTATTCACTATTGTAAAGGGTATATGGTTTCGAATATAAATGGCTACCCCGCCGCCACCCTTACCAATGCGGTCATTTCGTATAAGGTGGAAGTTAGGTATGGAGAAGGATGCGGAAGGTAGACAAGGCTTAAGAAAAGTTTCGGAAATTAAAATCGCATGGACGCTATCACAATCAAAAGAAGTTAAAAGGTCAGGATAGTGAGCTGGGATGCTTTGGGCATTAATATGCACAACATTGAATTTTTTTGGGCAGCTTGAAAAGGTGCTGTCAAGACAAGAGGAAACAGGGACGGAAGTACTGTGAAAACTGCTATCCGAGGAAGATGGTAGTGAGTAAAAAGAATCGTCACTTAAATTGTAAAGACTATTATTGTACATTATAAATATAATAACAAATACTATAATATAAATAAATAAAATATATATTAAATAAATTAAACTAATATAATCATTAACTATATATGAATAGAACGTTATTATCCTATACCACCTTTACCTACCCACCCAATATCCTTTACCACCAACAATATGAAAAAAAAAGAAAGAGATTGCATTGAAGGCTTATAATAGCACAGTAAAAACCAGATATCAACTACAAACTTATACACACACACAAGCAAAAATAATAATAAAAAAAAATAAAAAAGTTGATCTAAAACTAGCAAACCCAATAAATATATATATATAAACATATACATATAATCAAAAAGGAAAAACAACAGTAATTACATTAATTACATAACTATATAAGTAAACAATATAAACATTATTATTTAATTAACCAGTATAATGAAACAGCAATGTAGTAAAATATTGTCTATGAATTAATTTATACAATCATTGTTGACGTTGACAGAACTTAATTACGGTGTAAAAAAGAAGCATCAAATAATTATAACTAAATCTGTCAAGGCAAGTAAACAATATTTTCAATATTAACAATAATTATTAATTGATTTAAATAGTAAACTGTGATATAAAACATCCACAAAAAAGGAAAAAAAAAAAAAATAGAAGGATAAAAACTGAACTTATGTACTATATTTTTACACAGACAATTGTAAAGTAAGCTGTAAAGTATTCCTCCTTAAATATTGATAACATTAACAAATATTTTTAAGATTTTTCGGTGTTCTGTTATACAGTTGACAATATCTTGTTATATCTAATGTATTTAAAATAATTTTGCTGGCATTTTGTTGTCCCAGAGCAAATTGTCCATAATTTTTTAAAGTCAATTAATTTACTTGTTCATAATATGTTTTAATTAAGTAATAAACAAGTAAAATTTTAAGCAATCACTAGTTTACAAATATTACTAGCAATTAAATCTAAATAAAGCTTATCTTTATGTGTAATTTATATATCTAATAATTAAATGTTAATTAAGCTTTATTATTATTTTTAGTTGAGTTGCTCATTAAATAACAAGGGTGTGAAAATATATACAAGAAAGAAGGAAAAGGGACATTGCTTTACAGTAAAAGAAAAAATAGCTTTTTTGTCCATTTTTAAACATAGTCCTAATTTTTTTTTCCTTCTACATTTAATTTAATTCATAAAAGCTGAATCCTGGATTCAATAAAAATATTTTTTCCCTAATTAAAGAAAACATCGGATAGTATAAAAATATTATGATAAATTATGTGTATTACTTTTTGATGAAGTTTCTTTGAAGGTCAGTGTAGCTCTCTTGAAAGAGAGAAAAGATAAAAATATTGACTATAATTCGATAATGAAACAAATTAATAGAACAATAGTAAAACTATTAAAGATTGTTCATTTAAAAAGTTGAAGAACTTGTAATAATTGTTTTTTATAGTCAATTTATGTAATACTATGCTGAATGAAAATAAAAAATATATATTACATACATATCTATCTACTGCCATAATAGCCAACACTAGTTGGCTATTATGGCAGTAGTAAGAATCCCATATGAAATACCATCCTTACTCATGTAAAATTTAAATTATTAATAAAATGATACTACAAGTATGAAGCAAAACTGATTTATTTTCTAAATACCCACAATACAATTATTAAACATTGATGTCAATTTAGATACACAATTTACTTACATAATTAATATATAACATATCTTTACCCCATACCAGGGCCAGTCGTGGCGCAGCTGGTTGTGGGTTCGATCCCCACTCGAGGAGATGAAATATTTACTTAAATTTATATTTCCATTTCTTCGCTCTGGTGTCGAGGCTAAGCGCGGCGTTGAGTTCTGCCACTCAACACGCAATGCCTCCAGAATTCGGCAGAAAGTGGGGAACGGAGTGTCGTAACACTAGGTTCCCTTTGCCTACCCTGCTGTGTGCGGGATACAGCGTGAAGCTGATTTATTTATTTTATTTATTTACCCCATACCAATACATGTTGAAATAATCATTAGAAGACAATCAAACAATTACTAAAATAATTAATTACTTAAATATTACTCTAATCAGTGCTTGGGATTCCAATTATATCTGGCCACAATTCTGGTGGCGGTATCTCAATAGACATATCTGGTGTAGCTGTTCCAGATCTTGAGCTGCGAGCAGTACGGTCATCCGCAATCGGGTCCTGATCTATTACTTGTGGTGTAACAGTACGTGATAAGATCTGGTCAGCATGTCTACGGTGCAACTCACCCTCTTCCGTTCGCACCCTGTAGGAGCTAGGACCCTCAATCATCTCAACAGTAGCTCTTTGCCACTTCTCACCTGGACCATACATCCGTATTAAGACTGGTTGACCCTCAGAAAAGGTGCGAGCGGGTGTTCTGTGTGCCGCTGCCTCCAGTTGTATCTCTGTGTTAGAGGGTACTGAGTCCGGGTGGAGAGAAGATACCGCTGTCCTATATCGACGACCGTTTAATAACTCTGCCGGCGTTTTATTTGTTACGCTGTTTGGCACCGTACGAAGATAGTATAACGCTTTACTTAACTTCTCACTCTAAGGCATGTCAGAAGATGACATTTTTCTTAATTTATTCTTGAATGTCTGAATGGCACGTTCGATCTGCCCGTTAGTTGCTGGATGATACGGCGGTGAATACAAATGTCTGATTCCATTTTTAGACAAAAATGAATTGAATTCATCAGAGCTAAATGCTCTTCCATTGTCCGACACTAAAACTTCTGGAAGTCCCTGTGCAGCAAATATTTTCCTCAAAACTACGACGACAGTGGACGCACTCATTGAGGGAATGATTTCAGCTTCAAACCATTTACTGTAACTATCAATTAACACAAGAAAAGTTTTTCCTTGGAATGGTCCCGCAAAATCTATGTAAACACGGTTCCACGCTTTTTCTGAGGTGATCCACGTTTGTGGATCTCCTGGTGGATTATTTCTGACTGCCTGGCATAGTTCGCATGCACTCACCGTTCTTTCGAACTGATTATCCATACCTACCCACCATACGTAACCTCTAGCATATGCCTTTGTCTGGACGATTCCCGCATGTGGGGCATGTAAAAGTTTAAGTACCTGGTCTTGAAGAGCCGCAGGTATAATGACTCTATTGCACCACAATAAACACTCTTTATTGTGTGAAAGAGCCTCTCTCCGCGTCCAGTAAGGTCGCAGCACAGGGTCGCTGTTACGTGGTGGCCAACCATGTAAAACATGAAACAAAACTCTCCTCAATATAGGGTCTTTCTTGGTGAGTTCAGCAATTTTGCGCACGTCCAAATTCCACCCTTTAGGTTGCTCTTCCAAAAGTAAAACGTCTTTAACAATATCTTTAGTCGCTGTTGATGTTTCCGGGGCTGTCCATCTGCTGAGCGCGTCCGCGTTACCAATCAATTTCCCAGGTCTATATTTAATGTCATAATCGTAACACCCGAGCTTCAAAGACCAGCGCAACATTCTCGGTGAAATTTGATCCGGTATAGGTTTCTCCCGGTTGAACAAACCTATCAACGGCTTATGATCCGTCACAATAGAGAACTTCCGGCCCGCCAGATAGTCATGAAATTTTGTCAATCCAAAAATTATAGCCAATGCCTCCTTATCAATTTGGCCATATCTTCTTTCATGCGGTTGCATGGTTCGTGATGCCATCATTATCGGCCTTTCTGAACCGTCGTCCATTACATGTGCTATGATAGCCCCCAGACCATACTCCGACGAATCACATATAAGGAGCAATTCTCTGTTGATGTCGTAGCCCACCAACGTGCGATCCGACGACAGTAACTCTTTGGCCGTTTCAAACGCTTCCTGTTCTTTTTTACCCCATGTCCAAGGCCTCTTAAACTCAAGCAAGCGGTATAATGGTTCTAACACGGTGGCTTTGTTTGGCAAAAAATTTTCATAAAAGTTATACAAGCCTAGAAAAGCCCTTAAAGTTTCTTTGTTAGTTGGAGCCGATTTTTCTTGTATCTCTTTCACCTTTGCAGGGGACGGGTGCAGGCCTTCTGCGTCAATCATATGTCCCAAAAACGTAATACTATCAGCTGCAAACACACATTTCTTCAAGTTAAGACGCAAGCCCATTTTTTTAAGCTTCAATAAGACATTTCTTAGACGTTGATTGTGTTCATGTAATGTCTTTCCTGCTATGGCAATGTCATCCAATAAACATGCCACTCCATCCATCCCCGCGAGAGCTGTCGAAATCACTCTCTGATAAATACCCGGAGCTGCACTCACACCGAAAGCTAGCCTATTCACCTTCATCAGACCAATAGGTGTGTTGAGCGTCAAGAGCATAGCAGTTTCTTCATCTAACTTTAATTGAGTATAGGCTTGTTTCAGATCCAATTTAGTAAATACACGTCCTCCACTAAGTTTAACGAAAGCCTCAGTTGATGTTGGTAGTGGATAAGTATCCGTGTCTATCGCTGCATTTACCGTCGAACGATAATCCCCACAGATACGTAATGAGCCATCATCTTTCTTGACAATTCTTAAGGGCGTGGCCCATTTCGAAAATCTGACAGGTGATAATACCCCTTCTTTTATCAGGCGTTGCAATTCATCCTCAACCTGATGCTTCAATGGAAACGGAACGGGACGTGCTTTCAAGAAACGTGGAGTTATATTTGACTTAACAGTTAACGAAACTTCCGGCCCTTTGTACATTCCTAGACCTTCCTTAAATAAGTCAGGGAATCCTTCTTTATAAGGCCTAACCTGCTCGGCGGACCAACACAGGCCCGAAATATGCAGCCCTAGTGCCTGAAACCAGTTTCTCCCCAACAGACTTGGGCCACGGCCGGAGACCACCACGAGCTCACATTGGGCTGCCTTGTCTCCGAGTACTGCGCGTACATTCGCCATACCTAACACTTTCAAGGGGTCACAAGTCCACGTCATGAGTTTTAAATTGGTAGAATTCAAAGGCGGGGGAGTGAGCCACAATTTATGATACGTCTCCTCAGATATTATTGACCTCGAAGCTCCAGAGTCCACTTCCATTGATAGCTTGACGTAATCTAAAGTAACATCTGCTACTATTGGAGGCCTATAATTATCAGCGCAAACGTAAATGCCCGTCATATTTTCATATAAAAACTCTTCTCCGCAAATAGCGCCGTTCTGTGCCTCATCACTCGCCTGGTGCACCTTGTTAGGTCTCTTATTACAAGCCGCTGCGATGTGTCCAAAACGTTTACAGTAAAAGCATCTCGACTTCGAAAACGTGCAACGCTCGCCCGGCTTGTGCACCCGCGCACAATGTCGACATTCATTCGATTTAATTCTACCGATTTCCATCGGTACTGTGACGTCAGACAGAGTTTGCTTCAGTCCCTCAGTATTGCCGTATAAATCTGGAAACGTTGCTTGATAGTTGAGACAGGTCTGAACTGCCGTCTCGTACGTAAGCTCCTTTGTCTATAACAAATCCCGTCGCAAGCGTTCGTCTCGTATACCCAATACTAATCGGTCCCTCAGTTGGCGCTTTAAATCTGTGAAATTGCATTTAGCGCCCAATAAACTGATCGCAGCCACAAAATCCTGTACGGTCTCATCAGGTGACTGCCGTCGTTTATGAAATTTATCACTTTCTAGTATTTCGTTAACCTCTGGTTCGAAAAATTTGTCTAGTACACTTAGAATTTCATTAAATTCCACGCTAGTAGGTCTCGCGGGTGCTAGCAATGATGCAATCAACGAGTAAGTATCTTTTCCGCACTGTGATAGAAACAGAGAACGTGCCTTACTATTAAATTCACTTTCGGAAACACCCGCGGCGTCGAGAGCGCATTGCAACTGTTCTTTGTAATCGCACCACTTGTCTGTCTTGGGGTTAAAATGTCCAGGAAATACTATATTAGCGATATTAGTGGCCATTTCCACAAAAATCTATTTAATTTTCCTCGTCGCCAATAAAATGATACTACACATTTGAAGTATGAAGCAAAACTGATTTATTTTCTAAATACTCACAATACAATTATTAAACATTAATGTCAATTTAGATACACAATTTACTTACATAATTAATATATAACAGTATGTGTATTGTATCAAATTAATTTTTATTTTAATTGAAATGATGCACACAAATACTGTCCCGTCCTATCTTATTTTATGTGTTTTATTCATACTCATTTGACATATTAAACATAATTAACTGTGCTGCATGAATAAAATAACTAAATACCACAATACCCAGAAATTTATTTTAATTTAATTATTTAAGATTTTGCAGCCAAGCCGTTCTGTACAATCTATACATAGCAACTCATCCACAATTTTGTTTATATCTAAGTGTGGAATAACATTTTAAAAATGTCAAAAACAAATAATTTAACAAAATTTATTTTGCATCATAATACATTAACTAAATTACACTACCAAAATAATGCTCAGAAAGAAATTGTAATAAATTTTTGTAGATACTAGCACCCACCTACACACCACGCATACCACAATAGCAAACATGAAACTTTAGATTAAAAAAATAAACATGTATGTTGAATGAATTTATTTTTATTATCATAACTATAACTACAATAATTAATTATAATAATGTATTGTTAAAGCAATATAACATATTAATAAGTTGAAACAAATTCTCAAAATCAATCAGTACAATCTACAAGCTATATTATAATTTGTATAACAAACTTGTAAATAAGATATGTTTTGAAATAATTAATACATACTTACTTGGAAAACTTAAATAAAAAAGAATAATATATATATTACATTTTTGGTTACAGCATTAAAATAAAAAAAGTGCCGCTCAGCAAATTGCAGATCATGAAATTGCCTACAGAAAAGAGCTGTATCAGGCCAAGATGGACAATGAAATAAAAATACTTTTAGAAGAAATCTTTAAAAATAAAATTATATTATAAGACCAAATAAAATTTATAAAAATGTATATTTTCTTTTTATTAACTAACTCACAAAAATTTATCCTAAAAAAAATTATAAAACAGCATATATGCATTTATACTACTGTACCCCTAAGAACTCTGGACTGTTCCTTTCTATTTCTTACAATGTCGTTACAAAGCATTTTTCCACAGTATTCCTGTTTGCCATATGTGCTACATTATATTTTTTCTCCCATTGGTTTTGAGTGTACAGAATAGAACGAACTAAATTCTGTCATAATATGGTGTTCTTTAGAAAAACTACTGGGCATTTTAATAAATTAAGCAATTGAGCAAGTGCACATGCAACTCGGGCACAAATCTGGCTAGCGCTTGCATGAGACAACCCATGGTGTTCTTCAGCATCCTCTTGATACTGTAAGGAATAAGATAATTTAGTAAGTACTTGTACACGAATACGTGTCACTTAGTATGTGTTGTATAAATAGTATATTCAAGTCAAGTAAAATAAAAATACTCACCTCTCGACGACTCCATAATCTTCAAGTAGCTATTACTTTGATTTCATATAAGGTACTAGAACCTCTATAATCTAATTAGAGATCATCACACACCAAGTTTATTATAAACTTCGCAGTAGATTTCGTCGTTCAAGGAAAATGGTTTACTCCTACTTCTATATATCCTTCTTCGATGTGTACTGTTGTGTTTTCAATTCCTACCATCGTTTCCATCTATGCTTTGTAAAGCTTACATTTTAATCATAAAAGTGGCAAATTAACACAACTTAAGTATTAACTATATTGACACGTTATTTACAATATTTTGTTTACATCAAATGTAATTTTCAATGTCGAGAATCTGCCATTTTTTATTTTATAGAACGGCTATAGTAGGGTCTCGGCCTCTATAACTTTATAATAAGCTTCACAGAACACATATACCCAAAGGGAAGAATGTTCACTTCATACAAAAAAATGGGGGACTAAACGCCACTGCTGCCATCTATCGTGTGCCCACCAGAAACAATATTTAAAATTTACCGCTTCAGATATCGGCGGGAAATTCAAAATTTGGCTAATATCTATATATATTTTTATAATTTTTATTCAAAGCCAAAATTATTCACACTTTCAAAATCAATTGGAAGTTTATTACTTAATTTTAAAGAAAAATACTTCCAAATGATTTTGAAATAGTGAATCATTTCTGGTATAATAACAATAGGCTGGTATAATAATAAAAATAAAAGAAATAAACACTTTATACTTTTTTATTGTTTATAAATATTTGTTATTATATTTATAAAAATAGTATTCTTGCAAATCAAATAAAATAGTGATAAAGATTATATTATTGCAGCAAGACAAACTTGCTCTCTTATGTTAGAAACAATAACTTAAATTTATATAAGTTAAATAGATTGTAATCTGTAACATAATCATAATTTTAATATTTTTTAACTTATTACATAACATTTTAGGCAGTTACAATGTTTAAATTTGACTTGGATTACAAATTAAGGATGAACAAAATCATTGCTGTTTATTATTCTATTTTAATTATATAAATATTTTAATTAAGTGTTGCATTACTGAATTGTTGTATATTTATAATTTAAGATTACCAGTTTTTTGAGGTTTAAAGAATATGATAATGTTTCATATAAATTATTGCAAATTGTAGCACAGTTCTCAACACACCTAATAAAATCTTCAGATACATAGTTTAAGTTCTTTTTAACATTATCATATTCTTTGAAGTCCATAAAAGTGTACAATAAAATATTGCCAGTATGTTTAGCTTTTAAAACTGGATCACAAAGCCTACATTTATTGCCAAGGCTCTTAATTAAAAATCCACAGACATATGCACAAGCTTGTAATTCTTGTGCATCAGAAACACTTTCTTGAAAGGTTGACTCCACCAATAAGAGCATGTCTGAAACAAGTGGACTTTCTGATTCTGTGCATGTGCCTGTGGGAGAAGTTGTGGTTAAAAATTCCTTATAATCTGACATAGAACTACAATCATGTACTTTACAATTTCCTGACCCCAAATGAGCAAAATTGGATGGAATCGCCGGCTTCAGGCCAGCAACAAATTGCCCAGAGGTAGGATTATAGTTTGATCCAGTTTCCTCTAATAGTACCAAACAAATTTTCTAGAGAATCTTGCTGAAGGTGCAAGTACATAAAGCTTTTATTTTATGTTTTATTTTAAAATTATTGTACAATCTTAGGATACCTTTAATTGTCCATTTCCAATCTTCCTTAAATGGGGGCGAGCTATGACATCCTACAAATGTACAGTTTTCAAAAAAGTCATACATTTTCTTCAAATGTTCCAAATGGGTGAATTGTCAGTCATGTTGGTACAGTACAGTTTTCCTTTCTTTTTATCTGCGGAATCACTATTTAAGCAGTCAAATAATTTATCCATATTTGATATTAAATTTGCAGTGACTGCAACACTGCAACACTGCTGACTTGGGGAGGCACCCCAGATAGCAATCCTGAAAATTACAAGAGCTAATAAAGGTTATGTTACAGAAACTAAAATCAACATGTTATTGTTAGATAAAAAACAATGCTTCTTGTTTAACAAATTAAAACAATACCTTGAGATATTTTGGCAAATATTCCTGCCGCAACTGAGTGACTTAGCGCTTGAGTAGCAAGGTTCACTCTCATTTTCTGCTTGGCATTTGGACACATATGGTCTTGTTTAAATTTTGGTGTGAAAACAAAATCACCATCACCATTGTCTATTTGGAAGAAATGCTCTATGTGCCCATTTTGCAAGATCTATAATGTAAAATATAACATTTTATGCTACAAAATATTATTTACAAGTTTTATTTAATAATTATTAATTAGTAATCAGAAACTTGTACTTTTAACAGGACTATGCATATTTATGCATTGTGTAATTTTAATATAAATAAAAATAACAAAATATTACCTGTTCCTTCAACATTGTTTGGTGTAATATTTTCAGTAGATGAGGTGGATCAAATATTGTAACAACTTCAGGAGAAATTTTCTTAAAATATGTTTTAATGTTGTTGGTGCTGGAAGACACTAAAGTCGTCGCAACAATTGAAAAGTAGATGGTGATCTCTCGTAAAGTCTTAGTGCAATAATTTCTTGCTCAGTGTTCCATCTTCTAGCTACATATTTTCTCTTCGCATTCCTTAATTCCCCTTGTAGAAGTAATCCCAGTGATGGGGTTAGGTGTTTTATTAAACCTTGTATTGCTTCATTGTCATTTAGGATGTTTAACATATGCTTTAATTAGATTTTTCAGCCTATACACCTTTTTAACATAATTTAAAACAAACAGTATGTTGGCCATTTGCAAATTGTAATGTTACCATATCAGAAGATAATCCTACTACAGTGTAGACATGGGCGTTATGTAACGTAATCGGTTTCAGAAACTGCTTACGAGTCGAATAAGCGCATAACTAGTTTCGCGGACAAACATAACGATTATTTCACATACGCAGTTTCTGTCAGTAACCAGTAACATATTTGTCAAAAGCAGTTGTAGCACAACCGTATCTTATTTTAAATAGATTATATTATAAAATAGTTATGTCAATTACACCGACTCTAACATAGTCGCATCTCGCTCTATCTTATTACGTTTCGAACGAAAAGAGAGACAGCAATAGATCGAATTTGTATACATCGTACATTATTTTCATATCCATTCTTGGAACAAAAACGTCATTAAATATGATTGATTACACACTCAATGAAAAGAAATATTGATGCTAAAAAATAAAAGTAATAAATGCATAAGTTAAATTCTATGGAATTAGAAATAGTACTAAAAAAGAAAAATTAAACTGATTATAAATCATATTTAAATTAAATTAAATTAGCTTCACGCTATATCCCGCACATAGCAGGGTAGGCAGAGGGAACCTAGTGTTAAGACACTCCGTTACCCACTTTCTGCCGAATTTTGGAGGCATTGCGTGTTGAGTGGCAGAACTCAACGCCGCACTTTTTGCCTCGACACCAGAGCGAAGAAATGAAAATATAAATTTAAGTAAATATTTCATCTCCTCGAGTGGGGATCGAACCCACAACCAGTCGGTTTTACAGTCACACTTCGTGCCACTGCGCCACGACTGGCTAATTTTTTTTTTTTTTAATTTATAAATCATATTTTTAAATATTTTATAATAGTGAAATTTAAAAAATCGAACCTAATTATAAGTAGACCTTTATCATTAAATAATTAAGCAAACTTTATTATATTGTTAAGAGAATATAACTTAAAAAAAATAAAAATAAAAATAAAAAAATCAATCAATCATACATACATTTTTTTTTATAAATTTAAATATATCGTCGCACACATGCAAAAAAATGTTTACGGAATTTGTAAAAAAAATATTTTTCAAATATTAAAATTCTAGGAATATTCTGGGAATAGGCAATTAAGACGTTTTATATTAGTATGATAGGCGGTATAACTTTAAGTATTTTCGTAATCATAACTGTTTCTACCGTAATGATTACATTTAACGTTTTCTGTAATCATAAGTATAAAAGTAAGCGTAAGCAAATGCTTAGTAACTAGTTACGAAAATAAGCAGTTTTGAAAACTAGTTACTCGTGTACCCGAAACTAGTCGCAACCGATTATGCCTAAAAGACGTTACGACCCACGTCTACTACAGTGTTTCAAATATTGGTTACATAAATTGTTTCTCATATCGATTGAAAACTCTATATAGCTAAATTACGAAATATTTTTTAATTTAATTTTTTTATCTATAATATATGATTAAACTCCATCCCTTTTCGGAGTCGCATTTTATCATGATACCTTCCATACATTAAACATTATAAAGAAAGTTATTTATTAAATCTCAAATAACTATATCATAAAAACATTATAATAAATCCTAAAAAAAGTCCTATCAAGAAACTACTAATTAGTAGTTTTACTTTAATATATATATTCTTTATTGCACCAAATTCATACATAATAAAACATACATTTAGAAATTTCATTCACAATGGTGGACTTATCTCTAGAAGAGATCTCTTCCAGCCAACCCGTGGAAGTGGATGAGTGCAAAGTAGCGGGAAAGACAAGAAGACAGTGCGGTGAAATTGAGAATTAAAAAAAAAAAAAAAAAAAGAATAGCAATAATAAACCTAAAAATAGTAATAATAACAAAAACGGTATATATAAATATAAACATAAATATAAATATAAATATAGCTATACTAATATATATAATAATAAATAATACAATATAACAAATATATATATATATATATATATATACCATATAATATAAAAAATACATACTCTATATAATATAAATATATATGCATAAGAAATATTTTTACAATAAGTATATAGAGGAACAAAAAGAAAATAAGGCTTTACATTAAGATGAAGTAAAGTTACCACTATTGAACCACTGTATTGATAAAAATTAGGTGTCTAACGTTGCAAGAAGATGTTGTTTTAAATGGGATTTGAAGGAATGTATGGAAGGGCTTTTCTGGATTGCTTTAGGGAGTTGATTCCACAGGGATGCGGCGTATACAGAAAAGGATTTCTGAAAGAATTTGGTGTTACTCTTCGGTACGTTAAGTGTCGGTATAACACCAGACCTCCTTGAGCGTGTAGGGATAGGTAGAACGTTAAAGCGGGAACGAAGATAACAAGGAAAATTCTGGTAGTTAAGGATCTTAAAAAGGAGTGAAAGGATGTGCATATCTCGGCGAAGTCGGATTGGGAGCCAATTGAGCTGAGCACGAAATTGGGAGACGTGGTCATATTTGCGCAAACCGAAAACAAAGCGTATGACGAGATTTTGGAGTCGCTCTAATTTGTTTAGAAGCTCCTCGGTCACATCCAAATAACAAACATCGGCGTAGTCGAGAATAGGCAAAAGAAGGGATTGTGCAAGCATAATTTTGGTTTTATGAGGTAGGTAGTATTGGAGACGCTTAAGAGAACGAAAGGAGAAATGCATGCGTCTGCTGATATTGTTAATGTGCGGTACCCAGGACATGTTACTGTCAAATATTAGGCCCAAATTTTTTACTTTGTCACAGTATTCGATTTCTACTCCTGAATACAGGAGCCTCGGCGTTGAATTCCAATTAATTTTATGTCTAAGTTTGCTGCTTCCAATGATAATAGATTGTGACTTACCTGGATTTACTAACAGTCCGACAGACTCGGCCCAAGTTGAAATAGCAGCCAGATCATTATTTAAAGCCGCGATAGTCTCCGGCAAATCGCTAAAATTGCAGTGCCGGTATAATTGCAAATCATCTGCATACAGATGGTAGGGAGAAGAAATTATTCTAGATACATTATTTATAAAAACAGAAAATAGCAGTGGAGAAAGAACACCGCCTTGAGGAACGCCAGCAGTGATATCTAACCACGTCGATGTGACATCATTAGATTTTACACATTGCTGACGACCTGAAAGGTAGGAGCGAAACCAGCTTAAGGCTGCGGACGAGATATTGACTGCACGAAGAGAGCCCAGAAGTATATCAAAATCAACACAGTTGAATGCGCTGCTGAAATCAAGCAGTACCATTACAGTGAGCTTGGTGTTATCCATAGCACACCGAATGTCCTCCGTGATATTCAGCAACGCACCAACCGTGCTGTGAAAGGGTCGGAAACCAGATTGGAAAGGACACAGAAAATTGTTAGAGGAGAGGAAAGAATACAGTTGATTGTTTACTAAGGATTCCAGTACTTTGGATAGGATTGGAAGGATAGAAATAGGACGATAATCGGTGACTCTAGAGGGATTGGAGGTTTTTGGTAAAGGAATGACATAAGCGTACTTCCATTGTGCGGGAAAAACATTACATGTCAGTGAGAAATTAATAATGTGGGTGACCACTGGTGCAATGTATTCCAGCACAGGAAGGATCATGTCAAGGCTGATACAGTCACTTCCAAAGGATTTAGTGGATATAGATTTGATACAATTCTTGACTTCAACTTCAGTTACAGTTAGAAAAGAGAAAGAGATAGAGTCGGGTAGGACAGTAGAAGATAAAGATGACAGTGTTTCAGATTTAGTTGAAGGGTTTAAACTTAACAAAGGTGTAGTAAAAAATAAATTTAAATCATGAAGATCCAATGATACAGAATGAGTATGCTTGGTTTTGCCTACCCCAAACGACTCTAAGAATCTCCAAACTTGCGCTTGACTGAGATTCTGAATAGAGGTGTGAATATATCGGCGTTTAGCATCCCTACACATTCTGTTGCAAATGTTTCGCAATTTTTTGTATGCAGCAAGGTTTTGTTGGCTATGATATTTTTTATTTCTAGATTTAGCTCTATCACGTTTAGACATCGTTCTTTTAATAACTGGTGTTAGCCAGGGAGCAGGTGCATGCTTCATACGAACTGGTCTCACCGGGGCATGTTTGTCGTAAATGCGAATCAGTTCAGTAGTTAAAGAGTCTACCATACTGTCAATATTTGTTGATGACATTATGGGAGACCAGTCGATGTTCCTCACATCCTCTCTTAAGCGTTCTAGATCCATATGCTTAAAATTGCGTTGGAAAAGTATTTTGCCTCTAACCTTGGGAGGGCGTAATTTATACGAAAGAAAAATTAAGTCATGAAAAGAGAATGGAGATGTCATTTGTCCATGAGAAACAACGAGATTAGGGTTAGAGACGGAGATGAGGTCAATAAGAGAGGGTCTACAGTTAGGAAAGTAATGGGTGGGACACGACATCGGTAGAATATGTAAATTATAGGACTCATATAATGCTTTTAATAAATTAGATCTTGTATCATTTTTTAATAGACAAGTGTTTAAATCGCCCGTACAAATAACATGCTCGTATTGAGGTGAAAAATATTCCAGAACACCTTCCAAAGTGCTAAAATAGTTAATTTTATCATTTGGGGAGTATAAAGTCCCCAAAAGAATTTTTGTATGGCTTAACGTTATCTCCACAAAAATATATTCTAGAGTTCCTATCAACTGATTAGGGGAGCAGGCAATAATACGAGCAGTAATGTTGTTGCGAAGGTAGATACCGACTCCACCACCACCTTGCAAAGTACGGTCATTGCGAAGTAACTGATAACCTGGGATATTGTAGCTAACAGAGGAAAGGGAAGGTTTTAACCAGGTCTCAGATATACATATACAGTCGACTATGCCGGAGCTAAAGGATGCGAGAAGATCTGAGTAATGAGCAGGAATGCTCTGAGCGTTGATATGCACCAAGGAAAAAGTATTAGATGGATTGATGAAAGTCTTAGACAATTTATCTACAAGTGGTTCGAAATCAGAGAGTGAAGAGTGATTACTTTCAGCGCTGTCATAATCACTATTTGAGCAAGAAAAGTATTCATCATCAATGAGCATACTTTATTAACGTTATATATGTAAATGCAAATAAATAAATATATTATATAATATAAAATAGTAGTATATGTGATATAAATATAAACTTTATAAATATTATAATAGATAAATAAATAAAAAAATAAAATAAAAAGACAATACAAAAATCACAAATTAAATTATATCCACGTGCACAAGTTGATTGAAAAACAAATTAACACTAAAAAAAAAGTTACATAAATATATCATTTTAAGTATTACTATACACTATTTATTAAAAGGATAAAACAAAAGGGAACGTAACACCCAAAGACCAACAACCAAAAATGAACTAAGCAATGTAAATTTACAAATGGAATTGTGTATAGTCTGTGTGACAGAATGACATTTGACAAGTAAGGCAAGGTACTCAAACTGTCATTAGCTAGATGTGTGAAATTTTAACAATTTAAAGTAAAAAATAGGACATGAATGTACCCTACTCTAGTCAAAAATATATATACGTAACAAACTATGTTATTACACCAGCAATTCAATAAAAACTAGAGAAATTAAGATGGTATAAGCAAATAACATCCAACCAATTTAATTGTTGTCAGCTAATTTCGTAACAGAACATCGATGTATTAACTGTTTTAGTTCAGATAGAGAAGAAATCTTACTTTTGAGTTTATTTGGCATTAATATAATAATCATGCCATCAGCTGACCAACATTTATGAATTCCAAAATGTTTACGAGCCGCTACAAATACCTCTTGACGAGATTTTGTTAAAAATTCGGTAATTGTAATTTTAGAACCCTTCAATGATGTTTTAGCCTTCCACACGTTGGAGCGGACCTGCAGACTAGTGAATCTAACAAGGATGGGTCGAGAAGAGTCCTTTTTAGCGCCCAGTCTGTGACAAGATTCAATAGCTGCAGACCTTACATCAGACATCTTCATTTGCCTAGATAACACATCCATTATTTTATGCATCACATTTTCATCCTTATCCTCCTTTACACCATGGAAAAGAAGAACTTTTCTTCTGGATTGTGTCTCCAAGCGGTCCATGCCAAGCACAACAAGCTCCACCTGTGATTTTAGTAAACCCAGTGTCTTCCAAACTAAGGCCTTAAAGTTATAAAATTCTGCGGATAAGGCCTTTGTAGTGGTAGTGGCGGCAGCTGAACCCGGCTGAGACAAGTTTTTCTCAAACTCGCCCATTCGTGTAGAAAATATAGAGGAGAGTTCCTCCATACTCTTGAGAAGCTGGTCCACTGGTGTCTCCATTGTTATTTATTTAGTGCAGAAAGTGTGTGAGAAAGTTTAGTAATATGCAACTTAGCACAGGTATCAAACTAATTACACATATGTACACTTATTATTATTGTAAATAAAAATTAAAATTAGGAGCAATAAAAAAACACGTCTATTCACTGTTGTGTCTACCCACAATATAGCAACACTAAGTATCAAATAATTCATAATTTATTTTTTCGGGACTTATTTACAATCCCCCGTAGGTATGTCGCACATGCCCCTTAGGAAGTCGACCGGGCCTGATAAGCTTATAGCACTGTTTAGCGCTAAAACGCTGTTATGAATACCATTTTTTGACGTTTAGCTTATAGTGGGCTTATAGAACACTTTATCTGTTCCATAACTTTTTATGAATAAGACCGTTAGAATTTTTATTTAAGCATAGAAGCAATTTATTGAAACCAATTTGTTTCAAATTGAAAAAAAAAAATAATATTACACTTATTAATACAAGATAACATATGACTATTAATAATCAACCAGTTTAAAGAAATCTGAATTAAAAATGCTTAGCAGTTTTAAACAATTAAAATAAAGTACAATTAAACATAGAGTAAAATTTAATAAAAAAAAAACAATCATCAAATCAACTAGAAATGTTTATCAATATATGATAGTTTCTAGAGATATAGTTGACAATAATCACAGTCATCTGGTTGTAGGTGTCGATACAGACAGTAGATGCACCTTTCACACCAGAAGTTTGGTTCTTCTAATAGTCGAGCCCTCTTAACCTTGTCCAGTGTGAGGACTATGTGCTACTGACCACTATTCACTGTAGTGCGACACATGTAACAGACATCTCTATGCACAAAATGAGTGACTGGTCACGGCCATACACAATTCATTGCGAGAGATATTCTGAAGTCAATCCTGTTCAGGTATTTGTTAACATCCATGTTTTCAGGTGTTACTTTTTGTGATATTGTTGATCTGTAAAGAAAAAAATGTTTAAGCATAAAAAAATTTCCAGCTTTATGCTGTATCCTTGCAAAAATTGCATACAAAATTAAAAGATTTTTTTTTTGAACTCATCATGCAATCAGTCTGGAGACTATGAGCAGATTAGTTGAAAGATTGTGGCGGGTGAAGCTTGCATCACATTAGATAAAGCTTCGCAGGTAATTTAACTACTGTGGCGTTTGCAAAATGAGGCGTCTCTTTAGCCGGCTTGTCATGTTCTGGCCGATTAATTGGGTAGCCAGTGGATTTGGGTGTTTGAGCAATCTGCTTTTATATTTAGAAGACAAAACTTTTATTTCATTCTTCACTGTATGAATAGCCAGGTGTCCGTGGAGTTCATTGATTTTTATAAACCAAGATGAGTTGGCCATTTGTTTGAGAATACTACTGTCACAAGCAGAGCCCCACAGTTGCATACCGTATGACCAGATGGGTTTTAGTACAGTTTTATAGATCAATAGTTTATTGTCCAGAGTCAATTTGGAGTTCTTGCCGAGTAGCCAATACAATCCTTTATATTTCAAATTTAGGTCATCCCTTTTGGTTCTTATGTGCTTTTCCAGGTAAGTCTACGATCAAGGTGCATACCCAGGTATTTGACTGAATCTTCGTGAGGAAGTGGGTGACCGTTTAGAGTAACAAGTGGACAATTATCTTTTCTCAATGTAAAAGTGACATGTGATGACTTTATAGTATTTACTTTGATCCTCAATTTTTCTAGCCATTTCCAGATTTCATCAAGTTGATTTTGCAAAATCTCAGATGCTTGTTTGGGGCATCTAGCTTTAACCATTATTGCAGTGTCATCTGCAAATGTTGCAACAGTGACACCAGGAATCTCAGGCAAGTCGGATGTAAAGATTGTGTACAGTATGGGTCCTAAGACTGACACCTGGGGTACTCCAGCTTTGGGTATTATTGATCTTTCATTAATGGATTTGTGCAACCTAAAGAGAAATATTTTTTCAAATAGTTTGGAAATAACAGGCAAAAGACTAATAGGGCGGTATGAAGTTATGTCGTGAACTGGTTTTCCCGGTTTCAAGATCATGATAATTTGAGAGACTTTCCACATGGCAGGGAAATAACTAACTCTCATGATTTTTTTTTTTTTCTCTAAGATGTATCTGCAATCAGTACTGTGTTACTTTAAGCAGAAGTGTTGAGAGGTAAGACATTTAAAGTGTGCACTGCAGCGAGTGCATCTACTTATACTGAGCGTCAAACTGACTGTCATGGAATTGTTGACAGAATGTCCTTTCTTTTAAGTCGCTTCCTATAGGATCTTGTAGTTAGCCCAGACGCAAGTTCATTAGGATGCTCTTCAAGCCTTTCCTGATATCTGATAGTGTTCTTGAGAATTTCCTCCTTGACAGTGGAGATTCCAAGGTGATCGTGGATTTCACTATTGGTGATAAACCATGGTGTATTAGCGATATTACGTAGGATACTGTTTTGTGTCCTCTGGAGGATGGAGATATTGGAGAAGCTTGAGCTACCCCAGAGTTGAATCCCATATGTACAAATGGGTCTAAGAATGATCTTATAGATGAGTAATTTATTATCAGTGGATAATTTGCTATTTCGGCCCAGTAACCAATGTAAGCCCTTGTATCGGATATTGAGTTCTTCCTTTTTTTTCTTTATGTGGTGTTGCCAGGTCAGCCGACGATCCAGATGTATCCCCAAGTATTTGACACAATCTTTATGAGGCAACACAATGTTCTCTAGCGATACAGAGGGGCAGTTGCCTCTCCTTAGGCTGAAAGTTACTTGTGCTGACTTAGAAGCACTGGCCTTTATTCTCCATTTCTGGAGCCATGCTGATAAAAGGTCAAGACCTGCTTGGAGCTGCAATGATGCTGATCTAGGGTTTTCATGACTTGCAAGTATGGCAGTATCATCAGCAAATGTTGCGGTAGTACATTCACTCATTACAGGCAGGTCAGCTGTGTAGATTGTATATAGTATGGGACCCAGTACAGAGCCCTGTGGAACTCCAGCCCTGATATCATGCAACTTGGAGATGGTGTCATCCTGTTTCACCTGGAATACTCTATCTGTCAGGTACGATTTTAGCAACAGGTAGTCGTTGTGAGGCAGACAATTTTTAATTTTGACCAAAAGGCCATCATGCCAGACACGGTCAAATGCCTGCTGTATATCCAAGAAGACCGCGGCACAGTATTTCTTTTCCTCCAACGTTCTCCTGATTTTGTCACAAACTCTGTGTACCTGTTCCACCGTGGAATGCTGTTGCATAAACCCAAACTGATGGTCGGGTATAACCTTATTTTCCACTATATGTGTTTGCATTCTGTAAAGTAACAGCTTCTCAAAGATTTTAGAAAGTACCGGCAGTAGGCTGATAGGTCTATATGATGTCATTTCAGTTGGCGGTTTACCAGGTTTGTGTGTCATTAAGATTTGCGAAACCTCCCATAGCCGTGGAAAGTACTGCACTCTCATGATGCCGTTATATAATGCAGTGAGGAATACAATTGATTTTCTAGGTAGCTGCTTCAGAACTTCTTTAGTTATGAGATCATAACCAGGAGCCTTTCTACTTTTAAGGTTAGAGATAGTTTTCCATACCTCTCGCACTGTTAGTGGGGTGGGGGGATAGACATCTAGCAGCACTGGTCCAAACTGGCCTCGACTTCTTCAATTATTTTTTTGTTGATTGTGTCGTTTGGCTTGAACACTTTCTCTAGATGTTTGGCGAAACAATCAACCTTTTCTTGGGGTGTTCTGGCCCATCCTTTGTTCGTTCTTAAAGGTGGTATTGAAGTTTGAGATTTATTATAGTACTTTGTGAATTTCCACAGGGAGTAATTGGTTGGAGCAGTAGGAGACAGAGATACGAGTTGCATTTCCAGGGTATTATCATGCCATTCTTGGAGCATATCCTTTAGGGCTCGTGCAGATTCATGAAACACTTTCTTGTCTGCATCAAAGCGGCTTGTATGCCAGACTCTACGTAGCCTTCGTTTTTCAAGGACTGCTTCTTTTATTGTTAGTGGCAGATTCAGATACCTAGTGTTCTGCCTTGTTTTAGGTGTATTGAGCCAGCATGCTTCCTGGATGAGAGTCGTAATATATTGGGTGGCATCATCTATGTCATCATGCGTTTTTAGTCTTATCTTCAGATTTAAGTTTTGATCGATGTGTTCCCTGAAGGAATCCCAATCTGTGAATTTATTGTATAGTAATTCTGGGATTGCTTTTTCCGTTATTTGGGAACTTATGGTAAGTAGGACTGGTGAATGATCAGAGGTACCATCGTAGCAAGGCTCTATTTTAAGGTAGTGATTACAAAGTCCTTTCACAACAAAGAAGTCCAATAAATCAGGGTCCTTGTTGGGGTCGCTAGGCCAGTATGTTCTCAGCTGAGGATGAGTCTACGCTCATCCTCAGCTGTCTACCCCGAGCTCACATGTTTCGAGTTCCAATCACCACCTACCACAAATCGATTGCCAAGTGACTTGAAGAAGTTTGTAAACATAGGCGCGCTAATTTTGTGTTTTTTTTTTTTTATTGTTATTTTTTAACACTACAGACACTTGGTCCGTACCCTTTTTAAATGTATTATTATATCTAATTTCCTTATCATATATATTAATTACATTACATTAGTTTACATACAATTAATACCTATAATAGGAAAATTATATTTTTAACTTTACGTTATTTTACAAAATGTTACTTAGATTTAGATCTATCTGTATATTTAACAATTTTTCACATAACAATATATATTTAATTACATAGCTATGCTAAAATTTTACAATAATTGGTAATTGACTTGGATGTGAGGAATTTTGCACTAGGATAAAGGCATGACCGCTATGGTGGAAGAGGTGACCGCTGCGTTCCTATCTTTTAAAGTCATCTTTAAATTATACTCCACAATGCGTTTCGTCGTTACCTCCGTCGCGTTCCGAATTAACATTTTGGGCACCTTCCACGTAATAAATGCTGTAGATTCCAGAGTGTTATCGAGGCGTAGAGCCATTTCCAGCATTCTTTCCTCCAGCATAATCCTGGTACATTTTGCAGTAACCACCATGGGATCATTGGCAGACGTGTTGAATTTAAGGTATCCAGTTCTCCTGGTCTCTTCTTCATTCAACTCGACAAAGCCGGATGTTGCATTGTATGCTGCCATGTAATTGCCTTTCATGCTTCCCGCGATGGTCTGGCCGCTATCGCTATTATATATCGCGCCTTCTGCCTCTTTAAGTTTTACTCCCAAAATTGAGTATCCACCTTGAAAAGCAAGTATAATTTCCTTGCACGTTCTTAACTTGACTTGTTTGGTAGCTTTCAGAACTGCAAGGAATTCCAGCATGGCGTTCTTGTAGTGGTCCTCGTGCTCTCGAATTGGTAACAAGTCTGGTGGTTGTACAATATCCATTGCTGCCTTCGTAGGTTTTGGCCGGGATGCTATTGCTGGAACTTCTGTCGATTTCCTTGTAAACTCCTCCAGTGCTACCGCCTGTGTGTCATCCGCACGTAGTTTCCTTCTGCCAAATACGTTTCCTAGAATTGCACTGAAGCCTCTGCATATGGTCTTCGCAGCTGAGTGTTTTGTCTCTGGACTTTTGGTTCTGTCTTCTGCGGTCAATCGTTGAAGGCGTTCTTAGCCACTTTCGGTGGTTAAAAGGTGTATTTGAGGAGGATCTGATTGGGTGCTGGAGTGTGCAGGCTTAAGGTAACTGAGATCTTCACCTCTGTCCTCGTACACTATGACCTCATGTTGTTTGGAGGCCATTATGCAACCCAGTCGGTCTGCCACTTCTCCTCTGTTATACTCAACCACCATGGCATCTATGCTTATTATTCGTGGACCTTGTTGTGTTGTCTCACTCAGTTTATGGAGCAGCTCACAAGCCCGCGCGAATGGTGTTTTTTCACCCCAGTCGAGCAGTATTATCGATTTGTTTTTCGATTTCACTATTCGACATGTAATGTCACCAATCATCCTCGTGGGTAACGCTTCATAGATTTTGCGTCTTACTGCGATTTTCTTAGTGCTACCATTCAACAGACTAGCCAGACCAGGTGAAATCGCGATGTATTTGTGATTTCTAGGCTTGCAGAAGCTTATGCCCAACCTTTCAGTGTTTTCATCCATGTAGAGAGCCACACCTATTGTTCTTAATCCTGGCTTGCTTCTTTGGGCGTGTTGTAGCAGCTGGAGTGCAGTGTCTATATTTGTATGTTGCGGGTGTATGTTTGATATTTGTTGGCCTATGTGTGTGTTTGTGCTTGTTTGTGCTATTGGTGTTGATATACAATGCGAATCTCCTGTGTTTCTGGTGCTGTTTCGGCGACATGCGATACTAAAAGCCTTCACGGCATAGTCGAGGAGAGCCTTCCGAAAGATAGAATTTACCATGATGCTTGGAAGATTGGCTTCGGTCAGGTCTATCTCGATGTGCGTTTGGAGATCGAAGCGGTAAGCAGCAAATCTTGGGCATTCGAATAAAATGTGCATTACGGATTCAGGTGTTTCTAGATCGCATTCACAGCTCGGAGAATTTTTCAGCTTGAATCGATACAGATATTCTGCAATGCCACCATGTCCCGTTAGCATCTGGACGTGAAACGGTGCAAACACCGTCGTTCTCGATATTCTGAATGCTACTTCTACATCTGGGAGGAATTTCTTTGTAACTGCTCCTGTCTGGGATGTTTCATATCTGTCCTGCCATATGCAGACAGATTCTTTTCTAATCATTTCTTTAACATATGACAATGGAATTTTGTCATAATCCTGATCAGAATCTGCTAGTGCCGCTGCTTTTGCTAGTTCGTCGGCACGTTCGTTTCCAGCAATACCCACGTGTGCCTTGAGCCAGAACAATCTGATTTCTCGACCCTGTGCTTTGATCTTCCTCACGCTTTCCCTTATTGTCTTTGATAGGGGGTGGCCTGAATTAGGATTTCTTAATAGTTCCAGTGACGATCTGGAATCGCTTAAAATATTAACTATTGAGTCATTACTGTCTGCCACGTTTCGTATCGCCCTGTCTAGTGCGTACAGTTCGGACTGGAAGACCGTGCAGTTTGGATGTAAACTGAATTTTTCGTAACCGGTCTCCTTGCCTTCATCCCATCGTGACAGGGCTGCTCCCACTTTTCCTTTGATTTTACTACCGTCAGTAAAAATCTGGGCGCCCTTGATATGATGTAATTCGATGGTCTTGGGATTCAAGTCCTCCAGCAATTCAAATTCAATAGCTATTTGTGTTGACGGGTGTGGCTTGCTTAGGTAGGTCTCTTCGACCTCGAGCTCCTTTCCAGATGGAAGGTAATTTTTACACAATCCCCTTTTTACTTTGTAGAGGCTCGCATTCTCTTTTATTCTTATATCTAGTGGCAATAGACCAGAGAGCGAAAGCGCGGATACCAAAGACACCGTCCTGTACGCTTTGCAGATTTTTTGAGCAAAACCTCTCTGGAGCGCGTTTAGCTGATCTTGAATCGCTTGCATGTCTGTTGACCTAGACCAGGCACTTGCAGCATACATGATTATAGGTTCCACAACCGCCACGTAGATGGTTCTTGTCACATCAGAATTTAGGCCCCAGTACACTTTCGCTGCGCACGCCAGCTGTTTATAGATATTTGCTGCTTTTTTTATTTGTGCAGACACGTGCGATTTGAAAGAGAGCCTATGATCGATTACTAGCCCTAGAATTTTTATCTCCTTGACCAATTCGATTGTGGTACCTGACATGCATAAACGAAGGGGATCATACTTAGTCTTCCTCGTCAGCAACATAGCATTAGTCTTATGCGCTGCGAAGTTTAGCTTATTTCGGTTTCCCCACTCTACGACTGTCTCTAGAGTGGAATTAATTATTTGTTCTAAGTTGTGCGTCGAATGATCTGCAAAAACCAAAGCTACATCATCAGCAAAGGCCTGACAGTACACTCCATCACAATTCAGTTTTTGTAGCAGTGAATCCAATATGATATTCCAAAAGGTGGGCCCTCCGATTGAACCTTGGACACATCCTTTTGTCGTAATCTTTTCGGATACTGTTCCGGCATAATTGACCACTACTCTCCTGTTAGTCAAGTAAGAGCAGACCATAGCGTACAGGTTACGGGGGCACTTTTTCTCTCTTAGGGCCAATTTAAGGGTAGGCCACCACGCATTGTCGAAGGCGCCTTCTATGTCTAATTAGACCAATATTACTATCTTTTTGTTGTTGTAAATGTCCTACCAGCTTGTACAAAGCGTCCTCGGTGCTTCGCTGTGGCATAAATCCGTATTGATTGGGATTTAGTGTGGGCAGAATATGCCATTGTATACGTGTGATCAGGAGCTTTTCAACAAACTTTCCAAGCACAGGAAGAAGGCCTATAGGTCTTAGTGATTTGGGAATACTGTAATCGTCTTTTCCCGGCTTTCTCAGAATGACGACGTGAGCTACTTTCCATTGCGTAGGGAAATGCGTTAGCGTAAGGCATTTATTTGCTAACGCTAGAAACACCTCCCTGTTGCAACGGATTGCTGCAACACATATATCCGCCGTTAACCCGTCGGGACCAGGGGCTTTTTTCGGACTCTGGGTATTTAATATCGTCTCTAGCTCTTCCATTGCGAACGGGGGGTCATCGATGTTTCCTTCAATTACACCGTCATTTGCCAGCTCTCGGATTCGCATGTGATTAGGCTGATCCATCAACACATTGTCGTCAGGGTAGAATGTTTCTGCAAGTAGTTCTGCTGACTTTTGTGGGGTTAAGGTGAGACCTTTTTGATTTTTAAGTAGAAGGTCTTCCTGGCGCCTGGAAGTGTTCCTTATTACTCTGTAAATCTTATCCCACATACTTTCTTTATCCTGAGATGTGCAGAAGTCCTTCCATCCCTGCGTGCTCTTTCTTGTCACTTCTTCCGCATATATCACTTTGGCTTGCATATATTCCTCTATTACAAGATTCCTTCTTGAGGGAGCTGCATTCTTGATACGTCTCTTTTTCCTTAGAGCATCTGCTTTGAGGGCCTCTAGCTCGGATAACCACCATGAAGGTATTGGGTTCCCTACCTTGGCTTTGAGTTTTGGGATGGTTTTTACGCATGCATCGTGTATAGCATCCGTGTATGATGTTATTAGAGTGTCTAGTTCGGCTGGTGTTTTCACATCCCTTATAAAATCTAAAGTTATCACTCTATCCTCCAACTGAATTTTAAAAAGTGCCGAGAAGTCAAACCATTTTGCCTTTTTCGTAAAGTACCTTCGCGTTGTTGGTAGTGTCGCAGATTCCAGTGGTCTCCCTAGTCGCAGGGTGAAGGTAATTGCATTGTAGTCTGATGTTATAAGACTTCTATTCACCTCCCAGTCGTATATTTTGCCCAGCAATTGCTGACTGCACGCAGTAACATCTATAATACTCGTATACATCCTACCATTTCTGTGTGTTTCGAATGTTGGTGTGTCTCCATTATTTAGAAGGTGAAATCCCATTTCGTTTAGGAATGCGCAGTAATCTCTCCCTCTTTCGTCCTCTTTACTGCTTCCCCACCATTGGCTCCAGGCATTCACATCCCCTGCTACAAAAATTTTTTCTGTATTAAGTTTCTCGCATGAATTTTTGATCCTGTTTAAATACGGATGGATGTTCTTGTCTCCCTCCAGATAAATGGATACTACTCCAATTGTTAGGCTTCCAGCCATTACAGTGACCGCAACTTCCGTTTCAGTTATTAATTGAGGATCTTGGACGATCTTCAGTCTGTCCCCAAAAATGATAATAGCGGCTTTTACCGGTATTTGCCTGTGAGTAGTGCATTGTATAACGCGGGTACCCGGATGCTCTTTTATGATGCTGCTGCTTCCTACGTACGGTTCCTGTACTAAAGCTATCTCTATACCCGCGTCTTTTGCCACTTTCAGTAGTTCCAGAGTTGCTATCTTAGCCCTGTGTAGATTCACCTGGATGAACCTTATATGTCGTTTCGGGCTACACAGGTTGTGAGAAACTCCATATTTGTCTGCCTGCGTGCCCTTAGCAATACGCTATCTTAGATCGTGCGATAGCATCCCATCGGGCACGCTCGCTGCACTCGACGCTAAATGCGTTATGCTCCAGACTTATGCCTTTTGCTTTGGATTCTGCACAATTTATACATGTCGGGGCTTTCCTTTCTGCCCTTTTTATGCAGTTTTCCCAAGAGTGGGCTTCACCACAGTAACTGCAAAGTTCATCCTTTTCTCGGCACACTACCTTTGTATGCCCAAAGCCTAGGCATCTGGTGCATTGCACTAGCGGAGAGTGGTCCGCAACAGGTCTCCTCTGTAGACCTATGTAGATTTTACCAGCCTCTAAGAATCTTTGATATATTTTCGGTGAGAGCTCAAGTATAGGGTGGCATTCGTGGGGATTTCTTGCCCTTTTACGATATTTGACCTTTAGAGTGCTCTCTTTCATATCTATACCATTTAGAAGATGTTTATTTTGTGATATAATATTTTCCACAATTTCTGTATCCTTGTGGTATGAGAGCACATCTCTAACAATAATAAGTGGATTTCCAGCTTTTGCAACTTCCGCTCTTAAGTGTTTGTCTAGCCTGATGCGAGTATTTACAAGATCAAGATCTTCTTTTGTGCCACAGCGGACAATTACTTTTTGGTTACGACCTTTCCGTACTTGGTCCACTTTGGCACCGGTCGACTTGGTGTCAAGAGCTTGTCTTAACTTCTCAATTACTTTATCACCTGTGCTCTTTGGGTCGGTGGAAGATATAATGAGGGTATGGTTTGGTTTGGGTGGTGGTAGAGGCTTCGCTGCCACTTTGGCGTATGTGGATGGCCTTTTACCCACTGCCGCTTCGATTTCCTTATCTAGTGTTACATTTACAGCCGCTAAAGGAGACTTCTCTTGCATAATCATCTTGATTTCAGATGACACTACATCGAGTTTCTCCGTTATCGGCTGTAGATGTTCTTTTGTAACTATATTGGGTAAAGGTGGAAATGGTTCCCTCTTTTGTGCAGATATAGATATTTGATTTGTTTTAATTTCTGAGACCACCGAGTTAATATTTGCCAGTTGTTCAGTAATTTTTGTGTTTTTTTCTATGTCGTAGGATGGTTCTGTCTGTGCTTTGAGGTGATTTAGAGTTTCCCTAGTGTTTGTCGATATAACCGTTGTGTTATCTAGGGTTTTAGTGTTAGCCCTTCTCAACTCGTCTAGCTGGTGGGACAACTTATCCACACCTGTCTTTTTAATATCATAATCTTTCTGTAGGTATTCGATTTCGCTGCATTTGGATTGTACGTTTTTATTGCTTTCCAGGGCCATTACGCGTGTCTCAATAGTCTTCATTGTCTTCTCAATGTTGGCTATCTGTCCATAGGGTTCTCTGGTTTCATAGCTCAGCCAATCTCTCACTATGTTTGTGGTCTTGTTGGTTTCATGTATAACTTCTCTATCTTTCCTCAGCTCAACCACTAACTCGTTGTGTAGCTCAGCTATATGTTGTTGGTATGTCTTCTCTATTTTCATTAACTCTGTCGCGCATCTTAACCTCTCCTTCTCCAGATTGGATTTGTGTCGCGACCTGGAGTCAGAGAGAGCAAGGACTATTTCGTATAGTGATTGTAAACACTCCTGCACTGTTGTTTTTGCTTCTTTTTTTATTATTCCAGGATTTTCAAGTATCTGCTTTCCTTTAAGTAACATCTCATTAGCCTCTCTCGTGGCCATGTCCATCTCGACACCTATTCTCTTACCGGAGTTTATAAGAAGACTCTTGCGGCGTCCTGTGTCCATGCTTCCTGTAGATGTTTGCATGAACGCCACTGAACCTGCAGTGTCGTCCTCAATGGGACGGGGTCGAGTGGCAATATAGTCGGCGACTGTTGCTGATTCTGTCACGGTTATCGAGGTTCTATTTTCCCTTAGGTTCTCCTCCGGAGTCGCTACGGTTGGCAACGATTTACAAGATTGTGTATTTGTTGGTTTTGACAAAATGAACTTATCTCTCAATGCTTTGACTCGGAGCGATTTCGACCTATCCAGAGTTTTCATGCCTTGGTTGGATGAGATGCGGGGCGATGAGGTTACTGTTAACTTATTTTGTGACATAATTATTATTAATATTAGTATTTATTTTATTTATAAAATATATTTAAAACTATCTTAAATATAACTCGCTTAAGCTACGATGATGGTTTTCGTAACGCCTTGAAGTTCTAAGTAACTTGACGCTAGTGATGTGTGAGTGCTGTGAATTGCAACCGTTGTTCCTCTTCTAATTGCAACGACCCAGAGACTAGGTTTTCCTTTTTTTTTTTTTTTCTTATTTTTATTTATTCGTATGAGTGTACGTAGACCCAGATATTGTGTGACGTCGGGGCTTTGACCTTGCTTACTTCGTATTGTTTATGTTATTTGACGCTATGTAATTGGATTTCTAGGTCACTAGGCTGAGTATTTGCAACTAATTGTATGTTTGTTATGCAGATTTTCTTAATATTATTTTATAATATAATATTTGACATATTTATTCGTTCTTTCCCTTTTATATCTCCTTTTTTCTAGTTATTCCTAGGAGATTGGTGTAATTCGATAGATAACAGTATTCTGCAGAGATATTATTTGGTACCTTACTTCTTGATGTTGCGGCGATACGAACCCGGCCGCGGTCCCGATTCTTTTTTCCGGGATGACGACACCTGGTGCGCACCGATATTTGATGTTTGGGTGTAGTAGACACGATATATTGTATAAATATAACGATTCAAAACACTTCACACTCGCGTGGCTCGAGAAAATAATGATTTTATTAATTATTTTCGCGGAGCCGATGTTTACATGTCAGTTGTTCGCTTGAGACTTCTAATTTTGTGTTTAGGAGGACAATAAACTGCAGATATGTTTATGTATCCAGTCTGATCTTCAACGGCTATTGTTGTGGCTTGGATATGATCTGATGCATACTCCGGCATTATGTGATGTTTGATGCAATTTCTGATAATCACTGCCGTTCCGGCATGGGCTTTACCGTCTGGATGATTGGTTAGATAGCAACTACAGTCTCTGAAGTTAAACTTTGATGTTGCATGTAAAGTACCTTCGCGTTGTTGGTAGTGTCGCAGATTCCAGTGGTCTCCCTAGTCGCAGGGTGAAGGTAATTGCATTGTAGTCTGATGTTATAAGACTTCTATTCACCTCCCAGTCGTATATTTTGCCCAGCAATTGCTGACTGCACGCAGTAACATCTATAATACTCGTATACATCCTACCATTTCTGTGTGTTTCGAATGTTGGTGTGTCTCCATTATTTAGAAGGTGAAATCCCATTTCGTTTAGGAATGCGCAGTAATCTCTCCCTCTTTCGTCCTCTTTACTGCTTCCCCACCATTGGCTCCAGGCATTCACATCCCCTGCTACAAAAATTTTTTCTGTATTAAGTTTCTCGCATGAATTTTTGATCCTGTTTAAATACGGATGGATGTTCTTGTCTCCCTCCAGATAAATGGATACTACTCCAATTGTTAGGCTTCCAGCCATTACAGTGACCGCAACTTCCGTTTCAGTTATTAATTGAGGATCTTGGACGATCTTCAGTCTGTCCCCAAAAATGATAATAGCGGCTTTTACCGGTATTTGCCTGTGAGTAGTGCATTGTATAACGCGGGTACCCGGATGCTCTTTTATGATGCTGCTGCTTCCTACGTACGGTTCCTGTACTAAAGCTATCTCTATACCCGCGTCTTTTGCCACTTTCAGTAGTTCCAGAGTTGCTATCTTAGCCCTGTGTAGATTCACCTGGATGAACCTTATATGTCGTTTCGGGCTACACAGGTTGTGAGAAACTCCATATTTGTCTGCCTGCGTGCCCTTAGCAATACGCTATCTTAGATCGTGCGATAGCATCCCATCGGGCACGCTCGCTGCACTCGACGCTAAATGCGTTATGCTCCAGACTTATGCCTTTTGCTTTGGATTCTGCACAATTTATACATGTCGGGGCTTTCCTTTCTGCCCTTTTTATGCAGTTTTCCCAAGAGTGGGCTTCACCACAGTAACTGCAAAGTTCATCCTTTTCTCGGCACACTACCTTTGTATGCCCAAAGCCTAGGCATCTGGTGCATTGCACTAGCGGAGAGTGGTCCGCAACAGGTCTCCTCTGTAGACCTATGTAGATTTTACCAGCCTCTAAGAATCTTTGATATATTTTCGGTGAGAGCTCAAGTATAGGGTGGCATTCGTGGGGATTTCTTGCCCTTTTACGATATTTGACCTTTAGAGTGCTCTCTTTCATATCTATACCATTTAGAAGATGTTTATTTTGTGATATAATATTTTCCACAATTTCTGTATCCTTGTGGTATGAGAGCACATCTCTAACAATAATAAGTGGATTTCCAGCTTTTGCAACTTCCGCTCTTAAGTGTTTGTCTAGCCTGATGCGAGTATTTACAAGATCAAGATCTTCTTTTGTGCCACAGCGGACAATTACTTTTTGGTTACGACCTTTCCGTACTTGGTCCACTTTGGCACCGGTCGACTTGGTGTCAAGAGCTTGTCTTAACTTCTCAATTACTTTATCACCTGTGCTCTTTGGGTCGGTGGAAGATATAATGAGGGTATGGTTTGGTTTGGGTGGTGGTAGAGGCTTCGCTGCCACTTTGGCGTATGTGGATGGCCTTTTACCCACTGCCGCTTCGATTTCCTTATCTAGTGTTACATTTACAGCCGCTAAAGGAGACTTCTCTTGCATAATCATCTTGATTTCAGATGACACTACATCGAGTTTCTCCGTTATCGGCTGTAGATGTTCTTTTGTAACTATATTGGGTAAAGGTGGAAATGGTTCCCTCTTTTGTGCAGATATAGATATTTGATTTGTTTTAATTTCTGAGACCACCGAGTTAATATTTGCCAGTTGTTCAGTAATTTTTGTGTTTTTTTCTATGTCGTAGGATGGTTCTGTCTGTGCTTTGAGGTGATTTAGAGTTTCCCTAGTGTTTGTCGATATAACCGTTGTGTTATCTAGGGTTTTAGTGTTAGCCCTTCTCAACTTGTCTAGCTGGTGGGACAACTTATCCACACCTGTCTTTTTAATATCATAATCTTTCTGTAGGTATTCGATTTCGCTGCATTTGGATTGTACGTTTTTATTGCTTTCCAGGGCCATTACGCGTGTCTCAATAGTCTTCATTGTCTTCTCAATGTTGGCTATCTGTCCATAGGGTTCTCTGGTTTCATAGCTCAGCCAATCTCTCACTATGTTTGTGGTCTTGTTGGTTTCATGTATAACTTCTCTATCTTTCCTCAGCTCAACCACTAACTCGTTGTGTAGCTCAGCTATATGTTGTTGGTATGTCTTCTCTATTTTCATTAACTCTGTCGCGCATCTTAACCTCTCCTTCTCCAGATTGGATTTGTGTCGCGACCTGGAGTCAGAGAGAGCAAGGACTATTTCGTATAGTGATTGTAAACACTCCTGCACTGTTGTTTTTGCTTCTTTTTTTATTATTCCAGGATTTTCAAGTATCTGCTTTCCTTTAAGTAACATCTCATTAGCCTCTCTCGTGGCCATGTCCATCTCGACACCTATTCTCTTACCGGAGTTTATAAGAAGACTCTTGCGGCGTCCTGTGTCCATGCTTCCTGTAGATGTTTGCATGAACGCCACTGAACCTGCAGTGTCGTCCTCAATGGGACGGGGTGGAGTGGCAATATAGTCGGCGACTGTTGCTGATTCTGTCACGGTTATCGAGGTTCTATTTTCCCTTAGGTTCTCCTCCGGAGTCGCTACGGTTGGCAACGATTTACAAGATTGTGTATTTGTTGGTTTTGACAAAATGAACTTATCTCTCAATGCTTTGACTCGGAGCGATTTCGACCTATCCAGAGTTTTCATGCCTTGGTTGGATGAGATGCGGGGCGATGAGGTTACTGTTAACTTATTTTGTGACATAATTATTATTAATATTAGTATTTATTTTATTTATAAAATATATTTAAAACTATCTTAAATATAACTCGCTTAAGCTACGATGATGGTTTTCGTAACGCCTTGAAGTTCTAAGTAACTTGACGCTAGTGATGTGTGAGTGCTGTGAATTGCAACCGTTGTTCCTCTTCTAATTGCAACGACCCAGAGACTAGGTTTTCCTTTTTTTTTTTTTTTCTTATTTTTATTTATTCGTATGAGTGTACGTAGACCCAGATATTGTGTGACGTCGGGGCTTTGACCTTGCTTACTTCGTATTGTTTATGTTATTTGACGCTATGTAATTGGATTTCTAGGTCACTAGGCTGAGTATTTGCAACTAATTGTATGTTTGTTATGCAGATTTTCTTAATATTATTTTATAATATAATATTTGACATATTTATTCGTTCTTTCCCTTTTATATCTCCTTTTTTCTAGTTATTCCTAGGAGATTGGTGTAATTCGATAGATAACAGTATTCTGCAGAGATATTATTTGGTACCTTACTTCTTGATGTTGCGGCGATACGAACCCGGCCGCGGTCCCGATTCTTTTTTCCGGGATGACGACACCTGGTGCGCACCGATATTTGATGTTTGGGTGTAGTAGACACGATATATTGTATAAATATAACGATTCAAAACACTTCACACTCGCGTGGCTCGAGAAAATAATAATTTTATTAATTATTTTCGCGGAGCCGATGTTTACATGTCAGTTGTTCGCTTGAGACTTCTAATTTTGTGTTTAGGAGGACAATAAACTGCAGATATGTTTATGTATCCAGTCTGATCTTCAACGGCTATTGTTGTGGCTTGGATATGATCTGATGCATACTCCGGCATTATGTGATGTTTGATGCAATTTCTGATAATCACTGCCGTTCCGGCATGGGCTTTACCGTCTGGATGATTGGTTAGATAGCAACTACAGTCTCTGAAGTTAAACTTTGATGTTGCAGTGCAGTGGGCTTCTGATATCAGCAGGATATCCAGTTTATGTATTTTTATAAGGAGTTCAACCTCATTTTTGTTGGGTGCTAAGCCATTTACGTTGTACGTCGCGATGCGCAGAGTACCTATCGTGATAGTTTGTCGACAAGTTTGGTTATGAGAGTCATAAGAACACTCATTTGTTGAAGGATTGTCTCAAATTTTTCTGTTTGTTTTAATAGGATATGCTCTAGTGATGGGGACATTTTTGAGTTGTGACTCGCTTCCTGCGATTGTGTTGTGTTGGCTTCATGACGTAGTGTTGAAGCATACGTCTTTTTTGTTTGGGAGCTTTCTTTGTTAGTTACTTTCTCATCCCTAACATCATCATGACAATTGCGCGTTGGTTTGGTTAGCAAATTGTTTTGTGGTTTGCTTCTCCGAGCTAGGATTTCTTTATAGACCTGACATCCTTTGTAATTTGCCGGATGTGGTCCATTGCATAGGGCGCACTGGGCTGGAGTGGAGCGGTCACGTTTTTTACACTCTGAGGTTTTATGAGAATCCTCACATTTCCCACAGCGATATGGACGTAGGCAATAATTCTTAGTATGCCCATATTGCTGACAGCGTTGACACTGAACTATGGACTTCTTCTTCCTAGGATCTTCAATTATGACTAACTGGTGATATATGTATTTCAGACTCTTGACGGCTTTGTTATTTGGCCCAGCAGCTAGGTTGACAAAGAATATAGACGTTGGCTTTTTTTCACTACCATATTTGGCATTTATTATTTCTCCTGTGACTAAGTTTCCCGTAGCTTCAATATCTTTTTTTATTGCTGACGTTGGAGTTGTAGGATGTAGATTACGTATTACGATTCTATAATCACGCTTATCCTTTTGATTGAAGGTGTGACCAATGAGACTATTCTCGCGTATCAGCGAAATTAGTTTTTTTAGACATCTATGTCGGAACTAATTATTCTTAACTGGCTATTGTTAACCATTTTATATGTGAATTGATGTCTTTCTGCTACAGTTTTTAGGAGTTCAGTGAGTTTGTTAACATCTTCTATTCCATATAATACTATTGGTGGTGGCTTACTAGCTTTTTTAGCCTTTACTTCTGGCTCGTTTTCAGTGAGGTCAACAGTTAGGACATCAAAGCGATTTGTTGTTCGTACAGCGTCTGGGGAGGGAGATCGCGACATTTTTCGTTTTTTAGTGTTCCCATTGGTTGGTACTCTTTGCCATGGTGGGGGATTGGGAATTTGATTATTGGCACATTGTGTAGAGTACTCTTTAGATTTAGCTTGTGGGGATGACGGAGTGATGGTATCTGATGAACCTCCAAATGACGCAGATCTTGGTCTTGTGACGAACAAACTTGGATGAAAAACTTGTTGTACAAAGTTTTTATTTCCGCTGCCAGTAGCATTCGTTGACGCTGAGGCCTGGTCGCCCACCTCAGCGCAGCCTAATATTGACGAAGGTGATGACGATTTGGGTGGAGTACGATGCATAGTGGTCCCACGAGTAGGGTCGAAAAATAGGTCGCTCCCGAGGTGACGCCCTTTTCCTCAGGAGAAGGCGAGTTACGACAACGTATGCCAGGTACGTTGAAGTTGGAAGCTAGAGACTGAATTATCCCATCAGCCATATGTGACCCTTGTGGGCCTATATATCCCTTGGCACGTTTCCCACCGTAGGATAGGGGTTATTTATTATAGAGGTTGTCTTCCTCGTGATCCAGATGCTTAAGTCCAGATCCCCGGTCCTTGTGACACATGACCACAGACAGGATTACGGTGTGGGATGGCTCTTTCGAGCCACACTAGGTGCTTAATCGGTTTTGAGGCGCCGATGACTCGCCTTTGCCCGTCACAATTAGCAATACAGACCTCGAGGAGGATGGATTGTGTGAAACTCGTTATCAGGTCTGTACAGTGTCCAGGAGGTGCGGCGGGGACGCTTGTGATTCGGACTGGCAGGTGCGCGCACTATGCCCAGTATCACACTCACTAGGCTTACGCTGGCAAACATAGCATTTTATAGACATGTACCCAGCATTAGTACATGCCACCATGTACTGTACACCTGCTACCCCCCAACTCTCATGATTGCTTTAAAAAGGTTGTTTAGAAATACAATCGCCTTGCGGGGTAGTTCTTCGAGTACTTTTTCATCAATTAGGTCAAATCCTGGTGCCTTTTTGTTATCCATCATTTTTATGTTTTTAATTAATTCCTTTGGTGTAGTAGGGTGTAGCGGGAAGTCCAGTTGGTGGTCTTGCTGCAGTTTGCTGTGTATATAGGAATCATCAATACCATCTATTTTAGGATTAGGAGTGAACGTTTTTGTTAGATGTTCAGCAAAAGCATCAGCTTTCTGTGATTCTGTCCTTAGCCATTCGGTACCTTGGCCTTTGAGTGGGGGTTTAGGGATTAGCGGTCGGAAGCGACTTTTAAAAGTACGCCAAAGTGAGTAATTTGTGGAAGCAGTTGGTGTCAAGGATTCCACGAATCCCTCCGTTGTAGCATTATGAGCATCAAAAATACTTTCCTTGAGGTCTTTGATAGCTTTATTAAATTTTGCCTTGTCCGAGGGATGTCTGCTAGTGTGCCAAACTCGGCGCAATCTGCGTTTCTCTAATATTTCTTCTCGTAATTTTATTGGAACTTCCTGTTGTCTACTATTATTTGAGACGATTTCTGGAGTACATCGCCAACAGGCGTTCTGAATTATATTTTTTTCAGATTTTTCATCGCTTTCAGCTGGAGAGTTTCTAATCACATCTGCATAAGTTTTTTGTGTGGATGAGTGGTTTCTTTCTCCTACGGTAGATGTCATGGTTGGAGGGATAGTCTCAGTTCTTTTTGAGTTAAGCGATTCCATGGTTCCTCTATTAGGGGTTTGTTTTTTAGACTTTCTAGATAATATTTCCCTATATACTTCGCACCCCTTATAGTTCGCTGGATGAGCGCCTAAGCATAATGCACTAGTCGCCGGAGTACTGCGGTCTTTCTTAGGGCAGTCTGCTGTTTTGTGTGGTTGGGCACACTTTACACACCTGTAAGGCCTCATGCAATAATTTTTTGAATGCCCATATTGCTGGCATCTTTGGCATTGTACTATCGATTTCCGCTTTTTTGGGTCTTCAATCACTATATTCTGGTAGTATATTACTTTGATATCTTTTGCTGATTTAATGTTGGGGCCTGGTAAGAGATCAATAAAGAAAGTGGATGTAGGTTTTTTATCGGCACCATATTTGGCGTTAATAATTTCTCCAGCTAAGCTATTGCCAGTATTTTCAAAAGCCTATTTTTTATTGCTTCGTGTGGTGTAGAGTGGTGTAAATTTCTTATTACCAGTCTATGGCATCTTTGGCCTTTTCTATTAAAAGTGTGGCCTATGAGTTGGTTTTCGCAGATTACAGAGATAATACTTTTATATGTTTCTACATCAACACAGCTTATCCTTAGTTGGTTTCGGTTGACAATTTTGTAGGTGAACTGTTGTTGATTTGCAGCTGTTACTAGTAGATCTGTTAACTTGTTAATATCCTCAATTCCGTATAGGATAATGGGTGGGGGTTTGCTTATTTTTTTCACTTGACCAGAGATTTCATTTTTGTTAACTGATTCTACAGGTAGGATGTGGAATCTATTATTAGTAAGGACTCCTTCTGGAGGTGGTGATGTGGAAGTTTTTCTTCGCTTGGGATTTCTTAGTGTGGGAATTCTCTGCCAGTCTGGAGGACCAGATAGATCGGTGTTTTCTTCTTGATTAATATTAGAGGCATCCAGAATGTCCTCCCCAGTGGTGGTGTTTTTAACGTTGCCAAGAGAAGCACTTCTTGGTCTAGTAATGAAGAAGCTTCTGTGGAAGGCTTGTTGAACAAATTTCTTATTGCTGATAGTAGCATTCACTGCCATAGAGGCCTGGTCGCCCACTTCTATGTAGTCTTCGGTAGCAAATTTCTCACCCTCCAGCCCGGGTACCGGAGGGCGCCGGGGGTCAGCCGGAGCGCATGACATATCACTCTCGTTATCTGTCATTAACCATAAAAAGTAGTTGGAAAGTTTTCTAATAACACTTATCCAGGGTATAGCACGCTTTTAGAGGGTATTTAGTTCCTCTTGGTATGTGGTTTACCGTTGGAGACAGGTTATTTTACCACCGCCTGTTGCTCGGCGTTATTGCCCGTTTGGCACCACCCAGGGGACACGTGTAGGGTGAGCCTAGGATTAGGTGGTAAGTTCTACGGACGCGGGCAACTTTGTCCCCCTAGTATCCTGCATACAAAATTAAAATAATTTAAAAAAAAAAATTACTCTCTTCAAAATGGTGTGAAAATGTATAGAAAGAAAAGAATGTTATTAAAAACTCCGCTATCCATTAATTCATCTGACTGCTCATCTGTCACCAGGCTGTATCACATAAACTGTGATAGCTATATAGTTGTAATTTTCACAGATCACGCGTTTCTGTTACCGTTATAACAAGGTATATTATAAACAGAAAATAAAGTAGAGAATATTAAAGTCTGATTGGAGTCTAACTCAAAATTGGCCAGTTTTTCTAACATACACTTCACCGGAAGACGAGTTGTGTCTCTTAAGTAGTAATAGTAACAAAGAAGCATCAAGATTGTTCCTTCATAGCAGGGTTGGTAAGCTAAAACACTCTGTTTCCCACGCTTCCTCCAATTTTCAAGACTTTATGCCTTACCAGAAAGTAGAAATGAAATTGTGTATATAATTTTAATTTTAGACGCCTAACCATGATTAAATAAAGAATTTTTAACGAAAACTCAAGCCACGCCTTTTGCCTTGCCACGACAATATGGAAAATCTAATAAATGAATACTCACTCGTCGTCGCTCGTGATAGGTCTTCAATTCTTATCAATTTATGCTATATTGATTATTCATAGGATACTAATTTAAAATTTAGGTGACCGACTCAGAGGAGAAAAATCAGTCTGGAACTGCAACAAGTACTAATGACGTTCAAAAATTTAAAATGCTGTGCGTTATTTCCCAAATCCCAGTTACCTATAGGAAGATATTGCCAGATTTAAGTTTATGTTATATTATAAAAAATATATTATTCTTTATTTTGAAAACAAAAAGCGACAATGTCGTTTCATCCATTCAAGCCAAAAAGGCTTGAATGGATAAAACAAGAACTTTTAAAAATATTAAAATAAAATATTGATTTGAGGCCAGTCGTGGCGCAGTGGTACAAAGTGTGACTGTAAAACCGACTGGTTGTGGGTTCGATCCCCACTCGAGGAGGTGAAATATTTACTTAAATTTATATTTTCATTTCTTCGCTCTGGTGTCGAGGCTAAGCGCGGCGTTGAGTTCTGCCACTCAACACGCAATGCCTCCAAAATTCGGCAGAAAGTGGGGAACGGAGTGTCTTAACACTAGGTTCCCTCTGCCTACCCTGCTGTGTGCGGGATATAGGACGACTAATGTCCCCGCGTTTCGCGGCCAGTGGCGGTCGAGGAGGAGCACCGTGAGGTTCTGGTGGGTATTCGGACGGCCTACCATCTGCCAGTCCGCGAGCCCCACATCACCCGCTCGAGTCCCCACTCGGGCTGGTATCCGTAAAGGGATTTCCTCACGGAAAAAAAAAAAAAAAAGGATATGAGGAACATCAACTGGTCGCCTATATTGTCATCAACTAATATTGACAGTATGGTGGATTCTTTAACTTCTGAATTGATTAACATCTATGACAAACATGCCCCCGCGAGGCCAGTTCGAATGAAACATGCACCCGCTCCTTGGTTAATACCTGTCATTGGACGTTCAATGTGTAAGCGTGACAGAGCTAAAGCAAAAAACAAGAAATTTCCTTCTCCAGAACATCTAGCTGCATACAAAAAACTGCGAAACATTTGCAACAGAATGTGTAGGGATGCTAAACGCCGTTATATTCACAGCACTATTCAGAATCTCTCTCAAACGCAAGTTTGGAGATTCTTAGAGTCACTTGGGGTGGGTAATACCACTGATACTAATTCTGTATCAGTGAGTCCACATCACTTAAACTCTTTTTTTACAACTCCACCTTTAAAAGTAAGCCCTAAAGTAAAATCTGAAACTCTCACACTTCTATCTAAAATTGACCTACCCGACTCTGCTCCTTTTTCATTTAAAACTGTTACTGAGGATGATGTCAGGAAGTATATCAAATCTATCTCCACTAAAGCCATTGGTAGTGACCATCTAAGTCTCGACATGATCCTTCCTGTGTTGGAAAGCATTACAACTGTCGTCACCTACATAATAAATTTTTCACTGACATGTAATGTTTTTCCTGCTCAGTGGAAAAATGCCTATGTCGTTCCTTTACCTAAAACTTCCAATCCCACCTGCGTTACTGAATATCGTCCCATATCTATCCTTCCAATCCTATCCAAGGTCCTTGAGTCCATCGTAAATGATCAACTTTACGCTTTCCTTTCCTCCAATAACCTACTATGTCCTTATCAATCCGGCTTTCGTCCTTATCACAGCACAGTTACTGCGTTGTTGAATATCACGGAGGACATACGGTGTGCTATAGATAACACCAAGCTCACTGTAATGGTACTACTGGATTTCAGCAGCGCGTTCAACTCTGTTGATTTTGATATACTTCTAGGTACTCTTCGGGCAGTTAACCTTTCAACCTCAGTAATTGAATGGTTCCATTCTTATCTTTTCGGTCGCCAGCAGTGTGTAAAAGCTAACAATGTTGTATCAACGTGGTTAGAACTCACTGCTGGAGTCCCTCAAGGTGGCGTCCTTTTCTTTTCTTCTTTTTTTCTTCTTTCTTCTTTTCTTCTTTTTTCCATTTTCATCAATAATATTTCTAAAATCAATTCTTCTCCTTACCATTTGTATGCAGATGATTTGCAGTTATATTGCCATTGCAACATAAACGAATTGTCGGAGGCTATTGCTTCCTTAAATAAAGATCTCAGTGCTATTCAGTCTTGGGCTGAATCTTTTGGATTGCTAGTTAACCCTAAAAAGTCGCATGCAATTATTATTGGCAGTAATAAACTTAGAGTTAAAATAAATTGGGATTCAACGCCAAAAATTTTTTATTCGGGTGTTGAAATTAAATATTGTAATAAAATTAAGAATTTAGGTCTAACTTTTGACAGTAATATGTCCTGGGCGTCGCATATCAATGACATCAGCAAACGCATGTATTTCTCTTTCCATTCCCTTAAGCGTCTCCAATATTTCCTCCCTCATAAAACCAAAATTATGCTAGCGCAATCTCTTCTCTTGCCAATTCTAGACTACGCCGATGTCTGCTATTTGGATGCGACGGAGGAGCTACTCAATAAGCTAGAGCGACTTCAAAATCTCGCCATACGCTTTGTCTTTGGTTTACGTAAACATGATCATGTTTCCGAATTTCGAGCTCAGCTTAATTGGCTCCCAATCCGTCTTCGCCGAGATATGCACATCCTTTCACTCCTGTTTAAAATCCTCAATTATCAACATTTCCCTTCTTATCTACGCTCCCGCTTTACCGTACTTCCCACGCCCACACGCTCTAGGAGGTCATGTGTCATACCGACTCTTGACACTCCGAAGTGTAACACCAAATTCCTGCAAAAATCCTTTTCAGTCTATGCCGCATCCTTATGGAACCAACTCCCAAAATCCATCCAGAAAAGCCCATCCATAACAATCTTTAAATCCAACTTAAAAAAATATTTAGTCGCTTCTTTAAACCCTTAGATGTTGAACTATAATATTTCTATATATAAATAATATTTCTATATATTTATGTAAGCATGTGTATGTATATATTATAATAGCAACCTCCAACACGCTCTAGGCGGTCTTGTGTCATACCGACACTTGACATACCGAAGAGTAACACGAAATTCTTCCAGAAATCCTTTTCGGTTTATGCCGCATCCCTTTGGAACAAACTTCCTAAATCTATCCAGAGAAGTCCTTCTATAGTTTCCTTTAAATCACAATTAAAAAAATATCTACTTGCAACCTTAAACTCGTAAACTTCAGATAGTAATTACTTTCACATTTTCACCTCATATATCTATGTATATGTATATTTATTTATATATGTGTATATGTGTGTATGTATTATATAGATGTTATATTATATTATATATATTATACTATAATATATTAGCTGTATTTTGATTTATTGTTGTTGTATTTTTTTTTAACTAAATGATTTAAGTAATAACATACTTGTACTATGCATTACTCGCTACTTGTCACTCATCCACTTCCACTGGTTGGCTGGAAGAGATCTCTTATAGAGATAAGTCCACCTTTGTAAACTCAATGTTTTGTTGTTGTTTTCTTATGTATATTTTAGTACAATAAAGAATATTATATAGTATACACTTATGTATAATTTTAGCTGTATTTAATTACTAGTATATAACTTTAAATTTCTTAAATTGTACTGTGTTTTTACTCGCAACTTTTTTTTCACTCATCCACTTCCACTGGTTGACTGGAAGAGATCTCTTATAGAGATAAGTCCACCTTTGTACACCATTTTGTTTTAATGTTTTTGTCTGTTGTGTTTTTAGTACAATAAAGAATATATATAAAGTTCAGAGGTAACAGGTACCACTTTTTTTGGCGGTAGGTGTAAAAAAGTGCACACTGTTTAAATTTTGCTCTCTTCGTTTTTATTCTAATAAATTAAATACAAAACATTATTGAAGATATAAAAGTGATAAATATTACAGAAATAGTGAATAAAAGTACATAGAATTCCTTTATTTTACATTCAATGTCCTTAAGTGAATAAAGTAGCACTCACCTACTGGCTCTTTAACATCTCTAACTTTGCAAAAAGAGTGTTCAAAGTTTAACAATATGGCTAGAGCAGAGGATATCCTAGAGGTCCACAGAAACATTGCTGAAGCATTGGGCAAACGAATGGCAAATTTTGAAAAGCAATTGAGCAGCTCTGCATCCAGTGAGTCTGCGTCTAGTAAGGTCAGTCTGGACAAACTTGCTTCTGAGTTTAAGGAGTTTAAAGCCTCTGTGTATAGTATATTAGATCTACTTAAGTCCTTAATTAACAATTTATCAACACAAATTGATGAGGTAGACAACACAAGCAGAAGAAATGCTCTTCTTTTCGGGGGCATCAAGATATTAATGCTTTAGCTATACAATCCTGCCATTGTCTGGGAACTAAAGCAGCTAATCGTAACCGTCCCATCCTAGTGCGTTTTAATGACCACAGAGTGCGGAGTGAAATCTGGCGCAATAAGAAGAAACTCAAAACTTCTCAGGTAGTGCTGAGTGAATTTCTAACCAAAACTCGTCAAACTATTTTTTCAAAAGCGCGTAAATCTTTTGGTATTAAGAACACTTGGACGTACAATGGCAATATATATATTAAACTTCCCAATAATGAACACAGGCGAATTTTAACGGCCAATGATCTTGAAGAATACTTAAAACTAATTCCTAAAACTGCTTCTTTGGTTTCTCCGGTTGAAAAGGCGACCAGCTCTGAGCGTCAGAAAGTAAGTCCTGCAGCCGGTGATCTCATAAGAAAACCTCTTACTCGGCGCAATTTCGTGAAGAAACCTTAATTTATCTACTTCTCTTCGTATTTCTTTTTGCCTTATTGTACTTTTTGTTTATATATTTATATTGCAACTTTTTGTAAACAATATTTATACAAATTTTTACTTTCCATGTTGCATATTTGTTTTTTTGTTTTTTACATACTTTGCCAATTGCTGCCATACATTGTCTATTGTCTTTAATTAACTTATTGGCAAATATATATTTACAGTATTTTTTTTTACACTTGCTTTTATGTTAAGTTAATTCGTGATTTGTATTGTTTACTTGTCTCTCTGTCAATGTCAATTGACAACTGACACTTTTTAAGTTAAATTCTAGTAGTTTTTTCGCTGGCGTATGTACTGGTTGACACACGTATAGTGAGATTTGGTTGTAGAAATTCTAAATTTTATTGCAAAATTGTTGGATATTAGTGTTTAAATAGTTGGTTATATGTAGTTTTAGTATAATTTGGTGGTTTTAAATTAATATTTGTGTTTTTGTGTTGTTCGTTTCGGTAAGTTAATATTTTTGTTTTTTTTGTAAATTGTGGGTAGGTATGGATGAAGATCGGCCTCCCGACCCACCGGATCCTGGTGGTGGGACTGTCTTGGAAATTTTAAATAATGTTTCGAGAAAACGCCAAGGTGAAAATAATGTTATGGACGAAAATGTCCCTAAAAAGACAATGACTGATTTACCTTCAACTAATATTAATAATGAAAATCTTTATGTTCACCCTAGTATGTCCGATGGTCCTAAATCCTACACAGTTGATGACAAAGGTCCCTTTATTGTTGTAGTCTCTCGGGAAGTTGAAGACCCTGCATCAGGAACTGCTATACGGGCTATAAAATTTGGTCAATTTTTGCATCAGAACAAAGTTGACTCAATACTAAATGACGGTATTAAAAATATTGGCAGAAATAAAGTATCTGTTCAATTTTCCAATGCACAAGCTGCCAATAAGTTTTTGAATAATCCCTTTCTGGCTCTGGCCAAGTACAAAGCTATTATTCCTACTTATAATATCACTAAGATGGGTCTGGCTAAGGGAGTTCCCATTGACTTTTCAATGGAGGAACTTGTGAAGTCTCTTGTGCTTCCTTCTGGCTGTGGCGCTGTAATGAAAGCGAGACGCCTGAATCGTAAGGTTGTTAGTGAGGGGGTTGTTACTTGGGTTCCAACTCAAACCGTAGTAATAACTTTCCGTGGACAAATGTTGCCTGAGAGAGTGTTTAGCTATAGCTCTGTCCTATCCTTAGAACCCTACAAATTCCCGACCATACAATGCATGAACTGTTGTCGTTTTGGCCATATTAAAGCTCAGTGTCGATCGAAACCTAGATGCTATAGATGTACTCAGCCTCATAATGGTGATTCATGTGATGTTAATAAAGAGTCTTCATCATGCTTGTATTGCACAGCAAAGCATTTTGCGATTGACAAGGCTTGTCCTGAGTACGCAAGACAACAATCTATCAAAATTGTTATGTCTCAGGATAATATATCCTACATGGAAGCTTCCTCTCGTTTCCCAACAGTCCAAAAATCCTATGCTGACGTAGCAAAAGAAATGTTTACCCCTCCTACATATTCCAAATCCTCCAATCCTTCTCCTACTCCTATCTCCTCTTACCGTAAAACTGTCATACGTCAATCGCGTCCTCATGCTCCTATGGGCAAGGGATACGATAGACAATCCCACCAAGCCATTATTGGCAATTGTCCTTCTTCCTTACCAAATGGTTGCGCTATCCTAGAAAAGGATAGTGATCCAATGGATAATTATAAAAATCTCCTCCTTTCCTTAACTGAAATGCTCATTAACATTATTTCTCCATGTAATGAGATTCCTTTACCGCCCAACGTTGCCCAAAACCTTGTTCAACTATTCAAAATTATAAATAATGGCCCCAGTCCGCTTCCTACAATGGAATAGTAATAGTGTTCGTGCTAAGAAGCACGAGCTTATTACTATTATCAACTTGCACGAACCTGTTGTTATTGCCATCTCTGAAACTTGGTTGAAGCCTGATACTCCTTTTGGAGTCCCGGGTTTCACATGTGTGAGGGATGACAGAAGCGATGGGTTTGCAGGTTGTGCCATTTTAATTCGTAACCTTACTCCTTTTTCCTCTATTCCCCTCCCCCTCCATAGCCAACAGTTAAATGTTGTAGCTATAAGGGCTTTTGATATTTCCTTTGTTTCCCTTTATATCCCTCATCCTTCTGCTTCCCTCATTTCTGAGCTACGTTCTATCATATCCTCTATCCCGGGTCCACTATTGGTTATGGGTGATTTTAATGCCCACCACATTTTGTGGGGGTGTTATTACTGTGATGGATTCTCTCCTTTGTTGGTTGACATGGTTGATGATGTGAATCTTTGCATTGTCAATGATGGCTCTCCGACTCGAAGGGTTAATCCAAACCAGAATCCCAAAACCGCTGTTGACTTATCACTTTGTTCCCCTTCCCTGGCATCCCAACTATCATGGTCTGTTCTCCCGTCTTCTTATGGTAGTGATCACTTTCCTATTCTCCTTTCTTTAAACAATAGGCATATATCTCCTCCTGCTTTCAAACCTTTGCTTCCATATAATTTAAAAAAGGCCAACTGGTTGGACTTTTCTTCTTCTGTTGATGATATGGTTGAATCTCTTCCGGATTCCATTGATGATGAGAATGTAATTTTATGTTATGAAGAATTTCTCTTGGCTCTTTTGACTTCTGCTGACCTCCACATTCCTAAAAAAAGCTCCACACGGAATTATTTGCCTTCCAATCCTTGGTGGGATCAGGAATGCACTGATTCTGTCGTCAAGCGGTTTTGTGCTGAAGTGTCATATACAGCCTCTATGACAGTGGAGAATTTTATTGAATATCAGCATAGTGACGCCAAATTAAAAAAAATAATTTCTAAGAAGAAGAAGCTAGGTTGGATCAAATTTTGTGAATCCGTCAACCCCCGTTCTCCTCCTATTGTAGTTTGGAACAGCGTTAGGAGATTTCGTCGGTCACTTAATGCTGTCCAAACTCCTTCTAATGATCCTTCTGAATGGCTTTACAACTTTGCAAACAAATTAGCTCCTCCCTCTGTTCCATATCATGATTCCTTTCCCATATCCACGCCAGGAGTTTCCTCTGACGAGATGGATGCTCCTTTCTCCTTTGATGAACTCATAACTGCCCTAACGGATTTAAAAGATTCTACTCCAGGAGAAGATGGCGTTCCTTATTCCTTTATCCAAAAGCTTAATGATAAATCCAAAATTTATTTTTTAAACATTATAAATGCTTCATTTGATTCAGGAAAGATTCCTGAATCCTGGAAATCACAAATAGTTATCCCCATCCTAAAACCTGGCAAAAATCCTTCAGATCCAAACTCCTATAGACCCATTGCTCTTTCTTCTACGCTAGCCAAAATTTGTGAACATCTCTTAAAAAATCGTTTGGAATGGATAGTGGAAAGCAGAAACATTTTAGCTCCCTCTCAATTTGGCTTTAGAAAGGGTCTAAGTACAATAGATAGTCTCAGCATCCTCACGACAGACATTCGACTATCATTTGCGAAGGGTGAGTACTTGGTTGCTGTTTTCTTGGATATTGCTTCTGCATATGATGATGTTCTTCTTCCGTTGCTCAGGCAGAAGATGCAACAGCTGAGTATTCCTGCGAGGTTGACGCATTACATATGTAATCTGCTGACCAGTAGGACTGTATCCGTGAGGCATCAGCTGGTTACTGTCCCACCCAGACTCGTCTGGAAGGGCCTTCCGCAAGGGTCGGTCCTTAGCCCTCTGCTGTATAGCATATACACCCACGACCTCGATTTGTCTGTCAATAATTTTTGCAATATTCTTCAATATGCTGATGACATCGTCCTCTATGGCAGTTCAAAGTCTATAGAGGACATTACTTCACAAATTAATACTGCTTTGCACTATCTTGACCAATGGCTATCTGATCATGGTTTATCACTATCAGTAGCTAAATCACAGGCGGTGGTGTTCAGTAAAAAAAGATCCATTCCTAATATTAGTATTAAATTTACGGATAAACTTATTTCTGTAGTAAATAAGGTTAAATTTTTAGGCATTTTTCTCGATAACCGGCTGAATGGAATTGCGCATACAGAATACATTATTAACAAATGCGAAAAAGGTATTAATGCTCTGAGAGCTTTATCCGGGGTGTGGTGGGGCTCACACCCATATTCTCAAAAACTACTGTACCAGGCTTTGATTCGTAGTCACATCGATTATGGCTTTTTCGTACTTGACCCCTGTAATAAAGCCGCCTCAGAAAAATTAAATAAAATTCAATATAAATGCCTTCGCATTATTTTAGGGGCAATGAGGTCTTCTCCTACCAACGCACTTCAGGTTGAATGTGTTGATCCTCCTTACCCAATACGCCGGCAATTTCTTGCCGATCGTTTTGTTTGCAAACTTCTACAGCTGTCATCCCATCCTTTAATATCCCGCCTGTCCCAGCTATCTGAACTTGTTTCTGATAAGCCAAACATATCTTACTTGTTAGATAGCTTCCTGAAATTTACCAGACTTCCAAATCCTGTCACCTGTTTCACTAGAAATCCTCTTTATTCCACTCCTTTCCGTGCTTTAACCTACTTCCCGCCTATACTCACAAATCTCGGTCTCGTTAAAGGCTCACTGAACACCAACACAGATTTTCAATCCTATGTTCATCTCAATTGGTTTAATCATATTCTTATCTACACTGACGCATCTAAACTATCTAAGGATGGTTGTGTTGGTGCAGCGTGTTGGGTTCCCAAATTTAAAATTATTTTACAGTTTAAATGTCCCCCCCTTACATCGGTGTTTACAGGTGAGGCTGTTGCTATTTTAGAAGCAATCCTGTTTGCCCGCTCCCATGACTTTCGACAGACTGTTATTTTAACTGACTCTCTCAGCTGTCTACTGGCCATTAAAGAGAATCCTTTTCGTAGCAGGAAAAGATATTCCATTATTTTAAGGATTCGTGAAGTTTTATACTCATGCCATCGGGAAGGATTATCAGTCTTATTAGTTTGGATCCCTAGCCACTCTGGTATTACAGGAAATGAATCTGCAGACTCGTGTGCGAAGAATGCTATTGCTTGTGGCACTTTGGAACATTACCACAATTCGGCCCAAGATTTGTTGTCACTTGCAAATACTCGTTTGGACTTGTCTTGGAATAATTACTGGAAGTCATTAAAATCTTGTAAGGGTAAATTTTATGCAACCATACAACCTAATATTCCAAGGCGACCTTGGTTTTTCAATCAAAAATTTACTGAACGGAGAATTATAACTACAATCTGTCGCTTGCGCCTTGGACATGCGTGTACTCCAGTGCATCTGGCCAAGATCAGGGTCAGGGACCATTCACTTTGCGAATGTGGCCTGGACGAAGGTTCTGTTTCCCATATCCTTTTCTCCTGTCCTAAATTAACTCATCCTATCTATGATGTCCTCCCTCATAAAGTCCCTCGTCCCCTTAATGTTCAGTGTGTGTTATCGTTTGTGTTTAGTCCCCTTTGTACATTCTTATGTAAATATATTAGACATAATAAAATTAAATTGTGAACTAACGTAGGTATAGATATATATATATATATTTTTTTTTTGTTGTAGATTTACTGTATATTAGTTTGTGATGTCATGTTTTTATTTTTCTTTCAGGTGGTGGTATATCTAATTAGACCTTCTATTTTTATACGTTTTGTTTAGTCCTTTAAGTGATATTTTCTTTTGTTTTTAATTTACCAATCTTCATCGTGTCTTCTCCATTCTACGTGACATTGGCGAAATAAACTGTGCTCTACTGGCACGCCTAAAAGCCATAAAATCAGAACAGAACAGAACAGAATAAATTCTAGTAATGTATGTAGACATGGACAGTGGTATTTTGGCACTACTACATATAAATATTTTTATTTTTAATGTACTTATCTTTTTGTATTTTTTTTTTAACGAATGTACCGTTTGTTTTACAATGTTTCTATTATAATTAGCTCTTCAAGAAATTATATAATTTTGTACATTCGTTTATTTGGAGCCAACAGGTCGTGTGAGAATATTTGTATGGTTTTTTTTTTTCTAAATTGTTATTTGAAATTACTTAATAATTAGTACTACTATAATATATTTCTATATTTACTTCTTATATATATATTTTTTATATTCATATATATTATATTACATATTATATTTCTTATATTTTATTATTTTATTCATTGTTTTTTTTTTATTTAATTTTTTTAACTATGGATTCGAGTATTGATTCATTCCATTCTGCTCAGAGTTTTGATGTTGAAAGCAATAGTTCTTTTTGTAGTGTGGGTGAGGTCTCTTTGACGCTTGATAAAATTTTAAAGCAAGAGTTTTCATCTCTTCATAAACAACTTAATATATGCCACATTAACGCACAAAGTATACCTGGACACTTTTCAGGTTTTTATACCACTTTTTATCAGCCAAATATTCACGTAATTTTAATATCTGAATCTTGGCTGAAACCTTCTTAACAGTCTGCCTGTTTTGCTGTTCCAGGGTACATTTTGATTAGAAATGACCGTCTTGATAAGGGTGGTGGCGGTGTGGCTTTATATATTAGAAGTCATGTATCTCATAAAATAATTTGTCAATCTACTTCCTCTCATTATGCATGTATAGAATACTTATTTATTGAAATAAACTTAGGAATAAAAATTGCACTAGGAGTTATCTATTGTCCTCCGAATAAAAATTACTTTAATGACCTGGAAATTGTTCTGGAAGACCTTCTTGCTAATTATACACAACTTTTAATAATGGGTGACTTCAATACATGTCTTTTGAAGGATGATTCTCGGGCGAAAAAGCTATACTCTATTTTGACGTCTTTAAATTTAAATATATTGCCATTAAATCCTACTCATCACTCTAATAGCAGTGACACGCTTTTGGATTTAATAATCACGTCTAACTCTGATCTTGTCTCCAAATTTGGCCAATTTTCAGCCCCTGAATTTTCCTTACATGATCTCATTTTTGTGTCAATGAACATTAAAATACACAAGCCTAAGCCTAAGACGCTCTTACTCAGGAACTTTCAAGACATTGATATCGAAAAGCTCAAGAACGATGCATCGTATTATGATTGGTCGCGAGTAGAGTTGATGAATACAGTTGTGACAAGGTAAATTTTTTAAATTCCAACATCTTAGATCTATATGAGAAGCATGCACCACGGCAGCTTATCAAAATAAAAAATCATCCTGCTTTGTGGTACAATGATGAATTTCGTAAAGCAAGAGCCAAAAGAGATATGGCTTTCCTAAAGTATAAACGCAATAGAAACGAACATAACTGGTCCATTTATAAAGCTGCAAGGAATCGATGTAATCAGATAGGTAGAAAATTGAAACGCCAATATATCTTTAATAATCTGCGTGACTCTTCTCCCGAAGCGACTTTAAAATTTTTAAAGTCTCTCGGCATTGGCAAACTTTCAGCTTCCCCTAGTGATTCCCCTAATATTGATATAAATATCCTAAGTCAACACTTCTCTTCATCTTCTTTATTTGATTTACATATTAAAAGTAGTACACTTTCTGAAATTCGTAGTTTGCCGAAATCTCACTTTCCAAGTTTTTGCTTCTCTTCTGTCAGCGACGCTGACACTAAGAAAGCTATTCGAGCTATATCATTCAGAGCAGTAGGTCCGGATGACATTGGGCGCAATATGATAACCTTAATCATAGACATCCTCATTCCTGTCGTCACACATATTATTAATTTCTCATTTATTTCATGTCAATTCCCTGAGATGTGGCGTAAGGCATTTATTCTCCCACTTCCTAAAATATCAAATCCTACGCTTCCATCCCATTTTCGTCCTATATCTGTCCTTCCTTTCCTCTCCAAAATTCTAGAATCCATTGCCTATGAGCAAATATCCACACATTTTTTAAAATATGGCTTATTAAATCCATTACAGTCTGGCTTTAGAACTGGACACAGCACAACTACTGCTTTGGTGAGAATTACTGATGACATTAGATTTGCAATGGAAAAAAGAACCTAACTTTGCTAGTATTAATAGATTTTAGTAACGCATTTAATTCCGTAGGTCACGATATTCTTATTTATTACATCCAGAGGGTGCCCTGTCTAATATCTGTCCGATATTTGTTCTTAGGTATACGGGTACGCGACCCCGGATCCTCGAGCCACCACTTGTTTCAACCTCCGTCCAGTCCGTAAAAGTGATGTCCCCTTCTTTTAATCTCTTCCTTTTTCCTACCCTCTCCTTCTACCCACCCTTCCCCCCTTTTTCATCTGTCCTATTCTTCTCCACGCGGTTTCTCCCCACAAAGGGGTTTTGGAGGTCAGATGGCAGTCGCTCCATTTAAAAACCGCCATCCGCCGCCTCAATGGAAAGCTCGAACATGAAACTGGGTACGGCTAGGGCGTCGCCGCTAAACGACGCGCAGGCACATCGCCCTACACCTGCGATAAGTGGGCAAGGGCTACCGTGTCAAGTACGGGCACGGCTAAAGACGCGAGTACCCAGACGGAAACTCCGCTTTGCAACGTGGAATATTGGCTCTCCAACCGGACGATGCAGGGAACTCGCAGATGTACTCATGAGACGTCGGGTCCAGTGTGCTTTCCTCCAGGAAACTCGCTGGAAGGGCAATAAGTCCCGTAACATCGGACAGGGTTACCGGCTTATATACACTGGGCCACCTTACGGTCGAAACGGTGTGGCGGTAGTGCTTTCTAAAGAGCTTCAGAATGGGCTCCTTGAAGTTTACCGTCGCTGCGACCGCTTGATGCGAGTAAAGGTACTGATTGAGGGCGTTACCACAAACTTAATCAGTGCCTATGCTCCCCAGGCGGGATGTAGCGCGTCCGAAAAGGAGACATTCTGGGAGCAGTATGAAGAAGTGCTACTTGCTGTACCGTCTACCGAAGTAGTCTTAGTTGGGGGGGACTTGAACGGTCACGTCGGTAAGGCTGCTGAGCCGTATGAACGTATTCACGGGGGTTTTGGGCACGGTCTTCGCAATATAGAGGGAGAAAATATTCTGAGAACCTGTATTGCGTCGGATCTGGCCGTCGTGAATACGTTCTTCCAAAAGAATCCTTATCACGTATAAGAGCGGGTCCCACTCAACTCAAATAGACTACTTATTGACCAGACGGTGTCATATGGGCAGGGTAACTAACTGTAATGTCATTCCAGGCGAAAGCCTAACGGCCCAACATCGTCTTCTTGTCATGGACTTTAACGTCACTCCGAAGAAGAAAGTAGCCGAGAAACGTAGGCCTCGGATCAAGTGGTGGTTGCTGAATGGACCGATGCAGACCGAGTTCCTGGCAGAGGTGAAAAGTCATAATCTTTCGACTAACACCGAGACTGCTCAGGATGCTTGGGATCGAGCTCAGTCGGCAATCATTGCGGCCTTTCTAGGGGAGGACACATTGTGTTAAGTTATCTTCGAATTTTAAGAGTTGCTCGATACAAGTTATTTCAAGATTAGGAGTTTGGTGATGTTCGTTACACAAGAATTGTTCTCCAGCAGCGAGTGACCGGCATGGTTTTATAATCGGTAAGTATTTCGTACCCTTTGCCAACAGGTAGGGATATTTAGGGATAATGGAAAAGGTTTTATTTTCTGATTTACGAAAAATAGGTAAGGAATATAATTTATAATAGTTATAAATAATGTTATCCGTAATTGGAATCTCCATTATAAACGTAATCTGGTTTTGCTTAATATATGATTTAATATTAATTGTTTCCTCTAGTTTTACCAAATTTTCCGCACTCGGCGTGTATAATAAATGTTCAGTTTGAGATATTAAAACTAAATGTTGTAATAGTTCAGTAGAATTAATAATACTTTGATGTAATATGGATATTTTACTGAAAGCTAATGCAGTCTCTATTTCTCCTAACTTAATGAATATAGTACGAAAGTTACTTACGAACAAATTAAAAAGACTTATTATATATGTGGTATACACTAAATGATTATCCTTAGAAACTAACTCCTTGATCATAGATTCAACTATTTTCAAACGTTCATCTAATACAACAGAATTTTGAGTTAAAACTTCAGTAGTATTTATAAAACTATCAAGCATTTTAGATATTAAAGTAAATTTATTCCTCATTGTAGTTTGATCGTTTGCGAGCTGAGAAATGATTTTCTCATATCTTACAGCGTCATTATAATCCAAATTTCCGGTAATAATTTTAATAAGAGAACCCAGTGGATTGAAAAGGCCTCTCTTGAAACGGGGCGTCTTGTGTTTGAGTCAACTGTAAAACAGGTTTAAAAGGTTTTCTATCGTATTTCATTTTACAGCATGTTTCACAAGCGTTAATAAAAGCTGAAATGGTTTCTTGCATATTGTGCCAAAAATAATTCCTACGTATACTTGCTAGTGTCTCCTTAATGCCGCGGTGACATGTTTTACCTTGATGATGTTTTAATACGATAGCCTTTTGTTCTTTTTCATTTTCTATAAAAATGACTCGCTCTGTACATTCGAATAATAGAACGGTATCCTTCCTAAATAATTCTATGACAATACTAGTAAACTGTTTCCGATGTTCATTATTTTCAAAATAAATGAAATATTTGGTTTTTGGTTTAATATACTCCTTTAAAAATTGTTTAACTAAATCTCTATTATAAGTGGGTAAAAATACTTCCAACACCTTTTGCTTTTCACGTGAAAGATCGCGAACTTGTATTTCATTCTTAAACCATGTATATACTAGAATTTGATTTGGCTTTGTGTCTATTGCTTCGTGTAATATTGGTATACCTAACGATTCTACGATATTAGCGGAATGAATTGTGTCTGTTTGGGATGTTTCAGACGGTGACCTAACCGGATAGTCACATGTCCTAGGGGAACTCGGCACTGATAAAGTTTCAGAATTGGAAAGGGTTATAGGTTTTTCACTAGAACATTCTGATATAGTTATTGTACTAGAGTCATTGCGTTGCCGTAGCCCTTTCTCTTTCTTATCAAAATTAACTACCATAGAGTCCTTTTCGTCCTCTGAATGTGTGGCGTTTATTCTAATTCTCGATAAAGCGTCCGCATTTAAATTTTGATTTCCCTTTTTATAAACTATTTCGTAATCATAGTCCTGAAGTCGAAGGCGCCAACGAGTAAGTTTACTACTTGTATCTTTTTGTGAGTTCAGCCATGATAAAGGCTGAAAAAATCTGTGTATATCATGAATTTCTTACCGTAAAGATATGGCCTAAAATGTTTAATGGCCCAAACAATAGCAAGACATTCGCGTTCTATTGTACTATATCGAGATTCCGTGTCACTTAAGGTACGACTAGCATACGCGATTGGTTTATCGCCACCAATGGGACCTTGGGATAGAACTGCTCCTAACGCGACATTAGAAGCATCAGTAGTTAAAATAAAAGTTTTATCAAAATCAGGATATTGCAAAAGAGGTGCATTTGTTAAAAGTTCTTTACATTTGTTGAATGCATCAATATAATTTTTGTCTAATACAATTTTATTTCGTTTTTTCAAACAAGACGTTAGTGGTTTTGTAACATGAGCAAAATCTTTAATGAACCGCCTATAATATCCAATGAGACCTAAAAACGATTTTATTTCAGTTGTCGTCTTGGGGATTGGGTAATTTAATACAGCAGAAATTTTATCGTCATTTGGTTTAAGACCGTCTTTAGTTATTGTATGTCCAAGGTAAATTACTTCTTTTCGTAGAAATTCCGACTTATCTAATTGAATTTTCAAATTAGTCCGTCTAAGTCGGTCAAAAATGGTTTTTAATTTTTGAATATGTTCATCTAAGCTAGCGGAAAATATAATGACATCATCTAAATAGACCATACAATGTATTCCCTGTAACCCTCTTAATATACTGTCCATAGCCCTTTGGAATGTTGCTGGGGCTGTTTTTAAGCCAAACGGCATTCTAAGGAATTCATAATGGCCGTGCTGCGTGCTAAAAGCCGTTTTCTTTATGTCTTGCTCATCTACTTCTATCTGATGGTAACCACTTGCCAAGTCAAGTGTAGTGAAGTATAAGCTTTTACCAAGTTTATCCAGTAAGTCAGTAATATTAGGTAGTGGGTAACGATCGTCAACAGTCACTTCATTAAGACGTCGATAATCGACTACCATACGCCATTTTACTAAACCTGATGCATCACGCTTTTTGGGAACTAAATGAACAGGTGCATTCCACGGGGAATGTGATTCTCTTATTACATTATCTTGGAGCAATTTTTCAACTTGTCTATTAATTTCGTCTGCTTGCGCAGGAGCCTGCCTATATGGTCTAATAAAAATAGGATCTTCACTCTTAGTACGAATTTTATGTTTAACTTCGTTAGTAAAACTTAACGGTAGTTCATCACAATAAAATATATCCCTATATTCATGACATAATTCTAGTATTCTAGTACGTTCAGTTTCGTTAGTGTGGTCTAATCTAAGCTTTTTTAAATTTTGTTTCAATATTTCGTCGGTGTCAGTCATTGTTTCGTTATTATTTTGTATGAGATCACATTCTGAAATATTAATATTCGATGTTTTAAACGCTTTGCTAATAGTCAAAGTCATAGGTCTATCTAAAGTGTTTTGAATTATGGTTGATGCATATCCATTAATACAATTTACTAATGCAGAAGGCATTCGTATACCAGGTGTAAACTCTTTAAATTCAATAACTGCTTCTCCCGAGTGTAAATCAGTAGGGATCTTTACTCGTTGTTCACACCGAGGTTGTAAGTGAATGAGATAATTCAAATTATTAATTATAGGAATGTCAATGGTCTTAGTTCTCAGTAGTAAATGTTTGAGGTCAATAATTGCGTCCAATTGTTTAAGTAAATCGTTTCCAATAAGTCCGTCATAGCGTTCATCTACATCATATAAATGAAATTTATGATAATCCATAGTATTAAAACTCGGAAATAGCAGAATTTCAATAATTTCATTGTGTAAGCTGTAAGCATGTGTGCTAATAACTTTAAAAGGTTCATATTTAATAAAATTAGGAAAATATTGGTAAGCAATACGGGGGCTAATAAACGAGCGAGTGCTGCCAGTATCAATCATTAATTTTGCATTAATTTCTGGAATAAAAACATGAGGTAATTTAAGATTTGGGTCACAATTTAATTCTATGATTTCTCTTTTTGCGAGGCTTCTGTTCGAAAATTTTCCTCGACTGGTGGAGTTACAATATAATTGTCTGTTTCGTCAATAGGTGCATAAGGCACGTCCTCAACATACGGTTCGTAATTCATGTAATCATAAGGATCATAATCGTAGTAATAGTCGTATTCCAAATTTTCATTTTGCAAATCAGTTTCGTTTAACCTAAAACCTTGTTGAGCTATTTGAGGTCGCGGGGGTGCCGTTCTCATAGATATGTCAGTTGATTCTAAGCGGTTATTCTGAGGTGGTCTTTGACCGAACTGTTGTGGTGTCATAGTAGAATTTTGGGGATGCTTATAACCGAATTGTGGATTTTGGAGTGGCCTATACCCGAAATGTGGATTTTGGGGAGGCCTATATCCGAATTGTGGATTTTGGGGAGGCCTATACCCGAATTGTGAATTTTGGGGAGGTCTATACCCAAACGATTGAGGCTTATTATTTAATAATGTTTGCTGTGGTTTATATTCAAGTTTTGGTTGCTGTGTAAATTGAGGTCTAGTAGTATGGATTCCAAAATTAAATTTTTGCTGAGGAGTAAGACTATTTTGTATAAATGACGACCCTGAGACGTTAAGTGTTGGCCTCGGTGCCGTTGAATTATTAAGACTGCGATTACGTAGTTGATACTGTTCATGAAAATTAACCTCCTCTAAAACTATTGATAGAGCCTGTTCTAATGTACTAGGTGATTTAAGTCTCACAATTCGCACCATATTTTCTGGTAAATTATAGAGAAAAACATTTAAGGCTGTATGGTTATAAATAGCAATTTTCGCGTTTTTAACTTCTTCATCTGCCGATAAATTTACTTTAGATATTAACAGGGACCGAATATTTTGTATTCTGTTACAAAACTCTAAATAACTTTCCCCTGCTTTAATTTTACATGATTCGAGAGAAATTTTTATACATTCTTCGCTACGTGGGTCACCGAAATGTTGTTCCAATAATTCTTTCAACTCAGGCCAAGTCTCTATATCCTCACGCTCGGATAGCAACGCGGCGGCGTCATCTATTAATCTACTGGTTATAGCATGTAAAACATAAATATTCTGTTCCTGATGACCACGAAATTTATTTATAATGTACTCACATTTCCTAAAAAATAAATTTAATATTCTTTTGTCACCACCGAAAAGAGGAAATAACCGTAACATTTCATTAGGTATTGGTACTACGCTATTTCACGCTAAAGGTATTTCTCGCGATTGTTCCATTTTGTAGAGTAAAAATTAATAGAGAGCTCTGAAGTTTTAAATCAATCACAATTATTTTAAACTAATTTAAAACACACAAAAATATAAAATATATCAAAAACACATATAACAATAATATATATAAAATAGCACACAGTAAATTAAAAATATAAAAATAGTAGGAAAATAAAACACAATAAAATTCAATTTTTTATTTTTTTTTATTTCACAATACATAAAACAATTACGACCGATTTTTAGATCATTAATTATTATTATTATTATTATTTTTTATAATTATTAAAATATTGTAATTATATTACTTCTAGACGTTAATTAGTCTATGGAGATACTTTTCTTAGAACTACAGTTTTAATAGAGTTTTATATTAAAACCAGATACGTTATAATGCGAGACGTTCAATCCCAAAATAACGCCACTTATATCTATTAAAAATCTCAAATAGAATGTGGGAATATAAGAAAAAGGAAGGCAAAGAGTTTTACTCACCGACCGATCGCTGATCCCATCTTCTTGTTCAACTTATTTTGTTAAAGAAAACAACTTAGATACTGGAGTAGCGACCCCAAATGTGACACTTCGACAAAAGCGGAGACGTTCACCCTCCGAGGATGTTGGTGAAAAGCTGGCCGTGTTTATGGCAGAATTTAAAGATCTTCTCGATGCGCTTAAAAAAGAGCAAAATTCCAAATTTGAAAGATTGTCCGCAGCTGTGGAAGAAATTAAACGGCAAAATGTTGAAATACGTACATCTGTAGAGTTTCTGTCGCAGAAATATGATTGCATTATTAATCAGATTGACAAATTAGAGAAGGATAGACAACAGAATCTTCTTCAAATACAATCTTTGGAAATCAGAATGGAAAATTATGAACGGTTGTCAAGGTCAACATGCATCGAAATAAAAAATGTTCCATCAGTGCCTTCTGAGACAAAAGACAAACTATTAAATACCGTTATCTCTATAGGGAACAGCCTAAACATTCCTATCAAATCACACGAAGTCAAAGATGTATTTCGCATTAATTCACGTGACCCATCAAACCGCACAGTCCTTGTGGACTTTACAGGGGTAATGATGAAAGAAAAAATTATTCAAATGTACAGAAAAGGTAATAGAGAAAATATTAGATTAACGACGGATAAAATAAAGCTTCCAGGACCGCCAAAACCATTATTTATATCTGAGAGCCTAACACCCAAAATGAAAAGACTTTTCTTCCTTGCCCGTGACTTCGCTAAACTAAACGAATACTCACACTGCTGGATTTCTAACGGCAAGGTACTATTGCGGAAGAAGGAAGGAGATAAGTTCATAGTTGTTAGAAATGAAAGTGATTTATCAGATATAACACTAAAAAATTGACTAGACAATTGGAATTTGTACTCTTATTTTTATAATTATATGTCAAATTTCGTGTTATATTCTTGTATTCTAACTCCATTTAAATATTGTTTAATTTTATTTTGGTATTCTTTACACTTACTTAATAACACTATTACACATACACGCATCAATTTAATATTACTTACTGTTTTGTATAATAACATTTACATCACCACTTTCGGTGTACGGGTTGGTGAGGCTTTCGATCGTATTATTATTAAACGAATAGTTGGACTTGTAAACTTAATTTTTTGCACTATATTAAAAATAAATAATGCCTCACCGAACTTTAAAGAATGGGTTTCCAGCACCTATGTTTTCAAGCCGAAATAAATAATGGGTCACAAAAAATTACTTGATAACATTGATGATTTGTTGGTAGCCGATTCCCAACTCTGTTCCCCTGAGCAATGTAAGCAATCCTTGACTCATATTGATGGTATAAAAATTCTTCATGTCAATATACGAAGTATAAATTGCAATTTTGACTCTCTTTTAATTTTGCTAGACAGGTTAAGTTACCAAGTTGACATTCTGGTCTTATCGGAATGTTGGTTGAGTAAGGCTTCTATAATTCCACTATTGCCGAATTTCAGTGCGTTTAAATCAAGCTATACAAATCAAAATGACGGTCTCATCGTGTATACCAGAGATACCTTATTATGTGTGGTTACCGAGCCCAGTATTTGTGAGGCAAATTGCCTCCAAATTACATTTTCAAGTACCCATGTCATTATTGCTCTGTATCGATCTCCCTCTTACCATTTTATTAATACTTTCTTAAACAGCTTGGATGATGTTCTGACTTCGTTAACAAAGCCTAAAACATTAGTCCTTATTGGTGATATAAATATCAATATTGGCAGCTCGTCAAATGATTCGCGTGCGGAAGAATATTTAAACCTATGCGCAACACATGGTCTGATACCAACGCACTTATTTCCCACCCGAAATGAGAACTGTATAGACCACATACTTCTTCGAAGTAACAAGGGATCTTCTACTTATGTGCTAGACGCACCTCTCACTGATCACTGTCCTATATTGGTTTGTTGTGAACGTAAAAATAGAAATGTAGTAACATCTCAAACTGCTACATGTGTGGACGAATCATCGGTTGCCCGTGTACTAAAAACATCTGATTTTACTGATATTTTAAGCAACAGAGATCCAGAAGATGCAGCAAAAAAATTAGTATTAATAATAAGCTCTGCTATACAAAAATACACCAGAACCATTTCCTGCAGGAAACGAATTATAAAACCATGGATCACTCCTGGATTGCTCCGATGTATAAGAAATCGCGATAAACTATATAAAAAAACAAAAAAGAATCCCGATGATCCAATATCTAAAATCAGTTACGTACGTTATAAAAATTTCTGTAACAACTTGCTAAAAAGAATTAAATCTAATTATGAAAATATCGAACTTCGGAAAGCTAGCAAAAGTACAAAAAGGACATGGAACATTATTAAAACAATTACTAATACTAGTAAAGAAAACAATAAGGCCTCATTCAATCTCTTGAACGCTAACGATCCGATCTCAGCAGTCAACAATGTAAACGATTACTTCGCTAATATAGGGAAAAAACTTGCTTCTGCCGATCACTTTAATAGTGTTCCCCAATTGTACCTACCGTACACCGCCTCCCAGGTAACACCCAATTCAATGGTTATCAATGAAACTGATAGCTCAGAAATTAGATCCATAATTCTCAATCTTAAAAGCCATTGCGCGATAGGGTGGGATGGTATATCGTCCTCTGTTCTTAAAGCTTCGGTAAATGTACTCACTCCTCCTATTTCTTGGATTTGTAACCTCTGCCTATCTCAGGGAGTATTTCCCAAGGTATTCAAAAAAGCTGTTGTTCACCCAATTTATAAAAACGGTTGCAAGGCTAGCTTTAGTAACTACAGACCCATATCTGTTCTAAGTGCACTATCTAAGATCATGGAAAAGCTTATTAATAATAGACTTGTCTCCTATTTGGGTAAATACAATTTGCTTTCTCCTAACCAATATGGCTTTAGAAGCGGTAGCTCAACCGAGGATGCGCTCATTGATTTAGTCAATGAGGTTGCCCAAAATATTGATAAGAGAAAAAAGACTCTTGGCATATTTTTGGACATTTCTAAGGCTTTTGATACGGTCTCACGACCGATCCTTTACGGCAAATTAGAGCATATTGGTATTAGAGGAATTGTCTTAGATCTTTTCAAAAGTTATTTATCTGACAGAACACAGATAGTTAACATTAATAATAATATTAGCAATGAAGCAAGCGTCCCGTTTGGAGTGCCTCAAGGTAGCGTACTGGGACCAACTCTATTTTTAATATACGTCAATCAACTTTGCAACCTTACTGTGCAAAATACCAAAATTTTTTCTTATGCAGATGACACCGCTTTGCTTGTTCACGGTACCAGTTGGGCCGAGACACGCGAGTATGGTGAAAAAGCGTTAGCCATCGCAATGAACTGGTTGTCTTGTCACAGGCTAACCTTAAATGTGGATAAAACCCAATTTATAACTTTAGGCCCGAAACCCTCGTTACCACCCAATTCTTTTAGTATAATTGCTCATAGATGCAACCCCGAATTACGTTTAACCTGCCATTGTTATAATATTACTAGATCCTCCACTATAAAATACCTTGGAGTTATTATAGATGAGAATATTACCTGGAAGAATCATATACTAGCTTTAAGCGCCCGTGTTCGAAAGGTTGTCTACATCTTCAAGCAGCTGAGATCGGGCGCTAGTATTGAAATTGCCAAGATGGTTTATTTCGCACTTGTGCAATCAATTCTCACCTACTGCATACCGGCTTGGGGTGGTGCACCTAAATCAATCCTACTTCCGCTAGAAAAAGCTCAGAGGAGCATACTCAAGGTTATGACATCTAAACCTACCAGTTTTCCAACTGCCGAACTATACGCCATTTGTAAAGTTTTAACTGTCCGTCAATTATTTGTCCTTCGCTCAATTTTACGTAGACATAGATTCACCCCTTTTGATCCGCAGACTATTTGCAGAAAAAGGAGAGTTGATAAGATTTGCTTTATAGAGTTACGACGCACAGTCTCTTCAAATCGCCAATTTTATTACTTAAGCCCTATATTATATAATAATATAAATAAAGAATTAAAAATATACCCCCTAACGTTGCATCAATGTAAAGTTAAATTAACCGATTGGTTATTAAAATTAGATTATGATCAGACAGAGAACCTATTGGTCATATAACTTGACTTCGAGGGATCCTTCATACGCATGCACACACATATCCTCACACACACACTTATACACACACACATAACCACTACACACATCAATTACCCTAATAATTTTTCAATTGTATACTATATTTTTAATTAATTGTTTTTTATAGTATTATTGCATGGTTTTTTATTTATTTTTTTTTTATTTTATTTTATTTTTTTTATGCTATTACTATCGTTATTATTTATTAATTTATTATATTTTAAACAATCTATGTAATGTACTACTTTATGAAACGACGCTTGTGAGGCGGGCGTTAATAACTGCCACACAGTTTATAACTAATGCGGTTATTATCGTTATGAATTATTTTTTTGTAATTTTGATATTATGAATAAATTATTATTATTATTATTATTATTATTATTTCTTTGGTTCGTGGATAGCCCAAGTCTATTCGCACTGTACTCGCGATTTTTGGGCGAATTTGGACACCCAAATCTACAAGACACGCAGACCTTTAATAGACTATCCTACCGGCTGCGCCAGTTAAACTTTCTAATTGAGACTTTATATTTTTAAAAATAAAATACTAAATTTAAATTAAAACTATTTATTGTGTCCGATCGATTCGGAGATCATGACATTATTGAATTATAAAGTTAAAAATATTTCTCATACACAAGTTACAATGTGTTGCGACATTTAACATGAATTTATATAAAACAATGAAAGTGCTTATAACAATAATGGGAATATTCCGGTGGTCTCGCTGAGCCAGCGGAATAATCTCGCTTAACCTAATACTGAGGGTTTGGGTGAGTGCATAACTACTTTTTTATTGTTTATAAACATTTGTTATAATTATATTTATACAAATAGTATTCTTGCAAATCAAATATAATAGTCATAAAGACAAACTTGCCCTCTTATGTTAGAAACAATAATTTAAATTTATATAAGTTAAATAGATTGTAACTTATTACATAACATTGTAGGCAGTTACATTGTGTAATTTGACTTGGCTTACAAATTAAGGATGAACAAAATCATTGCTGTTTATTATTCTATTTTAATTAAATAAATATTTTAATCAAGTGCTGCGTTACTGAATTGTTGTTTATATTTATAATTAAAAATTACCAGTTTTTTGAGGTTTAAGGAATATGATAATGTTTCATATAAATAATTGCAAATTGTAGCATGGTTCTCAACACATCTAATAAAATCTTCAGATACATAATTTAAGTTCTTTTTAACATGATCTTATTCTTTGAAGTCCATAAAAGTGTACAATAAAATATTGTCAGTATGTTTAACTTTTACAACTGAATCACAAAGCTTGCATTAATTGCCAAGGCTCTTTAATAAAAATCCACAGACATATGCACAAGCTTGGAATTTTTGTGCATCAGAAACTTTCTTGAAAGGTTGACTCCACCAATGAGAGCATGTCTGAAACAAGTGGACTTTCTGATTCTGTGCATGTGCCTGTAGGAGAAGTTGTGGTTAAAAATTACTCATAATCTGACATAGAACTACAATCATCTACTGTACAATTTCCTGACCCCAAATGAGCAACATTGGTTAGAATCGCCGGCTTCAGGCCAGCAACAAATTGCCGAGAGGTAGGATTATAGTTTGATCCAGTTTCCTCTAATAGTACCAAACAAATTTTCTAGAGAATCTTGCTGAAGGCGCGAGTACATAAAACTTTTATTTTATGTTTTATTTTAAAATTATTGTACAATCTTAGGATACCTTTAATTGTCCATTTCCAACCTTCCTTAAATGGGGGCGAGCTATGACATCCTACAAATGTACAGTTTTCAAAAAAGTCATACATTTTCTTCAAATGTTCCAAATGGGTGAATTGTCAGTCATGTTGGTACAGTACAGTTTTCCTTTCTTTCTATCTGGGGAATCACTATTTAAGCAGTCAAATAATTTATCCATATTTGATATTAAATTTGCAGTGACTGCAACACTGCAACACTGCTGACTTGGGGAGGCACCCCAGATAGCAATCCTGAAAATTACAAGAGCTAAAGGTTATGTTACAGTAACTAAAATCAACATGTTAGATAAAAAACAATGCTTCTTGTTTAAGAAATTAAAACAATACCTTGAGATATTTTGGCAAATATTCCTGCCGCAACTGAGTGACTTAGCGCTTGAGTAGCAAGGTTCACTCTCATTTTCTGCTTGGCATTTGGACACATATGGTCTTGTTTTAATTTTGGTGTGAAAACAAAATCACCATCACCATTGTCTATTTGGAAGAAATGCTCTGTGTGCCCATTTTGCAAGACCTATAATGTAAAATATAACATTTTATGCTAAAAAATATTATTTACAAGTTTTATTTAATAATTATTAATTAGTAATCCGAAACTTGTACTTTTAACTGGACTATGCATATTTATGCATTGTGTAATTTTAATATAAATAAAAATAACAAAATATTACCTGTTCCTTCAACATTGTTTGGTGTAATATTAGTATTGTATTTTATATTATATTTTAAAAACTCTGAAGCATTTCAGTAGATGAGGTGGATCAAATATTGTAACAACTTCGGAAAAATTTTCTTAAAATATGTTTTAATGTTGTTGGTGCTGGAAGACAGTAAAGTCGTCGCAACAATTGAAAAGTAGATGGTGATCTCTTGTAAAGTCTTAGTGCAATAATTTCTTGCTCAGTGTTCCATCTTCTAGCTACATATTTTCTCTTCGCATTCCTTAATTCCCCTTGTAGAGGTAATGCTAGTGACGGGGTTAGGTGTTTTATTAAACCTCGTATTGCTTCATTGTCATTTAGGATGTTTAACATATGCTTTAATTAGATTTTTCAGCCTATACACATTTTTAACATAATTTAAAACAAGCAGTATGTTAGCCATTTGCAAATTGTAATGTTACCATATCAGAAGATAATCCTACTACAGTGTTTTAAATATTGGTTACATAAATTGTTTCTCACATCGATTGAAAACTCTATATAGCTAAATTACGAAGTATTTTTTTAATATTCATTATTTATTTATAATTTATGACGAAACTTCATCCCTTTTCGGAGTTGCATTTTATCATGATACCTTCCATACATGCAACGTTATAAAGAAAGTTATTTATTAAATCTCAAATAACTATATCATAAAAACATTATAATAAATCCTAAAAAAAGTCCTAACAAGAAACTACTAATTAGTAGTTTTACTTGAATATAGCAACACTAAGTATCAAATAATTCATAATTTATTTTTTCGGGACTTATGTACAATCCCCCGTAGGATGTCGCACATGCCCCTTAGGAAGTCGACCGGGCCTGACCGAAATCGACGACAACACCATGTTTAAATTTAAATCCAAATTTAAATTTTATAATTATTAGATAAATAGACTATAGAGTACCATAGAGTAGAGAGTTATTCAGAGTACCACAGATAGTGAAGAAAGCATTGCGAAAAATATATAATTATTTAATGAGGTATACAAGAAGTTATTTGTGGTAAAAATATTTTTATATTAAGCATTATAAATATACAAAGTTAATAAATTAAATAATTATTATTATTTTTCGTATTCAATTTGCAGTGACATCTGTTGACGTTAATTGAAATATTCAATTCTAAATCGACCTCTAGTATTCTGAGTCTCAACTAATACAAATATAATGCTACAAAATAAAAAGTTATATATAATGGTCTAAAGCCTCGAAGCTCTAGATACTTCTTAATTTAATAATATTATACGGCAAAAGTTTAAAGTTTCGTTGTACTAAGATTGTAGAGCCTGATGTGTTCTGTGGTGCTGTGTCCACAGAGTACATTCTATATACTATAATAGAGACCAAACTCCGGCATCAAAAGTGGTAACACGGATCAACGCCATCTACAAGTCTTTATATCAACTATACAAAACAGTTATATACATATATTTTTTTTTTGCGGGTAGGTGCAAAAGTGACAACAGCTGATTGTAGAGCTCTCTTAGTTTATTTATTTTTAAAATAGTTTTTACAAGTGTATAGTATATAAAAGTAATGAGTTAAAGTATCTAACCTGCCAGCAGTGTAATTCCTTTAAAAATCACCATCATTCTATAAGAAGTGCAGTTAAGCAAGTGACCTCAAATAACCTTGAAGCAACTGTGTAATACTAGAGCTGTAAAAGTAACGAAGTCGAGCGTACCCGTATGTATACGGTACTATAACAAACAGTACTCGTTACTTTCGTATCGTTACTCGTTACTTCTGATACGGTATAACTTGCTATGTTCGGTTGGTTGAGTCGAGTCGTATTACGTACGCGCGTCATGCGGTATGTCACTACTCACTGTATCATAACATTTTTAATTTGAATAAAACTCATTTGTATATGCTTATTTTGATGCAGATCTTTTTTTTAGCTTCGCAAAGAGTTCCGCACATCGCAGAATAGGCGGAGGGGAGTAAGGGGAGTAGTAGTGTTAAGATATTTCGTTACCATAAAAAAAAAAAAAAATTTCACTTTCTGCCGCGTGTTTAAAAGACCTCAAGTCTTAAGTACACTTGACTTTAAGCGTCCCCTGCAATAAATTTAATTTTATTTAATACTTACAGTTTAAAATACAACACGCAGCTTATCACTACACGTACACGCACATACATATTCGGAACTTGCGTGAAACAGTGTAGATACAAATCACACATACCCAAAGGGAAGAATGTTCACTTCATACAAAAAAATGGGGGACAAAACGGCACGGCTGCCATATATCGTGTGCCTACAAAAACAATATTTCAAATTTACAGCCTCAGATATGGGCGGTGAATTCAAAATTTGGTTAATATTTGAATAATAGTACTTTTTTAATCAAAACCAGAATGATTCACTCTTTCAAAATCAATTGGAAATATTATTACTTAATTTAAACAAAAATATTTCCAAATGATTTTGAAGGAGTGAAGCATTTATGGTATAATAATAATAATACAAGATAAATACAGAAATAAAACGAATAAAAATTTTATACTTTTTTATTGCTTATAAACATTTGTCACTATTATATTTATACAAATAGCATTCTTGCAAATCAAATAAAATTGTGATATGAGATAGTCTATATTATTGCAACAAGACAAACTTGTCCTTTTATGTTAGAAACAATAATTAATATTTATATAAGTTAAATAGATTATAATCTATAAAATAATCATAATTTATATATTTATGAGTTATAACATTGTAGGCAGTTACATTGTTAAAGTTAAATATTTATTTATAGTCCAGGTCAAATTTCAATTAACAAAATCATTCCTGTTTACTATTCTATTTTAATTAAATAAATATTTTAAGTAGATGTTGTGTTATATTGTTGAATTTTTGTTTTTTGAAACAATTACACAATAATAAAAATAATAAAGTTTAATGAACTTAAGTGTTGGTCAAATTAAATCTAACATTAATATGCTACCCTGCTGTGTGTATATTAAAAAAAACTTCATGGTGTATCCCAGCATGAAGCTGTTTTCCATATCACTCCATCCATATCACAAATTATAGCTCCAATACTTAAGCCATTTTAAACATTTTTGTTGAATCTGGAAACCAAAATACACATAATTAATATAACAACTAGTATCACAAATCTTTACAAATATGCCTTTAAGTTCAAGTTTATATTTAGCGATCACTTACCTATATAATTTAAAGTTCTTCACGATAACTCACCACATTTGAGACGTCTCAAGTTCTTCCATTGCTATATATAATAAATAAATATTCAAATAAAAGATAGTGAATTCGTAAATGCAATAGAAAAGTAAATATTTTCGCCAAAAAGAAACAGTAGGTTGGCCATTTGGAAATTGTAATATTGCCATATCAAAATATAATTCTACTACTGTGCTTTAAATGTCGGTTACATAAATTGTTTCTAATATAGATTAAAAACTTAATATAACTAAATTACACTGCAATTTTTTGTTTTCATTTTTTAATTACTATTTAAGATCAAACTTCATTCCTTTTCGGAGTTGCATTTTATAATGTTACCTTGCATACATGAAACATTATAAAGAAAGTTATTTATTAAATATTTAATAACTATATCACAAAAACATTTCCTAAATCCTTAAAAAAATATATTAAAAAAATACTAATTAGTAGTTTTACTTTAGTATAGCAGCACTAAATACTCATAAATCTGTCAACGTCAAAAAGTAAGCATTATGAAAGACCCAATTAATTAAAATGTATTCTTCGAGACCCATTTACAATTCCCAGCTGACCAATATACGTATACACGCACATACATGTTCGGTACTTGCGTGTACCGAAACAGTGTAGGTAAGAGTGATACGAAACATACGAGTAACGAAATGCATTCGTGAGTACCGTTTCGGTACTCGGTACTAGATGGCGCACCCGTTACTGAGTAACGAATACATACGGTTTGCTACAGCTCTATGTAATACACACTTTTAAATTTTAATACACTCAAGCACTAGAATGGATTCTATTAAGCACTCAATAGATGAGCTGCACAGCACTTTAATATACAAATGGCTGAATTCCAAAAAAGTTTAATCAATGCAAACAACACGGCAAGTCCAACAACTAACATTACCACACAGTTCAATACTTTTAGATCTTTTGTGTTGAATGCTCTTGAGGGGCTTCAGCTTCAGGTGCAACTTCTTACTAAGCAGTATGACAATATGGAAATGCGAAGTCGTAGAAAAATATTGTTAGTACATGGTGTTGCTGAAGAAAGAAATGAGGACACTGCATCTCAGGTGATCCAGGTGCTGGCAGATCATCTCAAAGTCTCAGATTTCTGTGCAGATGACATCAGTAGATGCCAGCGACTCGGTAAAATCTCCCCAGGGAAGTCTAGGCCCATTTTAGTCAAGTTCAGAGACCAATCGCTTAGGAACCAACTATGGTACTCAAAATCATCTCTTAAGAGCACGGGTATCACTCTCTCTGAATTTCTAACCAAGGCCCGACATGAAACGTTTATGATAGCAAGACAGCGGTTTGGCATCTCTAAATGCTGGACAAAAGATGGCTTTGTAATTGTTATTGGTCCGGACGGTAAGCGTCATACTATTGTTCTCCCTGCTGAACTTGATCGTATATCCACCAATTTAGAACCTCGAGGTCAAGGTACATGCGCTCCTACTACTATCAAGTCAGCTGCTGCAGCTAAGCCAACTGTCCGTACAACGAGAAGAGTTGTAAAAAAATAACCTCTTTGTATACGCTTCTATTTCAAAGTCTTAGTGAAGCTTGTTTTTTACTATTAAGTTATACGCTTTTCTTTTTCTTTTTTTTTTCTTCTGACAGAATAAGTCCACACTTATTACTACTTGTTTGCTTCTATTATCTAATAATGTTGTTTGTAGTTATACTATATATGTTACCCACTATTTTCTTTTTATTAAGCGATATAAACAAACACGACAATGACAGTTGACAACTACACAGAGATAGATAATATATGTCGCTAAAAATCGTCTCGTTATACGATAGCTACTAGTGTTTATTTACTTTATTTTTCTTATAGTAGTAACTTTAAAATACTGCTGACGGTTAGAATAAGTTTTAGCATTACCGTTCTAAATTTTATATTTATATTATATTATTATTATTATTATTATTATTTTTTTTATATTTATTTATTGTTATTAATATTTACATATATTTATTATTATAAATATTATAATTTTTACCATATTATACAAAAGTTAAAATTATTACATATCTAAGCATATACATACTTTTATATTATTTGTATACTAATATTAAAATATTGTTAGTATGCATATTGATGACAGTGTTTATAGTGGTAGTATTTCTGATAATTCTTTTCATCAGTGCGTTTCTACATCATCCGACGATAGTTTCCATAGCATATCTGATCCTCTCAATTCCCTCTTAGACAGCAAGCTTAAAAATTTTTCAAAAAATTTTAATGTAGTCCATATTAATGCGCAGAGCATACCAGCTCACTATCCAGACCTTCTTGACTCATTTAATGTAAAACATGTTCACGCAGTACTCGTCTCCGAGACGTTTCTTAAACCCAGTCTACCATCAACTGCCTATGCCCTACCGGGTTTTCACCTGATACGAAACGATAGGACAGGAAAAGGTGGAGGGGGAGTAGCTATTTATCTTAGGAGCCACATTCCCTTTTCAATACTGGATAAATCGCCTTCAGCCTACTCAATTCATCGGAACATATCCTTATAGAGGTCTTATTTGGCACACTTAAGATATTACTTGGTGTCTTTTATAGTCCCACCCTACATGTGAATTATTTTGATTCGTTCGAGACTCTTTTAGAAAAATATGTTCCAGAAGTTGACCACTCTATCTTAATGGGTGATTTTAACACATGTCTCATTAAGAAAGACTCACGCTCATCACGGCTTACAACTATAATTAATAGCTCAAACCTTAATATCCTTCCGACGAATGCAACCCACCTCTTCCCTGGTTGTGTACCATCCTTGCTGGACCTTATGATTGTCTCATCAAACGAGCGCGTAGCTACCTTCGGACAAATCTCAGCGGAGGCGTTCTCCTACCATGACCTCGTTTACCTTTCATATAAAATACGACCACCCAAGCTAAAACCCTCTGTAGTGATGCGAAGATCCTTCAATAACATCGACAATGAAAAATTCATGTGTGATCTTAGTCGTATTGACTGGGATTGCATTTTTAGTGCAGGTAATGTCAATGATAAACTAAATATTTTTAATTCCATTTTAATTGACCTTTTTGATATTCACGCGCCGCTCAGACCAATAAAAATAAAACATCTTCCTGCTCCATGGTTAACGCAAGATATTAAAGTACTTATGGTCAAGCGTAATACTGCAAAGTCCAAATACAAAATAAATCCTACGGACGCAAATCTTCAACGGTACAAAACACTACGGAACAGATGTAACAAGGCTTGCAGAAATGCGCGACGTAACTATATTTTTTCATCAATTGATCCCAGGAGTCCTGCAAAAACTTGGAAATTTTTGAACTCGATGGGCATAGGAGGTAGGCGCACTCAGTACACATCAATCTTAAGCAACTGCATGGATTTAGACTCGTTAAATAATTTCTTTACAAATGTCAATAAGATGGACGACAACATTAAATTAAACACCCTTCGCTCACTATCGCTACTTTCAAATTCTTCACTTCCTTTCCTCTTCACACCCATCTCTTCGGCAGAAATCCGTAAGCACGTGATATCTATTAAATCAGATGCTACTGGCTCTGATAATATTAGTCGTCGTATGATTATGTTATCGCTTAATGCTGTTCTTCCTGTCTTATCCCATATTTTTAACTTCTCCCTTTCCTCCAGTGAATTTCCTGATGCATGGCACCACGCACTAGTGATCCCTATCCCAAAAACATCCAAAACGTCGAATCCAACATCCTTCTCTAACCATAGGCCAATTTCCATTCTTCCGTTCCTGTCCAAAGTCCTAGAACGTATTGTCCATGAGCAACTATACGTATTCTTACATAATAATAATATCCTTTCCCCTTTCCAATCAGGTTTCCACCCTGGACATAGCACTGTGACTGCACTTAATAAAGTCTATGATGATATTCGATTGGGTATTGACAACCAGCAAGTTACTCTACTTGTACTGCTGGACTTTTCGAATGCGTTCAATACTGTAGACTTTGATATTCTACTAGCGATATTAAAGTCCATAAATTTTTCCTCAACAGCTACTGAATGGTTTTCTTCATACCTACGCGGGCGCAGACAAAGTGTTATACTTGACGGTAGACAGTCCTCACTAAGCCTTATTAACGCTGGTGTGCCTCAGGGTGGTGTGCTGTCTCCTCTCCTTTTTTCCATTTTCATCAACACTCTCACTTTACACATATCATCTTCTTATCATCTTTACGCTGATGATTTGCAAATTTATACAACCGTACCCGCGAATGAAATTTCTAGCGCGGCTGCTAAAATTAACTCTGACCTTCAGTCAATAAGTATCTGGTGTAAATCATTTGGACTACCATAAACCCAAATAAATCTCAGCTATGTATTTTTGGAAACTCTAAACAGCTATTCAAATTACACAAACCTCCACCATCAATTTCACTTAATGATATTTGTTTAGAGCCTAGTGTGAGTGTTCTGAATTTGGGAATCAGAATGGATAGCACATTTTCCTGGTCACCCCGCGTTGCTGAGCTTAGTCGCAGGATTTTCTCCGCCTTAGGGGGATTAAGAAGATGGAAGAACCTCTTACCTTTGAAAACCAAAATATCCTTAGCCAACACTCTGCCTATTCTAGATTACGCTGATTCTTGCTATCTGGATTTGTCTCAGCAACTGCTTAATAAGCTTGAGCGTCTGCAAAATTTTATTATAAGATTTATATTTGGACTTAGAAAGTACGACCATGTGTCACAGTTTCGTGCTCAACTCAAATGGCTCTCAATAAAACACAGACGTAATCTACATTCTCTTACTCTCCTTTATACCATCCTTTACCATCCTATTACTCCTTCGTACCTTAAAGAACGGTTTAAGTTCTTGGGGTCGAACTCCCTTCATGTTCAATGTCTCCGTTCCCGCACTGATAACCTCCTTGAAATACCTTTGTCCCGATCGAAATGCTATGGTGACTCCTTTACTGTCAAGACAGTAAAGTTGTGGAATGAGCTGCCACTAAGTATTAGGAAATCTCAGACAGTTGGAGCATTTAAAAGCAGTCTTAAAAAATACTACCTGGAACAGAGTCCATAAACGGATATATATAGCTTAGTTTATGTATGAATGTGTATGTATGTGTGTATGTATGTATGTGTATATGTATGTATGTATCTATGTATGTATTTGTGTATGTATGTATTTATGTATGTATTTATCTATATTTGGCATTTTATTTATATTTATGTATATATCAATGTAACGAGCGTGTAGCTCGTAAAAATAAAAAATAAAATATGTTATACTTTTTGCACCGCTCTGCGTTCTTGTTTCGTTAATCTTGTACTGTTGGTTGCCTGTAAGAGATCGCTCTTAGCGATAAGGCCGCCATTGCACATTGATCTTATGTACTTGTGTATCAAATGTATAACCAATTGTAAACGTGCAATAAAGTGTTATTATTATTATTATTATTATTATTATTATATATATATTTTTTTTAATTTATTTATTAAGGTCACTAACAGGACATACATTTTTACATTAAATAACACTAACATTCACAATTTTATACTAAATGATGCCCTAATTAAAAGCAACACTGCATTCCAAAAGGACAACATCGTTAAGAATTTAATACACATAGTTTAGGTAAAAAGAAAAAATTACGCACACATACATATATATATATATATATATATACATACACATACACATACATATACATATACACACATATATATATATATACACATATACATATACATACATACACACATATACATTTAAAACACCTCAGTAACAATATTACAAACCAAAGCAAAAAATACACATGAAATAACCTTATTACTTATGAGATAGTTTAAGTTTTATTGTTTCCTTGAATTTACTAAGAGAATCATAAAAAATATCAATATCATTATTTGTTCCTAACTTTTTAAAAGATTTGATAATTCTATTAAGAGGTGCATTACGACCAAGGTTAGTTTTACATAGTTTTTCGTGAAACAATGTCACATTTATAGATCTAGGCAGTCTAGATGGCACTGCAAAGTCTATTTGGGATAAGAGCCATCCTGCATCAGTTGAACCCCTAACAAGTTTAAATAGAAAAATGTTATCAAGCAGATGTCTTCGATCAGATAAAGAGAACATTTGAAAATGTTTTAGTCTGTCCTCATAATTATGTACAAGCTTAATTAAGCCACAGTGATAAGTCATGTGCCATAGAAATCGTTTTTGAATAGATTCTATCCTATTTTTATATTTCTTATAATGTGGATTCCAAACCACACTGCAATATTCCAGAATGCTACGAACCAGTGCATTATATAAGCAGATCTTAGTATCAGGCTTCTTAAACTCCTTACAATTACGTAAGAAGAATCCAAGCGTTTTAAGGGCTTTTTTGCAAATATTATCAATATGCATATCAAAACGCAGTTTTAAGTCTAGGATTAGACCAAGATCTCTTATGTTCTTGACTTCCTGTAAAGGTTTATTATTGATGTAATAAGAGTTATAGGGTATACTGCGGCTTCTCGTGAAGCGAATGAAATTACATTTGTCTGTGTTTAAAACCGTGTCATTATCATCACACCATAAAAACAATCGATCCAAGTCACTTTGCAAATTCAAAATATCATCCTTATTCCGTATAGATCTAGCTATTTTTAAGTCATCAGCGTACAAATAATAGTCGGAATATAAAAAATTGCTACAGAGGTCATTTATAAAAAGATTGAAGAGAACTGGGCCCAATATAGAGCCCTGAGGAACTCCAGAAACAGATATAACTGGTGCTGACCTGTAGCCGTTGACAACAACAACTGATGTTCTTTCAGACACATAAGATCTAAACCAATTAACCAGTTGATAATTAAACCCATACATTGATCGTTTTTGGAGCAGCTTTTGGTGAGGTACTTTATCAAAGGCTTTGCTGAAGTCCGTATATATGACGTCAACAGTTTGCCCTGAATCAAGCGCAGCAGATAGTTTCTCTACAAAGGTAACTAGGTTAGTGCAAGTAGATCTAGCTTTTACAAATCCGTGTTGGTTTGGTGACATAAGCTGTTTACAATGCCAATATATTATTTTACATATAAGTTTCTCAAATACCTTAGCGAATACGGACAGTATAGAAATGGGTCTATAATTCTTTATCATCTCAGCTTTGCCGTCCTTAAATATTGGAATTACCAAAGATTTTTTCCATAACATTGGGAAGGATCCAGTAGCTAGAGATACATTAAAAATCAGTGAAAGAGGCAGAGAGATTACTGTTGCACATTTAATTGCAAGTAATGAAGGTATACCATCTTCACCTGCACCCTTGTTTGGGTCCATTCTTTTTAAAACATTTAGTACATCTCTTTTTGTGAAGCTTATATTACTAAGAAAATTACAAGGCACAGCATTCTCATATGGTTTATTGTGCTTAGAATTAGATTTATTATAGACAGAACTAAAGTGGCTTGCAAAAAGATTACAGATATCATTTCCATGCGTCACATTTTCAGTGCCAAGAATCATTTCGCTAGGGTAAGAACTCTTTTTTCGTTTTTTGTTTTTAAGAAAAGTCCAAACTAGCTTAGGATTATTTTTGAATGTGCTCTCAAGTTTGGATATGTACATAACATAAGAGGCCTTCTGAATATATTCACACCTTTTCCTTAAAAGTTCAAACGATAATACGTCAAGAGGATTCTCGTTAAATTTTATTAGTTTTAATCTTACCTTATATTTTTCGCGTAGTAAGTTAATTAGATTATTTGAGAACCATACTGGGTACTTGTGATTTCTTGGCTTAGAAAGGGGCACAAATCTAGCTATAAGCTTTCTGAGGTGATAATAGAAAATTGAGAGCATTTCATCAGCTGTTGTGCAAGATTTGAATAATAAACTCCAATCAATTTTTTTAAGTTCTAAAATAAGGTTATTGAAGTCTGCTTTAAAGAAGCAATACTTAGGGGTATTATTAAACTGCAGACATTTTTCATAAGTACATTTTAAAGAAAACTGCAAAGGAGGATGGAATTTATCAATCACGCTCAGAGGATCACTACATTCGAGAACATTTGAAATATTGCAGTTGGAAAAAATTAAATCCAAAATCCTATTACCTGAATTTAATACGTCATTGTGCTGTCTAAGTGAATTAAACGTCACAAAGTCGGATATCATCTGGCTAAACAAGCTATTACTACAAGCGGGTTGTGAATTTTCCCAAGCTATACTTCCTAGGTTAAAATCCCCTATTATGAGTTTATTCGTGGTTTTACATATGTCGTACACGCGATTGGCATTATCTATGAAATGTTCTAAAATATGCTTTTGTATAGGAGGAGGCAAATACACACCACAGATCAATAGGGTTTCCTGCTTCCCTTCATTTTTGGCTAATTCCACACATACCCATACGTCTTCACATTTGGATTCAAAACCACCCATTCGATATGATTTAATACTTTTTTTTACTGCGATTAATATACCGCCCCCATTTTTCATGTGACGAAACCCGCCAGACTCACGATCCCTTCTATAAACGTTATAACGATCATCAAATAATTCTGAATCGAAGACAATGCAATTTAACCAAGATTCGCTTAAGACAATAATGTCATAGTTACTACATACAATATTACTAAACACCTCTATAGTTTTTGTTCTTAAGCCTCTAACATTTTGATAGTATAAGTTAAGACAACTGAATTTAATAGTATTTTACACAACACATTCAATTAATTATTATAAACTACTTGAGACTATCAAGAATTAATCTATCCTTAACCAATATAAATTTACTATCATGTGATTTTCTAAGAAAAATTTTACCGTCACGGACCCAAACGAAATTATAATTTAGTTCTTTAGCCTTAATTCGTGCCGCTGCGTGTAACGCTTTATTTTCCGGCGTGAGATTTTCCACTACATAGATGGGACTTCTTTTATCGTCAGCGATACCTAGATGAGCAGAGCAAAGCCTGTCCTTAGGATTAGCCTTGTTAAAACTAATACTAGCGGCTAAAAATGTATCCCTGTAGTGTGGGTATATTATATATTGTATAGTGGGTATGCATTAATAAATAGTCTTGCTCCCAACTTCGTGTTTCATTGACGTTCCACTGGCGACGAGATTCGAATTTACGCATATTTACTGAGTTAAATAGTACTAAAAGTGCTTAAATATGCCTATCGGAAAGTTAGAACCATTTGACATTAGCTCCAAACAGTGGCCAGCATACATTAGACGGGTTAAACAGTATATTTTATTAAATGAAATTAAAAAGGAACTGTGCGTGCCATTGCTCATTACGGTGGTTGGCGAAGCGACGTATGCTCTTATGTGCGACTTGTGTTCACCATCACACCCGGAGTCAAAAACGTTCGAAGAATTGAATAAGCTAGTGTCCGAACATTTAGAACCGCAACGCTCAGAGATCGCGGAGCGACACGTGTTTCGTCTGCGTAGGCAAAATGGCGGCGAATCACTCACCGAGTATTTGCAAAGTTTAAAACATCTTGCTGCAACGTGTAATTTCGGAGTGAATTTAGAAGAAAATTTACGCGACCAGTTCGTATCAGGGTTAACGAACGAGGCGATGAGGTCGCGGATTTTTGCCGAAAGAAACATTAAATATAAAGAGGCAGTGGAGCTGGCTCTGGCGCTGGAGGCAGCCGAGCGACACGCGGAGGTGAGCGCGACCACGGCGGTCGGCGCGGCTTCGAGCGAGCTGGTTGCGGGCGGCGGCGGCGCGGCGGCGGGCGAAGGCCTGCATCAGGCAAAAGTGCGGGGCGCGAGACCGAGGGGAGGCGCGGGCGGCGGGCGTGGCGCCGCCGGCTCGCATTGTTGCTGGCGCTGCGGGAAGCTCCATCGGGCGGATCGGTGCCGGTTTGCGAACTATAATTGTGATGAATGTGGTGTGCGGGGCCATTTGAAAGTTATGTGCAAAGAGGTGCGCTCGAATCGACGAGATGAGTCGAGGCATAAATATATTAGTGATGATGAGTGCGAGGACTTTTATAATGTGCAGGTGGACGGATCAGGTGATGTACCCTATATAATTACGGTGGAGGTTAATGGCAAACCTATGGACTTTGAAGTTGATACCGGAAGTAGAATATCTACAATAAGCGAAGATTGTTATAGACAGTACTTTAAGGGAAATAATCTTACCGCCGATAGGCTAAATATACGTAGTTACGTAGGTTCAAAGATCGAGTCGATGGGTTTTATGTTTGTAAATCTTAAGCTCAATGGTGTGGCTGTCTCATCGTGCAAATTGTATGTCATTAAAAAGGGAGGTCGACCATTATTAGGCAGAGAATGGATCCGCGTTCTTGGAATATATAATATTAGAATTAAAAATAAAGACATTTTATCGAATTTACGTAATGATTCATTCTTAAGCCAGTTAATGATTGAATTCCCAGAAGTGTTTACTGATAAGCTCGGAACTTGTAAGAAAACAATAAGTTTGCATGTGTGCGACAATACGCCAGTGTACGTGCGCGCGCGACCGGTTCCGTTAGCGTTGAAGGCGCGCGTTGAGTGTGAGCTGGGGCGTTTAGAGCGAGAAGGCACAATTTATAAGGTTGAGACGTCTGATTACGGCACGCCAATTGTTCCTGTAATTAAAGAGAATGGCGATATACGGATATGTGGGGATTATAAAATAACAATTAACCCTAAACTAAAACGCGATCCGTATCCGCTTCCCCGTATTGAGGAATTGATCGCTACGCTCAGTGGGGGAGAGGAGTACTCGAAAATTGATTTAAAAAATAGTTACCAACAAATGCTTTTATCAAAAGACTCTCAACCGTATACTGCCATTACGACACATTTAGGTACGTTTGTATATCGTCGCACTCCATTTGGTTTGTCGTGTGTACCCGAAAAGTTTCAAAAAATAATGGAAGAGACTCTTCGGGGTATACCTAAGACGGTGGTTTTTTTAGATGACGTGTGCGTAACTGGAATCAACCGACGCGATCACTTAAATAATTTGCGGTCAGTACTCGAACGATTGCGTAGTATGGGTTTTACGGTTAAACTTGAGAAATGTAGTTTTTTACAATCTAGTGTTAAATATGTAGGGTTCATTATTGATAAAACCGGTTTACGGCCGGATCCTAAGAAGCTCCAGGCTATTCGCGACGTTCCAAAGCCTATTAATATTACTGAATTAAAAAGTTTTTTAGGCATGTTAAACTATTACGGGAAATTTATACCTAATTTAAGTATTCTATTGCAACCATTGCACGAATTATTAAAGAAAGATTCGGCGTGGCATTGGAGTGCATTGTGTCAAGAGGCGTTCTCAGCAGCAAAAAAGATACTCATAAGTAATAAAGTATTAGCACATTACGAAGAAGGGCGGCCATTGGTCCTCTCGGTCGACAGCAGCGCGTACGGGCTAGGAGCGGTGCTCGCTCACGTATACTCGGACGGTAGCGAGCGACCAGTCAGCTGTGTGTCGAGGACACTTAACTCGGCGGAAAGAAACTATAGTCAGTTGGACAAAGAAGCACTCGCTATATTTTTTGGTGTTACTAAACACCATCAATATTTGTTTGGGCGGTCATTTATATTACGTACGGATCATAAACCTTTAAGTTTTATATTTGGTAAGAAGGGCGGAATTCCACAAACAGCAGCTAGCCGGTTACAACGGTGGGCTGCTCGATTATCGGGTTATAATTTTTCAGTACAATTTGTTCGATCGACCGCGAATGCTCCCGCGGACGCATTGTCGCGTCTACCATTACCGAACGAGCGATGTCACACGGAGACCGTCCAGTACGTAAACCTAGTGAGAGACACTATGCCGGTAAATTTTACTGAAATTAGGGCCGAAACTGATAAAGATAAATTATTAAGTAAAGTAAAAGGTTATGTTTTGTTCGGATGGCCCTCGACGGTGAGTTGTGAGGAGGAGAAGCCGTATTTTTCGCGTAAGCATGAAATCGTACTTGAATTAGGGTGTTTATTGTATAAATATAGACTAATAGTACCTCCATCTTTACGAGCTCGGGTTTTAAAGGAAATTCATGAAGGTCATTTAGGCATGAATAAAATGAAAAATTTGGCTCGAAATTATGTGTATTGGCCAGACCTCGACCGGGAAATTGAGAACTTAAGTCGATTGTGTGAGGCATGCGGGGCGGTGCGTGACGCACCTCCCCGTGCTGTTATGCATCCGTGGGAGTTCCCTTTGAAGCCCTGGCAGCGTATTCATGCGGATTTTGCCGAACATGAAGGAAAAAAATACATGATCCTCGTGGATGCACATTCGAAATGGATTGAAGCATTGACAATGAGCAGGACGGACGCGGAATCTACAATAGAAGTGTTAAGATCCACATTTTCACGATTTGGGTTACCTACTCAGCTTGTAACGGATAACGGTCCGCCTTTTTTGTCTATCGAATTTAAAAGATATTGTGAACAAAATTGTATTCGACATATCACTTCAGCACCGTACAGACCACAAGGTAATGGAGCAGCGGAGAACGCGGTTAAAATAATTAAAAAAGTAATAAAGAGGGCGATTCACGAAGGGAAAAATATATCGAAAGCGTTATCGACTTTTTTGTTTCAATATCGTAACGTGGAGCATGCGACGACGGGTGTCGCTCCCGCGGTTGCATTGTTAGGACGTCGATTGCGCGGGCGCCTGGACGCCATTAGGCCCGACGTGGCGAGTGTAGTGTGCAACGCCCAGCGCCGACAAATACGGAACAAAGGTGGCTCGGACCGGGACATGGAGGTAGGCGAGCCAGTTCTCGTTCGTGGATATTCCAATAAGACACCTAAATGGGTAGAAGGAAATATTACGCATAAAACGGTTCCGGTATCCTATAAAGTAAGAGTGAGTAACGATTTACAATGGCGGAGACACCAAGATCAGATTATTCCACTGAAGCAAAAAAAACATAGGTTGTCTTTATTTAAACCCAATTTAAACGCGGAACAAAAAGAGACAAATAATGAGGAAGAAGCCGTGGGGGAGGAATCAGGTTCAGACGGGGAAAAAGACACGATTCGTAATAGAACCCGCTCCCCGAGTCCTCCACCACCGGACGCTTCCGCGCGAGCTCTGCGAGCGTATAGTAGAAGTAAACATTTAAAAGAATATATTGATAAGTAATAATGATATATTGTGTTCTGTAGGGTTATGCTATTTGTAAAGTATTAAAAGATTTAGAGGTTACATGAGTTACAAAATATTACTAAGCATTAGGTTAAAATATTATCATATTATTCACTGTTAAAGTATCAGTTATTATTTGTGTTTGTTGTAAGTTAGTGTTAAATTAGAGGGGGAAAGATGTAGTGTGGGTATATTATATATTGTATAGTGGGTATGCATTAATAAATAGTCTTGCTCCCAACTTCGTGTTTCATTGACGTTCCAATCCCTAAGCCGGGGACTGCTGAAACGGACTAAGATGGATCTTGGCCGGGGATTGTTATTATTTAATTTAGCGATTCTAGAGCAGTAATGGATATCTTCCTCTCTCACAGGGCATTTTACTATTTTTCCTAAGTGTTGAACTATGTTCAGCAATTTCTCAGTTTTATGTTCAGGCACGCAGTTTATTTCAATATTACTGGAACGAGATTGTTGTTCTACCTGACGCAGACGGACTAATAATTCGTTGTTAGAAGTTCGCAACATATCAGTGTCTTTTTGAAGTGCGATGATATGGTTGCTGCGAAGGTCGCATTCTTTCTTAATTCACCACTCAAAAACGTAATAGACTGTTCAAAAGTTCCAATCTGCGTTCTAATTTCTACGAGTTGACAGTTTAAGGCGTCGCGTAGTTCTTCGCGTATAATCTCCCTTATACTTTCCGATGAAATACATGTACACTGTGTGGCACTCCGTGGTGCTTTTGAGCGTTGTGTGATATTCTCACAATCGGATTTCAATGCGGCGGTACTGGGTCTCACAGGCGTAATTGAATTATCGCAGCTTTTAGGTTCGTTACAACGACAAGAAGGGCATATCCAATTTGCTTTCACTGTATTAGAGAGGTTAGAAAATTTTCTTAATGTATAATTTATGCAGGCATAGTGATATTTGTTCTTACATCGACAGCATTCTATAAAATCAAGCCCTTCAAAAGTTTTCTTGCAGCCAGCACAATCAAATGCCATATTAAAATTCTATAACTATTTAAAAGTTACGAACAAAACAACGGTAATATAAAAAGCACTGCAGCGCTTAAAACAGCAGCAGCTATATTAAAGGTGTAAACGGCTCTTCGCTGCTCAAGCGCCACTTCGCTGCATAAGCACGTCACGACCGGCACTATAACTTATGAGTAAGAACAAAAAAACCTTGAACTTTCTTAAACTGATTTTGTATAATTACACTGTTATTGTTATTCTAACACACTCATTTACTGTTACACTGCAAAATTATAACACGTCCAAAGTCTTTCAAACACTTTGCTTTCTTAATTTTATTAAAAATGTACCAAACTACATCGTGTGCTAAGAACTAGTTTAGCGGAGCGGATAAGTAGATGTTGTCACTTGAACCGTGCGTTACGTTGTGTATGATATATGTATATATATGTGTGTATACTACTATATATTAGACGTGGGTCGTAACTAATCGGTTGCGACTAGTTTCAGGTACACGAGTAACTAGTTTTCAAAACTGCTTATTTTCGTAACTAGTTACTAAGCATTTGCTTACGCTTACTTTTGTACTTATGATTATGGTAGAAAGAGTTATGATTACGAAAATACTTAAAGTTATACCGCCTATCATACTAATATGAAACGTATTAATTGCCTATTCCCAGAATATTCCTAGAATTTTAATATTTGAATAATATTTTTTTTTACAAATTCCGTAAGCATGTGTGCGACGATATATTTAAATTTATAAAAAAAATGTATGTATGATTGATTGATTTTTTAATATTTTTTTTAAGTTGTATTCACTTAACAATATAATAAAGTTTGCTTAATTATTTAATAATACAGGTCTACTTCTAATTAGGTTCGATTTTTTTTAATTTCACTATTATAAAATATTTAAAAATATTATTTATAATCAGTTTATTTTTTCTTTTTTAGTACTATTTTTAATTCCATAGAATTTAACTTATGCATTTATTAATTTAATTTTTTGGCATCAATATTTCTTTTCATTGAGTGTGTAATCAATCATATTTAATGACGTTTTTGTTCCAAGAATGGATATGAAAATAATGTACGATGCATACAAATTCGATCTATTGCTGTCTCTCTTTTCGTTCGAAATGTAGTAAGATAGAGCGAGATGCGACTATGTTAGAATCGGTGTAATTGACATAACTATTTTATAATATAATCTATTTAAAATAAGATACGGTTGTGCTACAACTGCTTTTGACAAATATGTTACTGGTTACTGACAGAAACTGCGTATGTGAAATAATCGTTGTTTGTCCGCGAAACTAGTTATGCGCTTATTCGACTCGTAAGCAGTTTCTGAAACCGATTACGTTTCATAACGCCCATGTCTACTATATATACCGCCGTATAAATATATATATATATATATAGCTTTTTACGTATATATTTTGTTGCACATATTATGTGGATGTAGAAAAGGTATACGAAAATAAAATACATCTCCAATTTATTGATTTTATTGAATCACACACTTATACAATAGATTTTAGTGTAATATAATATTATTAGTCGGCAAATTGCGATTTAACCGTCGCCTACATCACAGTATGCAAATTATCTTTTTTTCAATTTATTCAATAAAATTATTATAAATATTTACGATGAAATATATATACAGCATGATTATTAGATACAAAGACAACCTGATAAAGGTAATAGAGTAGGTAGTTCCAAATTATTTTAACCCCATATAGTATGCACTGAAATTGTACCGTTTCCGAGACATTGGCGATTTAAAAAAAGATTAAATACCATATATGCATAATCAATTGCTTTTTGTTGAAGCATATATTATTGAAATTATATTATTGTCATCATCGAATAACATTAGAGTATATATGTCTTAAATCAGACTAGATGTCTTTTAAAACATTTATTGAATTTCTTTGCATTTGTTTGGAATTTATCACTATCATCATCAATTTGCTTTCTCCCAGCCAATATCCTATTAATATTTTCACAATAGTTATACATCAAGCAACGAATCACAATATAAATTATATAATCAAATAATTTATTTTTATGTAAAACACATTGAATATGTGGCGATCGTTATCCACACGATTTATTTTTATTTCTGAATTTTATATATGCGGACGAAATCCAGGTGCGCGCGCCTAGCGAGCTATACGGCTCCCGCTTGACCGACCAAGCGATAGCTAACCTTTTGTTCTCGCGGAACCGGTTACCTCCGCGATCGGCGGTCGCGCCGCCGTCGGGAGCTCACTTGCCGAGCTGCTAAGCGTCAGTCCCTTTTCAACTACTCGCGACAACCGCACGCTTGATTTCGTTCCGTGGCTTTTCTTAATTACATACATCCTATCGCTAATTATCCTTTCTTTATTCTTGACACTTTTGCTTTTAAATTCTATTGTAATCCTTCCGTAATTTTACCTTCTGTGCTTTCTTACTGTGCTTACTTGTCTTCTTGTGCTTTCCTTTTTTATAATATATTTTCGTTATAAAACTACACGTTTTATATTATTTATTTCCTTTTGCCTTATCTAGTGTAGCGTAGATTTTCCTCATCCTATACGCTCCTTAAATACAAAGATAATAAAAAAAAATCAATTAAATTAGCTTCACGCTATATCCCGCACACAGCAGGGTAGGCAGAGGGAACCCAAAGTTAGGACACTCCGTTCCCGACTTTCTGCCGAATTTTGGAGGCATTGCGTGTTGAGTGGCAGAACTCAACGCCGCACTTTTGCCTCGACACCAGAGCGAAGAAATGAAAATATAAATTTAAGTAAATATTTCATCTCTTCGAGTGGGGATCAAACCCACACCCAGTCAGTTTTACAGTCACACTTCGTACCGCTGCGCTATGACTGGCCTCAATAAATAAAAGAAAATTCATTAATATAAATATTGTAGTTTTGATTATTTCTTTTAATTATTATTTTTTTTAATTTTATTTAACTATTTGATTAAACACATCTTGTTTTTGTTTTTTTTAATATACACATATACTACAGTGGTGGTAATATACAAGAATCAGTTTCTTTCACCTCCAAAGGTGTCATTGCATAATTAAATATAGATTTTAAATCCAACGTGCAGGTCAAAGACATGTTTCTCTATTGTCATTGATGATGAGATCATGTAATGATTGGCAATGGTTAGAAGAAAACTGTTCTCCTAGGATGTGGACACTGTTTAAATTATTTATTATAAGCGTTGCAAATGTTGACTCAAACTGATCACAAGTATGGTTGTTGTTGCGACACCTCTGACTTCTTACTGCACTAAAAAATTATCAAAGGGATCTTGATTTAGGTGTCGCAACCACACTGAGTTATTGTTGTACTCAACCCTTAATTTTTTTATAATGTTTGAATTCCATTCAGGGTCCACACCCAATTTGACACAGTGAGAACAGATTCTACTTTTCCACTGCTTGAAATTTCATTGAATTAAATATAAATTTTGCCTTTGTCCATATTTTATTGTGCACAGACTTGGGTGTGGCTGTACCAAGCAATAGTTTCACATTAAAATTTTCCGTTTTGCTGTCATTTATGGAGTCAAAAATATTGTCCAAAAATAATATAAGGTCCGCCGTTTGTTTACATTCTGCAGGTAGAATTCCTTTATCTGAAAATGATGTTAATAAAATGTTAATAATTTAAACTTCACATTATGAAGAATGTCATTATGTGTTGGCTCACAAATTATATGTTCTTAATATATATTTTTTTATTTTAATTTAGCATAGAATATTATATAACTTCATTATAAAAAAAATGGTATAACAACTTTTTAACCAAATAATCTTGAGGAATTTAACTATTGTTCTATCAATCTTAAATTCAATAGTAAAAATGAATTATTGAATTCAGTGGGAAGTGGGGAATGAACCTTTACCTCCATGCTTTGTACGGAGGTACAGGTGTTCAAAGCTATTATAGTTTTTAATTATATAATTGTAGTTAAATGAAATTAACAAACAATTTACATTATATTAAAAATTAAGACTAAAAAAAATATTAAATCACTAGTAATTGTTACCTGCAACGTTTGAAGCCACTGTACGGCTAAAAAGTTGAGTAGCTAACTTAAAGGTAAGTTTGCATTGCATTTTTTGCATTCTGTTAATTTTGTCAGGGTTCACATGGTGTTCCGTTAATTTTGGAATCAGTCTGATACCATTGTAGCCAGGGTTTTCTTTATGCAATGTTTGCCTGAAGACATTATGTGCCCTAAAAAATCTTTCCGAAACACACAATATCACACAACACAAGTAACCAGTCCAAACTCAACAACAAGCAAAGTTGTAACAGTAATAGTATAATTAATTTTGCCCGCAGACCTTGAACTCAACTCGTGCTCGTACTCAAACTCGAAAATACATATAAACCAGTAAAACTATTACAAAATCCTATTTGAATACCAAAATCGACGACAACTCCAGCATCAACCGATATTTTTAAATTTAATTATTTTTTTAATTTTTTTATTGTTATTTTTTAACACTACAGACACTTGGTCCGTACCCTTTTTAAATGTATTATTATATCTAATTTCCTTATCAGATATATTAATTACATTACATTAGTTTACATACAATTAATACCTATAATAGGAAAATTATATTTTTAACTTTACGTTATTTTACAAAATGTTACTTAGATCTAAGGTTAAGCGAATGTTTATATCTGTATATTTAACAATTTTTCACATAACAATATATATTTAATTACATAACTATGCTAAAATTTTTGGTAATTGACTTAGATGTGAGGAATTTTGCACTAGGATAAAGGCATGACCGCTATGGTGGAAGAGGTGACCGCTGCGTTCCTATCTTTTAAAGCCATCTTTAAATTATACTCCACAATGCGTTTCGTCGTTACCTCCGTCGCGTTCCGAATTAACATTTTGACCGCGTCATCTCTACCTTCGCTATAGTACGTGCAGGTGTCGGTGTGCCGAGATATTGCTGAGACTCGTGAATTGTCAGCACCTTCGAACCTGTTTCTCCTCCCCATCCCTGCGCGATCAGAGATTCTTTCTCCTCCTGTGTAAATGTGAGATACAGTGTGTATTTTAGATCTCCCGGTACTGGTGTCATTTTGATATCTTTAAATTTAAATTTTATAATTATTAGATAAATAGACTATAGAGTACCATAGAGTAGAGAGTTATTCAGAGTACCACAGATAGTAAAGAAAACATTGCGAAAAATATATAATTATTTAATGAGGTATACAACAAGTTATTTGTGGTAAAAATAATTTTATATTAATCATTATAAATATACAAAGTTAATAAATTAAATTATTATTATTATTTTTCGTATTCAATTTGCAGTGACATCTGTTGACGTTAATTGAAATATTCGATTCTAAAGCGACCTCTAGTATCCTGAGTCACAACTAATACAAATATAATGCTACAAAATAAAAAGTTATTTATAATGGTCTAAAGCCTCGAAGCTCTAGATACTTCTTAATTTAATAATATTATACGTCAAAAGTTTCCAGCTTCGTTGTACTAAGATTGTAGAGCCTGGCTGTGTCGTCCAGGCCCGGTCGACTTCCTAAGGGGCATGTGCGACATACCTACGGGGGATTGTAAATAATAGGCTTGTGTCGATCATGATTGACCGAAACAAATGATTGCAATCACGAGAAGCGCGTGATTGATTCTGTCACTAATAACGAAATGACCAGGTCAAATGATCGGTGATCATATACAACCAATCATTATCAAATGATCGGTGGCGGCCTTCTTATACGACGACCAATCATGAACCGCGTAATTCGGTCAAATGACCGAGAATCGACACGAGACCGATGATTGTCCGCTGTGGCTTTTCGATCTCGGTCTCAAGTGTTAATTTGACTCGCGTTCTCACTAACTGTTCGACGCGGCGAGGCGTACCTATTAACTTTTAACTTATAATTTCCGATATTATTTTTTTATATCGATATCAAATATACTTTTAAGAAATGAATATGGCTAACGAATGCTAAAACACAACAACTATGAGGAACTATTATTATATATTTATATTACAAGATTTGGAACGTTTAGAAATAATTACTAATATACTTTTCTAATATTTCGACATTAAATATAAATAAATACTAAAGATTTGAAAATTTTAAAATTTTCAAATCTTTAGTAATTATTTATATTTAATGTCGAGATCGGGCGGCGTTGAGTTCCGCCACTCAACACGCAGTGCCTCTAGAATTCAGCGGAAAGTGGAGAATAGTGTCTTGGAGCACTAAGTTTCCTCCTCCTACACTACTGTGCGCGGATTACATCGTAACGTCGATTTTGATTTATGTATATTTTTACTTAAATGTTATTTGATATAGGATATTTAGATTTAGATATTGATATGAGATAAGAGTCATAATAGAAAAAAAAAATAATAAAAATAAAATGCTTTATTGGAAGTAGTAAAAGTACATATCATAGTTTCTTTCGTACGATAATGGCTGTTTTAGTTAGAAATTGTGTTGCATAATTATCATCAAGATGTTAATTATGTTTTCAGTTTTGATTATATTAGTCTTAGTTTTGGCGCCATTTGTATACTACAGAGTACAGAGGCGCATGCGCGACAATATAGGTAAGAGTTATTGGAGGGCGACAGAGACAGTATGAAAATAGGAATACAGTATGAAAATATCTCTTAAACATAAGATAATTAAGATCTATTTTTCTTACTTCTTAACTTATGAGTTTTTAGTTTAAGGTGATTATCGTATAATTATTTTCAAATATCGTTAAAACAATTTTTAGTTTTGAAGGATCATCATTACTATTAGGTGTTTCAGTGAAAAGTTTAACCTAAAATTGTTTTGTAAAAGTTACTTAGTGAAAAGTGAATTATATTCAGTTTAATGTAATATAACATTTGTTTTAAAACTACATATCATTAATGTTAGATTTGTCATCCCTGCGTAGCGCATTTTATCACAGTATTAACAATAATTACTTACCAAGTACCAACAAGTTTTTTTTGGTTTAATCTAGGTAGATATCAACTTAAACCAAATTTGACGTTGTGCATGGAGGCAACTAATACATACAAGTACAAAGATATACGCAAAATATATAAAGTGAAAGGGATTGCATTTTACTTATTATTGTAAATAGATTTAATTAAAAACGAATCCAACTATTCGCTTATACATTGCTTTTATATACAAATTTAGCAACAGATTAAAAATTACATTTTGGGGGTCAGCGTACTCATCTGTTGGAATAACTAACATAATGAGACCACCTAAACACTGCGAATTTTAAATTCTGCTGTTCTTTAGGTACTTTCAATACATAACTTGAATCAGACAAAATGTAGGAAGCAGTTGATTTATTTTTTTAGGGTTCCTTACATAAAAAAATAAAATTCTTATAAGATCAGTTTATTGTTCGTCTGTCGATCTACCTGCCTGCCTCTCTGCATGTCCGTCTGCCTGTCTATCTGTCTGCCTGTTTGTTTGCTAATTCAGAGTAAAATTACAATGAACATTCTTAATAAAAAGAAAGATGATCTCTTATCAGTTAAGCGTACTCTTTTTCCGTATAACTTTGTACTATAAGCTATTAATTAAGGTGTTGATATAAATAACATAGATTAACGAAGCATACTATGTCGACTAAAAAACGTAGTGAAGTGTGGATGCATTTTACGGTTGTGGGCGACAATAAAGCTAAATGTACATATTGTTTAAATACTCTAAGTTTCAGTGGTGGTGCAACGGGTAATCTATCACGACATTTGCGACTTAAACATCCCACAGTGATTACCAAAAATACCGTGAATCGAAGAGATGTTGTTGGACTCGCAGAAAAAGGACCGATTACAATATCTCCACCAACTACACGAAGTTCGCCGTCTACAGTTACAACTACAGCTGTGCCAAGTACCGCAGCGACGACCAATACGACCAATAAACAAAGTGATTTAAGTAACTTTGTGATAGATAAAAAACCACTTTCCATCAATAGGGCAAAATCATTAAACGAACAACTCGTTACGCTCCTTGTTAAAGCATACTTACCTTTTAATCTAGTGGAACATCCAGAATTTAAAAATTTTATTCTCATGCTTAATCCAAATTATACACTGCCCTCACGAAAAACGATTTCAGCAAATTTTATCCCACAGCTTTACACTGATACCAAAGACAAAGTGTTCACAAAATTGCAAGATGCGGTAGCCGTTTGCTTAACCACAGATGGTTGGACATCAATTACCAACCAAAGTTATATAGCAATAACGGCTCATTTTGTTGATAGTGCCGCAGAGCTGCAGTCATATTTAATTGGTTGTTTTCCCTATAACGAGAGACATACAGCTCAAAACATTGCTACCTTTATGATGGAAGAAGTAACAAAATGGAACCTTCAAAATAAAGTGTCTGCCATCATAACGGACAATGCAGCAAATATAGTAGCTGCGGTGCGGTGCACTAACTGGCGTCACTTTCCTTGCTTTGCACATACTATAAATTTAGTAGTACAAGGAAGTTTGCAGTGCATCAATAAGCAAGTAGAGAAAGTTAAGGCTATAGTAGAATTTTTTAAAAGGAGTACTTCTGCGTTGGGTAAATTAAATGAAATGCAGTCTCAACTAAATATTCCAGAGTTAAAGCTCAAACAGGATTGTCCCACCAGATGGAATTCAACGTACGATATGTTACAAAGAATGGACGCTGTGAAGGACGCTGTAGTCAGCACGCTTGCCATAATAAACCCGAGTATTAATAAAATCAACGCCGATGACTGGGTCATAATAAAATATGCGCTTAATGTTTTGAAAATTTTTGACGAAATAACAAAAGAAGTAAGTGCTGAACAATATGTTAGTTTTTCAAAAATAATGTTGTTAGTGAAAGTAATGACTGACCACATCACTTCACATTTGACAAGTGCAGCTGACGAAATACCAGATTTACACGAATTACTCATCAATCTGCAAAATGGCATAGCCGACAGGTTTAAAGACGTTTATTTTATGGAGCTCACTACACAAGCTACATTCTTAGATCCAAGATTTAAAAAATATGGATTTCCTAGTGAAGCTAGGTTTGAAAATACACTAAAAACCATTCGGCAAAAAATTACCTCATATCCACAGTTAGAACCATTAATTTCTTCAAAAATAACTAACCATCTTCAACCCTGCAGTTCATCTTTAATATGGCATTCTTTCGACGAGAAGGTTAAACAGCATCTCGAAGTTAGAAGCTCATCAGCTGCCGCCATTATAGAGACCGATAAATATCTAAATGAACCGTTACTGAACAGGACCGAAAATCCATTGAAATGGTGGCAGGAAAGGAAGCACATATACCCTCGTCTCTTCACTCTAATGGAACGGAGGCTGTGTAATACAGCAACCTCCGTCCCATGTGAACGGATATTTTCAAAAGCTGGCAATACAATTACTGAACATCGTAGCCGGCTCAAGCCGGAAAAGGCAGCACAGCTCATTTTTTTAAACCATAATTTAAAAAGATAATTTTTTCGGCAGAAAGTGAGGAACGGAGTGTCTTAACACTAGGTTCCCTCTGCCTACCCTGCTGTGTGCGGGATATAGCGTGAAGCTATTTTTTTTTAATTTTTTTATTTTTAATAATATAGAAATCAATTTTAAATAAGATTGTACACCAAATTATGTAGAGCAAAAAAAATGGAAATATAAATTTATATAAATATTTTATTTCCTCGAGTGAAGAGCGAATCCACAACCATCGCGTTACAGTCACGCCCTTGTGTCACTGCGCCACGATGGCCCCAAATTATTCTGTTGAGAAGAGGAAATTTTTGCCGTATGGTTTTTAGGGTATTTTCAACCCCAGCTTTACTAAGGAATCCATATTTTTTTAACCTAAAACTGCAATGTTTTCAATTCACGATTTTATTTATATACAATCTTGTTATACATTCAATTCAATATTAATAAAAATAAAAAATAAAAATGGGTGTGTTCTCATCATTAATTATCATATTTATTTAATCATAGTTGAATTTTTGTGGTATATACATTATTAGGGTATCAAAGATTTAAAATGTGATATTAATATGTAGTTTTTATAGTCAGAAATAATATAATAATAAGTATAACATTACAACCCTTTATTGTAGCTAAAAAAAATCAGCTTCACGCTGTATCCCGCACTCAGCAGGGTAGGCAGAGAGAACCTAGTGTTAAGACACTCCGTTTTTGTAACTAAAAAAAATAATAAAAATTACTGAACTTGATCTTTAATTTACATATTTACAATGTTTTTTTTATATTATTATGCCTACACCATAGTTTTTATTTACTTAAATATTCTAAAAATTACTATAAAATAACACCAAAGCTATAGTAATTTTCACATTGGAAGTCGATCGTAATTCAATGTATTAAAATACATAATCGTGTAGTTCTAATGGTTGAAGCCGTGGACGGAACGGCGTTTAACGTATTAAATAAAAGTTTCATTCCTATTTTGTTTTTCTTACAATATATAAAAGTCTGCACAACATGCTTAATAGACGAAAAAGTATTAACATATTTTTTAATATTTTAAAATATTTTTCCTTGTTGGACATCTTGTTGTAAATATTTTTATTTTGTTTAAGTATTCCATTTATATTATAATGGTGACATTACAGGAGCCTAGTTATCCTTGAAAATTAACTATATTTATAAGAATATAAAGAAAGATCGTTATTTAAGAGATGGTTTATTTTAATTTTGAGTTAGTTTCTTGTATATTCTATAAAAGCTGGATTGCTTTTGATTGTCGCTCTTCTATTAATAAATTATTAAAGTGATTGAAATGTATAAACATTGTTAAATCAGCTTCACGCTGTATCCCGCACACAGCAGGGTAGGCAGAGGGAACCTAGTGTTTTAGACACTCCGTTCCCCACTTTCTGCCAAATTCTGGAGGCATTGCGTGTTGAGTGGCAGAACTCAACGCCGCGCTTAGCCTCGACACCAGAGCGAAGAAATGGAAATATAAATTTAAGTAAATATTTCATCTCCTCGAGTGGGGATCGAACCCACAACCAGTCGATTTACAGTCACACTTCGTGCCGCTGCGCCACGACTGGCCTCGTAATAATAATAATAAACATTGTTTATTATTATTATTTATGAGTATTATTAAATAAAGCATTAATGGTGCTTTATTAATTCAAATCAAATTAAGGGTGTGACTGAAACGCGACGGTTGTGGGTTCGATCCCCACTCGAGGATATAAATTATTATTTCTTAATATTTTCATTTCTTCGCTCTGGCACCAAAGCAAAAATGTTCCCTCTGCCTACTCTGCTGTGTGCGGGATACGCGTGAAGCTGATGGTGCTTTATCCTTATGCAAAATTAAATCTTTTTAGAAGCAGATTTTAAAAACAATACCCTTTTATACACTATATATTCTATTATATATATATTGCGTGTCACGTTGTATGTCCTCGATGGACTCCTAAACTACTAAACCGATTTTATTCAAATTTGCACACTGTGTGCCAACTCGAAAGATATCTCAATTTATAATTGCAGTATTATTATTTTATTACAAATTATTTGTTTATTATTACACAGTAATTTGTAACAGTCATTTTGGATTGTCTGTTAACTTCAAATAATTTTAAACAGATGGCGATGTCTATTGATTGTATGAATATAGGTAAGGATTCAATAGATGGCGCTATATTAAAAGTACAAAAGTTTTATATAACTACATAGTATTAAACAATGAATCGAATGAAACCTAAAAATATTAATGCGTTTATTAATCAGTAAATCAAGATCAAAATTATGATCTCTATTATCAAGTACTGCAATCCATTAAATATAAAGTTAAAAATAATATTATCTTATAACAGGTATTAACTGTATGTATAAAAGCAATAATATAATTAATATATTAGATATAACAATAAAGTAAAAAAGGGTACGAAAAAAAATAAAGCGTTCGCCTAAGCAAAGCGCGAGTCGCTCACTGAAAACATAAAACATAAATACATTCGAATGAACGAATCATATGAACCGGTTCATTGTCACAACTGATCGAGATCGATATCAATCACGTAGATTGACCGATCGACACAAGCCTAGTAAATAAGTCCCGAAAAAATAAATTATGAATTATTTGATACTTAGTGTTGCTATATTAAAGTAAAACTACTAATTAGTAGTTTCTTGATAGGACTTCTTTTAGGATTTATTATATTTTTTTTATGATATAGTTATTTGAGATTTAATAAATAACTTTCCTTATAACGTTGCATGTATGGAAGGTATCATGATAAAATGCAATTCCGAAAAGGGATGAAGTTTCATCATAAATTATAGATAAATAATTAATATTAAAAAAAATACTTCGTAATATAGCTATATAGAGTTTTCAATCGATGTGAGAAACAATTTATGTAACCAATATTTAAAACACTGTAGTAGGATTATCTTCTGATATGGTAACATTACAATTTGCAAATGGCTAACATACTGTTTGTTTTAAATTATGTTAAAAATGTGTATAGGCTGAAAAATCTAATTAAAGCATATGTTAAACATCCTAAATGACAATGAAGCAATACAAGGTTTAATAAAACACCTAACCCCGTCACTAGCATTACCTCTACAAGGGGAATTAAGGAATGCGAAGAGAAAATATGTAGCTAGAAGATGGAACACTGAGCAAGAAATTATTGCACTAAGACTTTACAAGAGATCACCATCTATTTTTCAATTGTTGCGACGACTTTAGTGTCTTCCAGCACCAACAACATTAAAACATATTTTAAGAAAACTTTTCCGAAGTTGTTACAATATTTGATCCACCTCATCTACTGAAATGCTTCAGAGTTTTTAAAATATAATATAAAATGCAATACTAATATTCCATCAAACAATGTTGAAGGAACAGGTAATATTTTGTTATTTTAATTTATATTAAAATTACACAATGCATAAATATGCATAGTCCAGTTAAAAGTACTAGTTTCTGATTACTAATTATTAAATAAAACTTGTAAAAAATTTTGTTTTAGTATAAGATGTTATATTTTACATTATAGGTCTTGCAAAATGGGAACACATGGAGCATTTCTTCCAAATAGAAAATGGTGATAAAAATTTTGTTTGCACACCAAAATTAAAACAAGACCATATGTGTCCAAATGCCAAGCAGAAAATGAGAGTGAACCTTGCTACTCAAGTGCTAAGTCACTCAGTTGCGGCAGGAATATTTGCCAAAATATCTCAAGGTATTGTTTTAATTTGTTAAACAAGAAGCATTGTTTTTTATCTAACAATAACATGTTGATTTTAGTTTCTGTAACATGATTTTTATTAGCTCTTGTAATTTTCAGGATGACTATCTGGGGAGGCAGCAGTCACTGTAAATTTAATATCAAATATGGAAAAATTATTTGACTTCTTAAATAGTGGTTCCCCAGATCGAAAGAAAGGAAAACCGCACTGTACCAACATGACTGACATTTCACCCCATTTGGAACATTTGAAGAAAATGTATGACATTTTTGAAAACTGTACATTTGTAGGAAGTCATAGCTCGCCCCCATCTAAGGAAGGTTGGATATGGACAATTAAAGGTATCCTAAGATTGTATAATAATTTAAAAATAATCTTTATGTACTCACCACCTTCAGCAAGATTCTCTAGAAAATTTGTTTGGTATTATTAGAGGAAACTGTGGATCAAAGTATAATCCAACCTCTAGGCAATTTGCTGGCCTGAAGACAGCGATTCTATCTAATCTTGCTCATTTGGGGTCAGGAAATTGTAAAGTAGATAATTGTAGTTCTATGTCAGATTATAAGGAATTTTTAACCACAACTTTACCCACAGGCACATACACAGAATCAGAAAGTCCACTTGTTTCAGCCATGCTCTCGTTGGTGGAGTCATCCTTTCGAGGAAGTGTTTCTGATCCACAAGAATTACAAGCCTGTGCATATGTCTGTGGATTTTTATTAAAGAGCCTTGGCAATAAATGCAGGCTTTGTCATTCAGTTTTAAAAGCTAAACTTACTGACAATATTTTATTGTACACTTTTAAGGACTTCAAGGAATATGATAATGTTAAAAAGAACTTAAACTATGTATCTGAAGATTTTATTAGATGTGTTGAGAACTGTGCTACAATTTGCAATAATTTATATGAAACATTATCATATTCTTTAAACCTCAAAAAACTGGTAATCTGTAAATTGGAAGAAGATATAAATTTTAGTTTTCTTGCCCAGTGTGAGGAACATTTCAAAGAAGTGTCTTCCACATAACAGTAAAAAGATTTTGTACAGTTAAAAATAGACAATTTGGAGATTATCACAAGTTGTTAAAAAAGAAAAATAGATATATTAAAAATAAGTAATTGTATGTTAATATTAGATTTAATTTAACCAACATTGTATTAAGTTCATTATACCTACTTTATTATTTTTATAATTACTTGTAATAATCGGCTTCACGCAGTATCCCGCACAAAGTAGGGTAGGCAGTGGGAACTAGGGTGTGTTAATTATTATTATTATTAACACTGTGTTTCCCATTTTCCCCCGAATTCTGAAGGCAGTGCTGAGTGGCAGAACTCAACGCCATGCTTTGCCTCGACACCAGAGCAGAGAAATTGAAAATATAAACAACAATCCAGTAACGCAACACTTAATTAAAATATTTATTTAATTAAAATAGAATAATAAACAGCAATGATTTTGTTCATCCTTTGTTTGTAATCCAAGTCAAATTTAAACAATGTAACTGCCTACAATTTGATGTAATAAGTTAATAGTATATTTAAATTATGATTATGTTACAGATTACAATTTATTTAACTTATATAAATTTAAATTATTGTTATTAGCATAAGAGGGCAAATTTGTCTTAATAATATAGTCTTTATCACTATTTTATTTGATTTGCAAGAATACTATTTGTATAAATATAATTATACCAATGCTTATAAACAATAAAAAAGTATAAAGTATTTGTGTTTTTTTATTATTATACCAGACTATTGTTATTATTGTACCAGAAATGATTCACTGTTTCAAAATCATTTGGAAGTATTTATCTTTAAAATTAAGTAATAAACTTCCAATTGATTTTGAAAGAGTGAATCATTCTGGCTTTGAATAAAAATCTATTTATTATCCAAATATTAGCCAAATTTTGAATTTCCCGCCGATATATTTTAAATATTGTTTCTGGTGGGCACACGATAGATGGCAGCAGTGGCGTTTTGTCCCCCATTTTTTTGTATGAAGTGAACATTCTTCCCTTTGGGTATATGTGTTCTGTGCCTTTGGGTATATGTGTTCTGTGGTGTCGTCGGTCTAAGAACATTCGAGCGGTTTTTAAAGTAAATATTTTATTATTGAAGATATTTAAGAAATCATGAATGATTGAGGTCAATCGTGGCACAGGGGCACAGTGTAATTGTAAACGCGACATATTGTGGGTTCGTTTTCCACTTCAGTAAATAATAAAATCAAATCGGCCTGACGCTAAAATAAAGTTAAATTAAAACAGCTTCGATCCATTGCCCTCTTTTCGCCGATATTTGCAGGCATTGCTGCATGTTGGGTGGCGGAATTCAACGCCGCGCTCTACTACCAGAGCGAAGAAATGAAAATATACATTTAAACAAATATCTCATATCCTCTAATTATAAAATATAAGAATTAATGATTAGGTGTTATAAGTGGTTTTTAGTTAGTATTCAATTACATCTCACTGCCTCAAATATTCTTATTCTCCAAATGCTAAATTATTTTAATAATTTTACAAAAAGATTGTTTTTATGATAGGTAATTTATTAACAAAAGTGCCATTTACATGTATGGAGAAATCAATAAACTTCTTTTAACTTATTGTTATAAGTATAGTGACATTTCTGTTTCCATTAAAAGATATTTGATATTGATATCATTCACTTTGCTGTGGAAACAGCTTACCTTGTTTATTTATTTTATCTACTTATATCTATTTATCAATTAGTCTTACAAAAGCGAGCTACTCATACAATCTACATATAACTTAAGTCCCAAAGATTTGTTACAGTATAACTTCATAGAAATCAATATACTGACAGTTGCATTAATGTTGCATGAATGTTAGGAAATATTGATCATTTTACAAAATTTGTTGTGGACAATATGTATGTTTTTAGAACAGGAGAAATAAGAGTCCCTTTGAGTTTCCTGTGCCGGTTCTTCTCAGTTCTGAAGCAGTTACTATAGAACCAGTGCTAATTTAATTAACATTCACAAAATTTACCTTGGAACTTTTTATTTTGAATAAAATTATTTCACTCGATAAAAGTATAAAGGGAGTGTTACCGTTAAACCAACTAATAATGTAAGCAAAGAATGCCCGTTGAAAGTGATGATTAATTTATTATATACTAATAGCTGTTGATTAGAATCAAAATTTATTATAAAAATGCTATAGCATAGTAGTACAGTCTGACGATTGAGGGTTTGATTTCCTACTTCTAGTGATGGGTTGTATACATTTTCTTGCTCTGGTAACCTGGGAACCTTCAAATTGGGATAGAAAGTAGTGCCTAAACTTTGTACTCATGGTTGTAAATTAAAATAATCTTTTTTCAGATATCAGTGAAATGTATTGGAACACACAAGTGCAAATATCCGGCGTTGCTCGTCTCCTGTGTCGTACTGAGTGTTGTTTGTGTACCAGCTGCTTCTTACACCTAATACAGAAGAAAATGACAAATATTGAAACTAACCAAAATCCAGAAAAAAGTTGACTGAACTAGTCCTTTAGAATAATTCCAATGATGTTCATATCTAAAGAACTGAAAGGTATATGTAATATTTTTTTAGCTTCAGTCTGTATCCCACACTTAGCAGGGTAGGCAGAGGGGGGGGGGGGGGAATCTGGGAACCTAGTTAAACATTTTTAATATTCCACTTTTCTGTGGAATGCTAGAAGGATTTGATATTGAGTTCCATGTATGAGGCCAGTCGTGGTGCAGTGATACAAAGTGTGACTGTAAAACCGACTGGTTGTGGGTTCGATCCCCACTCTGGTGTCGAGGCAAAGCGCGGCGTTGAGTTCTGCCACTCAACACGCAATGCCTCCAAAATTCGGCAGAAAGTGGGGAACGGAGTGTCTTAACACTAGATTCCCTCTGCCTGCCCTGCTGTGTGCGGGATATAGCGTAAAGCTAATTTAATTTTAATTGTTTTTATATGATATACATATTTCATAAGCTGAAAATTTTAGATAAAACTACTTTAAAAATTGAGATTATATAATTAAATTTCCCTGCTCCCACAGGCGATGAATATTAATAAGAAGTTGCGTTCCGCCACTCAACATTAAATTTCCTGTATCCACACTGAAAAATAATATAATTTCATCATAGAAAAAAAATACAATATGAATAAAAATAAAATGACAAGAACATAAAATGACAATGTTTTTCAATGCTTATTACAGAGAGCGAAGGGGGCAGGAGCGGGCGAAGCCACCGCGGCGGGCGTTTGGTGAGCTTATTAATAATTACTTTCTCTTGTTACATTATGTGGATATTTATTAATATACGATATTATATTTATTGGTATTTATTTAACGACAACTATCAAATACAAACATTTGATATCCATGGCCACGGCGTGACGTTAAACACAACTGTAGTAGTAGATTCGATTCCCACTTCATGCAACAAGTAAGAAAAGTAAAGTAACTAAAGTAAATGAAGGTGTCTTACCTTAAAGCTATCACTACCGGCTCTCATTAGTGTATCTAGAGATATTGTCTTTGAACAAATATATATGTGTAAATGTTGCTTATTAAGGTTCCATATATTTAAAGGAGAAAAAGAATTCTTTTTTTTTCTTAATTTTTTTCTTTGTTCATTTATTGGGGTAAACAAACAGTGCACATACATGTAAATAAAAGAACAGCATTGTAGTAAAACAACAAGCTGACGACCAAAAACTGATTTATTTCACGTAACATGTTTTTACATTCTACCTCACATTTATTACTATATAACATCTTCCCCTTACAAAAAAAAATAATAATAAAAAAAAAAAATTATACCATCACCAATATCTAGATTTATATAAAACTTAACAAAATTTATAGACTTAAACAGAACTTTCACTTAAAATATTATATATATGCTAAAAAAAAAAAAACTATTTATTTATTTTTCTTATTTTTAAATAACAATGATATTTTCTCGCGTGCTTTAAACCCGGCTAACTTAGTTTGTTTATCATCCATCTCACTGGGCGACGCATTAGCTAAAAATGGTTCAACATCCACTTCATTCTCTGTGTTATCATGATACATCACCTTTTCTCGTAAGATTGCAGAAGATGTATTTTGCAAAGACGTGCTGGGTTGTACCTTAATAAGATGACGATGATTTCGTCTATGTAACCTGCCCGTGTTGTCCGTAAGAAAATAGGACCGTGGCTGCTGAGCAGGATCGCGAACAATCATACGTTTTCTTAATTTACCATCAACAACTATTACTTCTTCACCAGAATTTAATTGCGGTAACTTTCGCGACGACCTATCGTAGTATTTTTTAGTATATGAACGATTTTTCACTATATTTAGATAATCATCGCTATTGTTACGATCAGGTTGTAATTTATTAACGTGTATAGGAAGCTTTGAGTTTAAACGTCTACCCATCAATAATTGCGCTGGCGAGCTCACTCCATTACGAGGAGTAACTCGCATATTAAGAAGACCTAAATGCAAATCTGTCCCCGAAATAACCGATTTTTTTATAATATTTTCAACAGTCCGCACAGCTCGTTCACTTAACCCATTAGCCTGAGCATAATAAGGCGAAGTTGTTGTGTGTTTAAAACACCAATCCACTGAAAATTGTTTAAATTCTTTAGATATATACGCTGAACCATTATCTGTTACTAATTCAGCAGGTATTCCATGTCGAGCAAATTGATCTTTCATTGCGTTTATTACAGCTCTCGAGTCGATGTTGTTCAACGGACTTACTTCAATAAAATTCGAAAAATAATCAACTAATATTAAATAATATTTTCTATAGCAAACAAAAATACCTGAGCCGATTTTCCTTCAAGGCAGACTTGGTACTTCATGCGGTATCATCGGCTCCTTGGAGGGTGATGCAGCAAGATCAGCACATACAGCACACGCCCGAACTGACATGCCATTCCAAAACATTACATCGCGCGCGCGTCTTTTACACTTATCAATGCCTAAATGACCTTCGTGTACACATTGTCATCCGTAATTCGCGAGGAATAAAAACTAAATTATCTTTAAATATTACACCATCAATATATTCAAAAGATGTCTTATACGGCCAATGGACACTAACTGCCTTATCCACGTGAGTTCTATAACGCGGCCATCCATATAAAATGTATTTAATTAAGATTTTACATTCTAAATTTGTGCTAGTTGCATCTTTAACACATTTAATTTTTTCGTCACTAAACTGTATATTGGAAATAAGGAAACACTCTTGAGCTTCAAGTTAAATTGAATACTTACTATCCATTATATCGGTAAGGGGTGCTCTCGACAGAGTGTCAGCAACATACATATATTTTCCAAGTTTATAAATAACATTAAAAGTATAACTTTGGATACGCAACATCATACGCTGTAACCGCGCTGGTACTAAATGCAACGATTTTTTAAACAAAGCTTCAAGAGGCTTATGATCAGTTTCAATTGTTACATTACCATGTCCATATACATACTGATGAAACCTTTCAAGTGCAAAAACAATAGCAAGCATTTCTTTTTCGATTTGTGCATATCTTGACTGAGTTTCTGTTCATGTAAGTGAAGCATATTCAACTGGCCTACCATTTTGCAATAGCGCAGCACCTGAGGCTCTTGAGCTTGCATCCACTGTTAAGGTTATGGGCTCAGTAGGTTCATACAACACAAGCAGAGGCGCTCGACATATCGTGTCCTTTAATTCTAATATGATAGACTCGTATGTGTTATTCCAACACCACGCAACACCTTTTTTTAATAAATTTCTTAAAGGAGTTACTATATTAGCATACCTAGAGATAAACTTAGACAAATAATTCGTCATTCCAAGAAATCTTTCCAATGATTCTTTGTCGGTCGGACTAGGCATTTCTTTTATAGCCCTCAACTTATTTTTATCTATATGCATATCATCAGAATTAAACATATGACCTAAATAAATAACTTCCTCCACCCCGAATTCACATTTCTCGCGATAAAATTTAATACCTACTTACCGCGCCCTATTCAAGAGAAATTTCAGTCTAATATCATGCTCTTCCATAGTACGCCCGTGAATTATTATGTCATCAACAAACGAATGAACTCCTTCTAAGCCCTCCAGCAACTGACAAATTTTTGCATGAAACACTTCACTAGCACAACTAATACCATACGGCAAATTGATAACGACCAAAAGGAGTACCAAAAGTGCATAAATCAGCGCTTTCATCATCTAATTCAATCATCCAAAAGCCGGACCGCGCATCTAATTTACTAAAATATTTGGCACCGCGCAGCGCAGACGCAATATCAGCAACAGTAGGTAGCGGATAATGAGCACGACGTATCGCACGATTGAGAGATCGCGGATCGAGATAGATACGAACGCTGCCATCCTTTTTTGCTGGCAATACAATAGCATTGACTCAGGGAGTCGGATGTGATACTTTTCTTATAATGCCTATTTCTTCCATATTATTTAATTGAAACTTTAATTTATCTCTTATACCGAATGGAATTTTTCGAACTGGACATACTGACGGACATACATTTTTATCAATCATAATTTTATATTTACCCGGTTGTTTACCTATATCCTGAAATAAATCGGCATATGTTTCTATATTTAAAGAATATATACGCTTAATAACGCCCAACTTTTCACAAGTATCTTAACCTAAAACACTCTGACAGTTACCATTACATATTACAAAATCAATTTTATAAATATTATTATTATATATCCAAGACATCTCAATAGAACCAAGTATAGGTAAGTAATTCCCACAAAAAGATTGTGCTTTTATGTTACATTTTTTTAAATCATTTAAACAATATCCTAATTTTGTATAAGTTAAAAATGATAAAACATTTAGATCTGATCCCGAATCCAATTTAAAATTTATGGGCACACCAGTACTATATAAATATAATGTTTCAAACCATTTGCTATTTTTATTACAAGAATCATTTACAGTCGACACAAGAAACAGGTCATTGTTATTAACACTTTTACGAAGCTCATACACTTGTTTTTTACCTTTCACCGGACACATCTTTCTATAATGTCCTTTGTTATTACACAAGAAACACTGCACATACCTGGCCGGACATCGATGATAGTTATCTATCTTATACGAATTACCACACGCGACACAAAACTTAGTCGGGACGCACTCCTCGCTGTTGAAAGCAATACCCAAGCGACGATCTGCATTCCCGCTGTCCAGTGCGGCCCGCTCGCGCACGTGCCCGCGGCCCGCAGTCGGTGCCGCCGCTGATGCCGCGCCTCGGTGCACGCGCATCGAACAACGCGTCCACTGTTCGAAACGCCGCCGATGATTTCGCACCATTATATATTTCGATTTGCTTATTCTCTGCAATTGATATTTCGTTTGCCTGACAAATTTTTATATTTTTTTCTAAGGTCAATTCCTCTGTCCTTAGTAATCTGTCACGAACTGTAAGTATTGGATATGCCACAAACGATCCGATCTCGTATTAAACCATTCTTTAAATGCTCAAACTCACAGTAATGACTCAACAGACGCAACGCAGTTACGTAAGCGTCAATGGTTTCGCCTAGTTCCTGAGCACGTGTAAAAAACCGGAACCTCGCCATTGTTGTATTATGTTTCGATACAAAATATTCATTGAATTTTTTAACGAGCAAGTCAAAATCATCCTGGCTTTCATCCTTTGTAAGCTTGAAGGTTAAAAATATGTCGTATCCGTCAGGTCCGATCAAATTAATAAGTAGACTCGCTTGTACTTCTTTTGTTTCTCTGTACACTCCCGATGCTTTTAAAAACACTTAAAATTGAGTATACCATTTGCGCCACACGTCCGCCCGATTTGCGGGGCCACCTTCCAATATTAATTCCGTTGGAGGTCTAGCGTGTTCCATATTTACTAATAAACAATTAAATTTAACACCGCTGCCTCCATGTAGTAAAACAACAAGCTCACGACCAAAAACTGATTTATTTCACGTAACATGTTTTTACATTCTACCTCACATTTATTACTATATAACAAGCATAACAAAATATATAAATGTAACACCAACACCTTTACCACAGATTACTATAAATGTAACATAATGTATACGTAGGTAAGTAACGCCAAACACAACATTATTTAAGCAGTGAATGTATTGCTTCTTTGAAACTGCTAGGACGCGTTGCCGCAATATCAATAGAATTAAAATGATTATTATAAGAGTTTACCATTCTGTATAGTTGTCGACGCTTACCGGCGTTTCTACGACATCGATTGGTTGCAAATAATCGACAGGGATTGCGGCAATGTGTCGTAGTTGGTATACAGTAACAAATTTGATTAATCAGACTAGGGCAATCATAATTATTCTGGCATAAACTATATAAAAATAATGCTTCAAGCTGCTTACGTCTAGCTTCTAATGTAATGAGCTTATAATCTTTAAGCAAATGCACGTACGGTATTTGATTGCCAAAACATCTGTACTGCATGGCGCGTAAAAATTTAATCTGAATACTTTCAAGGCATACTCCATACAGGCCTTATAAAGAGTGAGATATGAAAAAGGACGCGTAAAATTTTTGGTAGATCGCATAACGAAGCCATACATCTTGAAGGCTTTGTTTTTAATACTTTCAATGTGTAAGTCAAGATGAAGCCTGTTATCCAGTAGGACCCCAAGGTCTCTGACGGACCTTACAGTTTCAAGCTGCACATCATATAACCTATACGAAAATTGGCTTAAGTTTTTTTTTTGTGAAGATGATATGCTTACATTTATTTAAATTTAAGTTAAGTTTATTGTCTTTGCAATATGCTGAAAAGTTATTAAGATCTTCTTGAAATTTGAAGTGATCATTGAGATTATCCATAGTATGATAAATCTTTAGGTCATCCGCGTAGAGTAGAATGTTACAGAATTTAAAACATTTCTTAATATCATTAATAAATATTAAAAACAATAAGGGGCCTAATACAGATCCCTGTGGGACGCCAGAGGTTATGGCACAAAATCTGACTCGTAACCACTAACGGCAACTTTTTGAGTACGATTAGTAATATATGATTTAAACCAACGCCATAAATTACCACGGATCCCATTAAAGGTAAGTTTCCCCAACAGAATTTTGTGATCCACTGTGTCAAAAGCTTTTCGAAAGTCTGTGTAAACACTATCCACTTGCTTATTATTATCAAAATTGTCATATAAATGATTTGTGTAAACTACTAGGTTAGTGCTTGTCGAGCGAAGTTAAACAAAGCCATGTTGTTCAGGAATGATGACCCTATGTAGCGAAGGGTATATAGCTTTGTGGACTAGTCTTTTAAAAACTTTAGATAGAGCTGGTAATATCGATATTGGGCGATAATTTTCTACATTGGACTTATCACCATTCTTAAAAACTGGTGTTATTCGCGCAGATTTCCATACTGAAGGAAAAACGCCTTCCTTGAGACATAAATTAAATAAGTAAAGTAAGGGCTCACATAAAGCTGAGGCACACGATTTTAGGAAGATTGGCGGTATGTTATCTAAGCCCTGACTTTTTGAAGTATCTAGCGTAAGTAGCTCATTTAAGATTTCAGATTCCGACAAAACGAGACTTGTTAAGTTGAGATCTGAAGTTATATTCATATCAGGAATACTATCTATGTCGTAATCAGATGGAACATAATTCGGTTCAAAAACTGACTTGAGATATTGGGAGAATAAATCACTAATATTAATAGGATTATTTGCACACATATTATTGTATCTAATTGATTTAGGAATGCTCAAACTACTTGTCAAATTATGAGTATACTTCCAGAAATAATCGCAATGTTTATTAATATTATTTTCAACTGTATTTATATAGTGATCATAGCAAACTTCTCATAGTCAGATGCATTTTTGTAAGTTTTCCACTTTATCCAGGCGCTATTTTTATTTTTAAAAATGTGAACTAAAGCTGAATTAAACCAAATGGGAAACTTGGACGATTTTACTAATTTTGTAGGTACATTTTGTTTTATAATGCCATACAGCTTATCATAAAATACTGAGATGGCACATTCAGTCGTTTTACCATAAAATGTAAAATTCCAATCAATTTCTTTTATGGCTTTCGACACAATATCAAAGTTTGAATTGTGGAAATTGTGTACAATTCTGGGCTTATTGGCTTTTAGTATAGATTCAGGATTACTACAAATAGGAACGAGAACGTAAAATTATGGGTGATAACTATCAAGAGGCACTAGTGAAATTGGCGCAAGAAAAGATTCACAATCAGTAATATCGGTAATAAACAAGTCAAGTATATTGCTATTACAGTTTTTAAATTTATTAAGTTGGAATGTGCTAAAGGATTTGATAAAGTTATATATATACTTACAGGATGGGTTATAATCAATGGAAAATAAAGGTTTAAAATACTTAATTGAATTTTGCCACTCCAATTTAGAAACATTAAAGTCCCCTACAACGACAAACTTGTCGAAATAACCAGAATGTAAAATGACCTGTAAGTTATCAAAATACTGCTCATAAATAGTAGCCGACATGTTAGATTTCACTATCGCTAAATCTCGCCCAACTGGTCAACTGTGCGACGAGGGTCCCCGATGTAGAATCTCACACAGCTAATTGCTTAGACCTTCTGCTGACTACAGACCCAGATCAATGCTCTGTGCCAGTTACGGCCCCTCTGGGCTCCTCTGACCACTGTCTGGTAAAGTTAGTATCCGTGTACTCACCACCCGATCAGGGCCCTTGCGGTATAAGACGGGTGTGGCGATACAAATCAGCAAACTGGGATGAGATGCGGCATTTCTTTTCGGCTTATCCTTGGAGATCTTGTTTTTCTTCAGGAGAATCGTCGAGCTGCGCAGGACCCATAATTCGGTCATACGGCAGGGCATGGAATATTTTATACCATACTCTGATATTCCTTCTGGTAGTAAAGCTCGCCCATGGTTTGACGCTGACTGTAACCGTGCAGAAACGCGGAAACAGGAGGCGTATAATGCCTGGGCTGATGCTCGCACGCGCAAAGCTCCGAATACTCGTGAACTGAAGAAAAATTTCAATATTGCCTCCAGACTAAGCAAAAAAGAATTACGCAGAGCTCGTTTTGACCGCATTCGAAAAGTAGGCGCTAAGCTTGTCTCGTACCCAGCGGGTAGTAAGGCATTTTGGTCACTTGCGAAGGCGGTCGAGGCGTACTTCTGTCGATCCTCTTTGCCGCCCCTGCAGAGGCCAGATGGTTCGCTCGCTCACACTGCGGAAGAGAAAGCGAACTTGTTCGCTTCTCTTTTTGCGGAAAATTCACGTCTAGATGATGCAGGTAAAGCACCACCATCAGTACCTCACGCCAACTGTTCTATGGCAGCTGTCCGCATTCGCCAAAAAGAGGTACGCGTAGCCCTGCAAAATTTAGATGTGGACAAGGTTAGTGGCCCAGATGGCATTCCTGCAATTGTGCTGTGGAACTGTGCGCCTGAGTTGTCTCTGGTTCTGACACGCCTATTTCGACTCTCATTAGAGACTGGAGTAGTGCCGAAGTCGTGGAAGCTTGCAAACGTGCAACCTGTGCCCAAAAAAGGCAGTCGCGCAGATCCTGCCAACTATTGGCCAATATCGGTCACCTCTATACTCTGCAAGACTATGGAGCGTGTACTGAATAAAAGGCTTGTGGCATATCTGGAGGATAATGATCTCCTAAACGATAGCCAGTACGGATTTCGTCAGGGCGATCGACAGGAGATCTCCTTGTGTATGCCACTCACTTATGGAGCGAGGCTATCGAGAGATATGGCGAGGTCCTCGCCGTGTCTCTCGATATCTCTAAAGCTTTTGACAGGGTCTGGCATGCAAGCCTTATAAGTAAGCTTCCCGCATACGGACTATCGGCTGGTATTTGCAAATGGATATCTAACTTCTTGAGTGAGCGATCGATACAAGTGGTCTTAGATGGTCGCGTATCTGATCAACAGGCTATAAATGCCGGAGTTCCTCAAGGTTCTGTTCTGTCCGCAACCCTATTCCTGCTGCACATCAACGATATGTTAACACCCAGTATCGTTGGGTACGCTGATGACAGCACAGTTGTTGACAGATATGTGTCCAATGCAAAGGCTAGCCGGAACGAAATCCAGTCTTGTCGAGAGTCTATGATCGATCGTCTGAACCTGGCACTTCAGGGCGTCTCCGAATGGGGTGATGCCAATCTTGTCAGGTTTAACGCTACCAAAACTCAGGCGTGTTTATTTTCTGTAAAACGGAGCCCTTTCGACCTTGCTCCTACTTTCCGAGAAGTATCCGTGCCGATAGCTGATCATCTTGAACTTCTTGGCATGAACCTTACGTCAGATTTAAACTTTGGACGTTACATTGAGTCTTTGGCTACAACTGCAGCTAAAAAACTAGGTGTCCTCTCAAAGGTTAGGCAGTATTTCACTCCGGGACAGCTTCTCCAACTTTATCAAGCTCAAGTCCGATCGTTTATGGAGTACTGTTGTCACCTCTGGGATGGCTCTGCTAAATATCAACTAGCGACCCTAGACTCAATTGAAAATCGCGCCAAGAAGCTCATTGGCGACACAGCGATTGTTGAGGCAAAGCTGCAAAGCCTTGATCATCGTCGAAAAGTAGCTTGCCTGTCGATATTTTACAGGATACATTTCGGAGAGTGTGCAGCAGCACTGCATGACTTAGTACCCTCTTCTCCTTTCCATCTGCGGGGCACTAGACGTAGGAAGGGATTTCACCCATTTGTTGTCGATATACCACCTTTTCGCACGCAGCGCTTCGCCTCCACTTTTATAATGCGAACTGCTAAAGAGTGGAACTCCCTGCCTGCTGAACTGTTCCCCGACACTTATAACTTGGCCCTTTTCAGGGCAAGAGTGAATAGGCATTATCTAGGTAAGCATGCTCCACCATCGTTCGCATCGTCACTTACCATCAGGTGAGATAGCGGACAAATGTTTGCCTATCTACAATAAAAAAAAAAATTAAAAAAATAATAATAATGTCTGTTTATTGTTCACATTATAGATATGCTGTGTTGTACGAGAGCAGCCTTTGAAGATATAAAGTTAAGATTTAAAATTAATATATTAACAATTATTTATAGTACAAACAGTACAATCTCACTAATGTCAGGAACTACCTAATGCAATAGTTTTTTTTGTATTGTATAGTCTGTGATAATCTAACCATTCATCCTTTTAATAACTTTTATCACTGGATCATATCTTTATAATTTATATTGTTTTCTCTTACCTATGTTATTAATTTAAGAAATATATTTTCTTTTGCTTAACCCGAGCCTAAGTTGGAATAGGAAGAACTAAGAATATACAAAAAATATTTCTTAAATTAGTGAGATTGTTCTAATATGATTAATTGCTATATGTACCAGTAATGGGATTTTAGTTATTATTATTAATATAAATTTGTAACTTGGTTGTGGGTTGTGTTACTTTTTGACGCAATTTTTGTTTTCTTTTAAATATTAAGAAATAATGAAATGTAATTTGTATATCTAAGAATGATTACTGTATTTTTTTTTATTAAATTAAAGTTATTAATGAAAAACTGATTTTCTCTTAAAAAAAATGTTTAGATATAATTCTCATTTACCTTAAAGAACTATTATTTAATTTTTCTGGCGTTGAGTTCCGCAACCCGATACGTAACTGTTGACCTTTAGAACTGTAGAAATTTTATGTAGAAGTGTGATGTCCGTAGTAATAGTAGTAAGTAGTGTAGTAGACATGTTTTTTTTCTAATGTTTTATTTTTTAACGTGTTACGATTTTTTTGTGTTAGGAATTTCAAAGAATATATGTTTTTATATTTTCTAAAAAAAATCAGGTTGTGGGTTCGATTCTCACTTGAGGAAAAGAAATATTTACTTAAATTTACATTTCCATTCCCTCGCTCTAGTGTCGAGGCAGAGGGCGGCGTTGAGTTCCGCCACTCAACACGCAATGCCTCCGGAATTCGGCGGAAAATGAGGAACGGAGTGTCTTACCATTGGGATCCCATCCCTCTGCCTACCCTTCTGTGTGCGGGATACAGCGTGAAGCCGTTTTTTTTATTAATTTTCATATCCTACATCCTACAATGGAGTGTCAAGGTCGTTGTCATATGACAGAGTAAATACAAAAATATAATACTTAAATATATTATGGCAGATTCCTTTTTTTATTTACTGCCTTTGTAGAGCAGTGTTTGAAAGTTATATTTCAAGGTTAAGGATTCCATCCTTATCAAAGCAATAGTTCATGTTAATTTCGCTGCTCTGGTAAGATATCGCGGCGTTAAGTTTCACCATCTTTAACACTGAATCGTTCGGAGTGTTACGACACTAAGTCTTGCCTAGTTGTTATTTTTGGTTAAAGCAGAAAGTTGATATAGATAGAGCGTATATATTGTTAAACAGCACGAGCAAGACCATATGGAATATTTCTATCTATTATCATATACTTATTTTAGTACATTAAAAGAGTATGTTAATATCAATTTAATTAAACAAAATAGTATTGGCGCTAATTGGCAAATTGAGTGGATTCATTTTACAACACTTACATACTTACTTAACTTCACGCTTTATCCCTACCGGGGTAGTCAGAGAGAACGGAGCGCCGAACGCTACGGTCTCTACATACCTCTTTCGCCTCGTCCACTGTCATCAACCTCTTCATACATACCCTCCGGGGGGTCCTCATGCTTTTTGTTTTTGTTCCCAGATCAGAGCCCCTAAACACTCGTGTATCCATGACTTGTCTTCGAATACGCTGATCCACTAGGAATAAATCAATCATACTTTTCCCTTCCGTTCGCTCCCATGTATACATGTGATTTTTTTTGTGGTCAAACATAGTGTTTACCACAAACAAATTCCTTTCCTTGCAAATTTCCAATATAAGCTTACAAGCCTCATTTATTCTCTTTGTCACCATACTGACCTAGCACTCCCTCGTAACCGCTTCGTGCAGTTCCGACCCATCCGTTCAAATCGCCACATATTATTAACTTTTCATTCCCTCTAACGCTACCTAGAACATCCCTGACACTCTCCCAAAACTCTTCAAGTTCACCTAGTGGAGCTGAGGATACTGGCGCATACGCCACTAACAAGAATACTCTTGTTATCCCCAGCTTGAAGCGAACCCAAAGCAGTCTCGGGTTGATCGCCTTGTATTCAACCACTGCACTAACCAATCGAGAGGACAATAACACACCTACACCTTGACAGCCCCGCTCGCTCTCTGGTACGCCGGCCCAGAAAGCGACCCGACTGCCCGGTAAATCGGTAGTATTATTACCCTTCCGCTTGGTCTCAGTCACGCAGACGACATCCAATTATAGCACCGCCCACGTTTAGTGGTAGGTGGAGCAGATGGGGTTTCCAAACCATGTACTTCCAATAGCCGCCTTTTTACTATTTTTGGAGTTGTGTTGACGTTGGTTCGACGTTTTTGATGACTTTCAAAAAGTTCCGTTGCAAATTGTCACAAGAATAGACGCCTCACGTGAGTACGTAAATTTTTTGTGTTCGCCTTGTGTACAACCAACGCATTTATGCATGTAACATTCAAAAAATGAAAAAATAATGCTAATGACCAACGTTTGGTTCTCCTTCCAACATTACATGTCCCACACAATTGGTCATTAGTATCTGCTCCACCCTTTGTGCTATCATAATAAGTAATTATAGCAGGCTTTTTCTTATCACCAGACACTGGGTCAATGTCTGCGTCATTATGCATTGAAGACGGTAATATCACAGATTTATTTGACTTTGGTCATAAAACAATGAGCATGGTATCATGCTCATTGTTTTTTGAAATCCAAAGAGGGAACCGGTTGGAATTTTGGTCCTGTTAGGCTAAAATATCAAAGGTATGTCCGGTTCATTTTTCTTCAGTGTTCCAACAAGAGTCAGTTTATAGGACCGGTCTAACAAATCAGTAGCAAGTTGTACTCTTGTATACCAATTATCTGTGGTAATATTTCGGCCACTACCTTTTATTGGTTGTACAAGACGTTTTACAATGTCGCTTGGGCTGTTAGAGACCTGGTAAGGGCTTACTGGTTGTTTACCAGAATAAACTTCAAACCCCAACAAATAAAAACTTTGAATCCACTAGGGCCTGGATTTTTATTCCGTATTTATTCGGCTTATTTGGCATATATACTTTGAATCGACCACGGAATGCAGTTAGCTGTTCGTCAATTGTTACATTCTCATTCAGGATATAAGCTTCTTTATATTTTTTATATTTTACATATACAGGAGCTAAGTTGTCAGTCTTTTGACGCTCAGATCGAGTTGATTTGTCGTCAAACCGGAGCACCCGTAAAAAAAAAATCGCTGGTAGTTCATAGTTAGGTGAAACACCTCGACACCACTACCATCAATTGCCCAGAGATCTATGTAGTTTAGATGCGACGCTCTCAGTAACCCAGCCGTTATCAACAAACCTAAGAAGGCTTTCATTTCTTTAACATCTGTACTTTTTGCATCTCGGTATGTTTGAAATTGGCCTTTGATTTCTTCAATGTATTTATTTGTATTCGTAACAAGTATATTTAAAATATTTACGGTAAAAAATAAACTGAAGCATTCTATTGGACTTTTTGTCCACTTTGCCGCTCGTTTGACACCCGGCACACGCAATATGTTATGTGCACGGGTTCTAACTGCATTTGAGAGCGGCTCCTTATACCGTTTTTGTTTAGGGCCATTTCTGCAATTATGTCTCGAAAAATAAAAATTGGCACCTTGATTTGTAGAGTCATCTTCGCCGTAGTCCGGCGATTCGTTTGAAATTTTCTCAATTTCACTAGCTGTGTCGTGTTCACTATGAAGGACTCCCTCTGCTTCCGACTCTGAATCCGAATCCCCAACATCCTGTTCTTTATCACGTACATTCAGTAGCCAATGTGCAATACGTTGGTCTCTTGCATCCATGTTTGATAACAGAGGAATAAGAAAAGAAAATACAAAAAAAGATTCTAAATCAGTAAAACGATAGAAATTATCATTCACTATAATATTTCATTCAAAGTTATATCAATATCTAAATAAAAGCAATAGAATATAAAAATCTTACCTTTCTCAAAAAAGTTACGTAAGTACTCGCACGGGGTCACGGCTCAAGAGAACCTTCCTTGGGGTGTCCTTCACCAGCAGCGGCCTAAGTAGTAGTAGTAGTACTAAAGTATCTCCAGTTAAGGGTTAATTCTAACTACACTTTTAGAATAAGCGATGAATTTAACCCAAAAATGCATGAATTAATGATATATATTTAAAATGAGTGTAAATATTTTTTAATGATTCAATTTCGGTACACTACGCAAAATAAAAATTCTTTAGTCGGTATGAAAGAGATTGAAGCAGTCGTTACCTTTCTTGGAACGATTATCACGACGAACGTCAACAGCCGGTAGAACTTGCATCCTTTTTTTCTTTTTTCTTGGTGTCCTGCGGCATCGATACTACTGTTACTTCGACGTCCTCTAGTGGGTTGACTCACGGCACCATAAGTACTTAGTACATAAAAAATGATAATAATAATAAAAAAATATTAAGCTAACATCATCTGTACAGTTAACAAAAAGTACTGACGCCTGAACTAGGATTCCCTGTGTTTCAGGCCGCCAGGTCCTTCCCCTTAACAATTATTATAAACATTAAGAACACTTTTAGTATTATTTATAGACTAACAAATATAACTAACTAGAATTATTTATAACTAACATTAAACTAGAACATTTAATAATTATTATGTATGATGCTGTATAGTCAGTGTGTATGTGTGTATGTGTGTGTGTGTGTGTGTATGTATGTGTGTGTGTGTGTTTTTTTTTTCATCGAGGGAAAAATACACTTCTGTATCATAAGGTCTAGTCTATTAGTGACCCCGTATGTCGGACTCGCCTGAATTGGCCTCTACCGACTAAAAAACCCTCAGACTTCTTAACGTCCATTCCAATTCCCTGTGGCATGGCCGCGAGGCATTACTTCACGGGGGGACGATTAGCATAGGCTATCTCTTGATGGATTTTATTTCCTTTCTCTTTCCGCGCCTGTTCTTTCCTACATAGATTTTTTAAGACATTCTGTGCGAATTCACTTGTCGCTTCCCAGTTTGATATACCTTAAAGCATTATTTCGACTATGTTCTCAGGGTACACTTGCTTGCCAACTTTAGCATACCAGACATCTCGGGCTTCTTTGTAGGTTGGACATTCAAAAAATACATGCTCAGCGTTTTCGCGCATACCACTGCAGCTGGGACATTCTGGGGCGTCCTCGTGTTTAAAGCGGTGTAAATAGTCTTGGTAGCAGCCATGACCAGAAAGCTGGGTGAGATAGTAATTAGTCTCACCATGCTTGCGGTTGTACCATGGTTCGATCTTCTTTATGAGACGATAGGTTCATCTTCCTTTGTTTGAGGTGTCCCACATCAGTTGCCATCTCTCAATGCTCTTCCGTCTTTCAATATTTCCCACCTCTGTCAAGGGTAGGTCGGTGTTAGCCCTTTTGTACAGATGCAGATTCATTCGTTCCTCAGTCAGTATTTCTAGAGGTATCATCCCGGAGATCACACACCCCGCTTCCACAGAGACTGTACGAAATGCGCTAGCTACTCGGAGTGCACTCATCCTATACACTGAGACCATCTTGCGTCTTGCTAATTGATTCTTTAGTGCATCAGACCAGAGTGGAGCTCCATATAGAAGCACTGATGTCACTACTGACGCTAATAGCCTCCTTCTATTTTGCTTAGGCCCTCCGACGTTGGGCATAAGCCGAGCCAAGGTTTTCGAGACTACTGCTCCCTTCGCCGCAGCATGTTCTACATGTTTTTGAAGGTTAATACGCGTATCAATCATTATACCCAGGTAACGAATGTACGGCTGCGTCGTAAGTCGTCGACTCTGAGTGAAGTTGTTTCTATTTGTTTCCTGCTGGTGATCAGTACGGCCTCAGTTTTATGTTCCGCTAGCTGTAGTCCAGCTAGGTCCATCCAGCGTCTAATTATTTAGAATGTTTTGTCGAAGGTCCAATTCACTTCTTCCAAGTGTTTGGCTACCACGATCACTGCTAGATCGTCGGCAAATGCAACCAGTCTGGCTTCGCACGGGACTTCACACTTGAGCAATCCGTCAAAGTCAAAGTCAAAAATTCTTTATTCCATAAAAATGCTTTACATTTGTTTGGACATGTCAAAATTAATTACATATATATAAAGAATTAATAATAAAAATTGCACCTTTAGAAAAAAAAAAAAAGCCTGTTCGCTTAGTAGAGCTCATGAGAAGAACCAGGCAAAGAAACTCATGGCCACTCTTTTTAACTGCCAAATGTAACAATTTACAATTTTCAATCTTAAAACATAGAGCAACTCAGTTCCAAACATTTTTATCGCGAACATAATCATCAATACAATAATAAGCCCTTCGGCACAGTCTATGCTGAACAATTTTTTTAAATTTGTTTAGTGACAAATTAATCACGTCGATTAGAAGTTTGTTATAAAAACGTATACTTTGTCCTACGAATGAATGAGATACTTTTTGGAGCCTAGAGGCGGGCACAGCAAGTTTGTTTTTGTTTCTTAAATTACGTTGATGGAGATCACTATTTTTCTTAAATTTACTGGTATTTTTATGTATATACACTAAGTTGTCATAAATATATTGTGAGTGTAGTGTGAGGATGTTTATATCTTTGAATTTGTGTCTTAGTGACTCCCGTGGACCCATCATATAGATAGCTCGGATTGCTGGTTTCTGGAGCACAAAAATGGTATCTATGTCTGCAGCGCTGCCCCAGAGCAACAGGCCGTAAGACATAATGCTATGAAAATAGCTGAAGTACACCAGTCTCGCGGTGTCAACATCGGTCAGTTGACGGATTCTTCGGACAGCATATGCTGCCGAACTAAGTCTACCAGATAACGTTTCTATATGCGGACCCCATTGTAACTTAGCGTCCAATGTTATACCTAAGAAGACAGTCTTATTAACCACTTCAACGATCTAGCAGTGATCGGTCATACATAACATTCCATAAAAGGGGACCTAGGACGGAGCCTTGTGGTACTCCCCCAGTAATTTTATATTTTTTTGGTCCATCGTCCGTATTATATACGAGTACCCTGTCCGTGGAGTAGCTGGATATGATGTTGCGTAGGCAAGCTGGCACCTTCATTTTTAATAGTGAATTCATTATGACCTCCCATTTTACTGTATTAAATGCATTTTTAATGTCAAGGGTTGGGCCGAAGCAGTACTTCTTAGAGCCTCTCTTCCATCTAGTCCCTGCTATTGCCTTCCTAGCAGTATTCAACACGAGATCAACAGCGTCTATGGTGGATTTTCCTTTTCTAAACCCGTATTGATATTCTGAGAGAAACGGTTCAATCACCTTCTCTATTCTTCCGTGAATTATTCTCTCCAATATCTTTCCCGCTGTATCAAGCGTACACAAGGGGCGATATGATGACGGGTCATTTAGAGGTCTGCTCGTTTTAGGGAGGAGCACTAGTCTTTGTCGTTTCCAGATTGTCGGAAGTGTACTTTTTTGGAGGCAAGCATTGTAGGTGTCTACGAAAATTTTAGGTATAGTTTTTATTGCTTGTTTCAACGCTACATTGGGGATGCCATCCAATCCAGGTGCTTTAGTATTTTCTATCCTATTACAGACATCCATTACCTCTTTTTGCGACACCGGTGGTATGAATTCGTTAGTATGCAGGACCATGCTGTACTCAACTTTTGCTTGCTGTAGGAAAAGAACTGTAACTATTTCTTTCATCACGATCGGGTCCGTTGGGGATAGTATACGGTGGTTTTTTAGTTTTTTCATGACTACTTTATAAGGTCGACCCCAAGGGTCACCTTCTATATCTTCCAGCATTTTAGTCCACAAGGTCCTCTTACTCTCTTTAATTGCTTTATTTAACATTGAGCGTGCCTCTTTGTATATTTTATATAGCTGCTCAAAATGTGGTGTCTTTCTGCATCTTTGAGAACGCCTTCTGGTGCGGATACATTTTTTCCTTAGATAAGCAATATTTTCATTCCACCAGTAAACGGGTGGTAACAGGTTTTTATTTCGTCTCCTTGGCATTGTTGCGTCACAGGCAGTAGTTACCTTTTTGATAGTGTCCGAGGCCATTTCTGATGGATTATTCGACTGGGTAGGATGATCATCTAGTGCCAGCTTGACCTCAGTCAGTCGCCCATGCGTTGAAATCACCTGCTATTGCAGGTGGGAAGCTATTTTATACGTCTTCTACTAGGGCGTCAAGGAGAACGTTGAATTCGTCTAGGGATGTGTGTGTGTGTGTGTGTGCGTTACGTTCAATTTTTATACGTTTTCTAAATAAGTATTATAATACAACTACTTGATGGTAAAGCATCGTCTACAATCAAAGGAGGATCGGGAAGAACTTCGTCGTTTTGAGTATTATTATTGGCCGCAGCGCCGTCTTTTCCTAAATATCCTAAATACAAATCATCTTCAGAAATATCATAAAAATGCCCTGATGCATGAATGATGCATCATAAAAATGCCCTGATGCATGAAATAATGGAATCATTAGCTCAATACTATACAAATGTAAATTCCAATCTCCCATACGGTCCGCAGCAATGAAGTCCTTCAGTATTGTAACCATTCGAAAATAAGTAATCCATAGTTTTAAAGTTTTATTTTCAAGCTCAAGTAGCTTATTTTTAAAAATTTTAGTAAGCGTTTGAAATCCGTGGTTTTCAGTTATTTCAGTGTAGTTGAACATTTCAAAAATCATAGAGTTTTTAAACATTTTTAAAAGTGTTATTCCACACTTTTTTCTTTCCTAAGTGTGGAATAACACCTTAAAAAATGTTTAAAAATATTTAAAAATAGTTTCTCTCTTGCCAAATGATAATTCTAGTAATTATCTTTGGGTAGCGGAAATTTGTAAAAATCTCCCTACAGAGAAGCTAACAACATAAATAAGTTGTAACAAGCGTATAAAAATTTCGACTTTCGGCGTAGTGGTCAGAGCGCCTGGTCGGTTTCCAGGAGGCGCGGGTTCGAGTCCCGCTGCGTTCAAATTTTTATACGTTTTCTAAATAAGTATATTTCTAAATAAGTATATTTCTAAATAAGTATATTTCTAAATAATATATTTCTAAATAAGTATATTTCTAAATCAGTATTAATCATAGAGTTATCTTCATCATTCAGTACATTTGCAAAACCTGTATTGTTTTCCATAAGTTTTTCAAAAATCAATTGTGATAACGCTTGCTGTTATAACGTATGAGCACGTACAGCTCTAGCATACGCATGTGCAGATGCTATGTGATCAATTGTATTTTCAGCATATATGGTAGAAAGAGCTTTTTTTTCCCACTTCCAGCCATAATATAACCAATGGATCCCATGTAAGACAAGAGTATGAAAAGAGCCTAGTCGCACTACAACTAATACTTCATCAGATAAATGCACAGCAGAAGCAATATCCCGTGCTTTCATGTATAGAGGTTGATTAAATGATACGATGCATGTTCTCATATTCAATTCTTTAGCATTATCTACGGAACTCTTCATAGTTGTGTAAAATGTGTTATAATCACTTGGAGCTGCATTAATAAAAGGCAAAAAAATTATCGATAACACATCAAAATCATGTGCATTAGTTAATAAATTCATAAATCCATTCCATCCGAGAAATTTGTTATTATTTTTGAACTTCAAATACGTCCACAAAATATTTAATTGCCCATTTGTAGTAAATTTCTTGATATCGGGTTCAATTTCAGACAACTTTACTACTATCTTTGAAAATCCTAAGCCTATAGAAGCTATATCCATTTGCAGAGGGATATTTCCGTGTTTGATAAATTCAGATTCTGGTGGTACTGTCTTCAGACGCTTAATAGGTCGTCGAGGTTGTATACCAATACTTGGAGTGACTATTTCAATGCTTCCCATATAATGGAACGTTCCCTTACCATCAATAGTGTTGATATTGAAATCAGCATTATCATGCACAAATTGAACGAAAGTGCCAGGTTTTATTTCTGGTGGAGCTGTAAAAGTTGCTGAAGCTTCGTATAACGTAGCTTCAGCAACTTTGTACGAAGCACAGAAGCCTAAAGAATGACATATATTTATTACTTTTTTAAGCCAAACTTCCTATGAAACATCACAGCCAAAGTAATATGAAGTGGCGATTAAAAAGATCTTGGTCGTACAGCTGATATGATTGCATGCGCATCGATTTACATTTCTTCTCATATCTCGGAATTGTTTCTGCATTATTTTTCTTATCTTTTAATATTATTTCAGATAGTAAAAAATTTAAAGATTTTGGAATTGATTCATCAACATCTTGAAGCATTTTGTCACTTGGCGTATAATTTTCATTATCATACACTTGGGCATTTATATCTCTCCGAATAATTTTGCTCGCCGCTTTCAGAATATGAAATTCTTGTTCTTCTTTACTATTATATTTGTATCGTACCAATTTTCTGTTAATACAGCTCGTAAAAAGGTTATTCCTCTACTAATTTTTATTATTTCACCTAAATTTGAATTTGTTTCGGAATATGAACCCATAATACATATTATGCAGCTATTTTCATCAGCCATGCTGCTAGCCGTTGCTTTATCCATTGTTCGAAATCTAATAAAAAACAGTTAGTAATTAATTAATTGTATATGATTCATTATTATTAGGGCCAGGAATCTCGCTGTCTTTCAAATGAGCGTTCATATGTTTAACTGATCTTTAATTTTCGATTTATTTATTATTTAATTACCTTCCAGTACAAAAATATACAAAAATTTTGCACTAAAAACCAAATTTTCACTGTTATAGAAGCACAATATTCACAGAACACGTGTTACTTGCAACTAAACTAGACGAGAAATTCCATTGTACATAGCAGCTGTCGCTCCGCTCTCCCCTCAACGTTTTTCTACCTGTTCGAGATCCCTACTGCTATATATACACAGGTATCATTGAAAAATGTTCCTATATGTCTACTCAGGTAAGATTTAACATATAAATAAAAAAAAATACTGTTTAAAGTGAAAATATATGGTCAAACATAAATTTTTTATAATAATTTGTTTGAACAATAAAAAAATGGAATGCACAAAAAAATTTTGGGTAAACATTGCAATTTATAGTTTAAGAAACAATATCCCACATCGATTGTTAATTCATTCACTATAATCAGAGGTGAAAACCCCCAGGCGCTCCACTATTCTTTTAAAGGCTTTTCATTGTATGCTGTTTTTTATTTGTCTGTTTCTTCTGCCCTTTCTTATTTTGTTTTTCTTACTTTTAATTTAACGATTCCTCTAGAAAATATTTATTCTGAGAAGCTGTAATTATAGAAGCTGACTATCCATTTGTTTGCAATAACTTTCCAGCTGGGCTTTCAAATCAATAGGAAAGGCTGGTCGTCTTTACTTACATAAGAGCCTGGACAAGATCTTCTGCATGGACATCTTTTTTCACATAGCGCTCATGGGTACCTTTAGCAACACTAAATCGTTTGGCAGCTTAAGTAAACCATTTCGTTTCTTCGTACTGCATTCACAACCTGTACCATGGCAGCGTGGTCCCAGGTCTTCCTATTGATCGGAGTCATCTAAAATAAAAAATATACCTTTTGACCTATCACCTATTCAAATTGCTCTTTTTGTGTACCACAATATCCCATTTAAAAACCTCAGCATATCTCATATTAGGAAAACAACAGTTTTACATAATGGATGTCTTTTTTTGTTTCATGCAGCCTCCAGATTGGTGTGGAACGTCAATATGGGTTAGGGAAATATTGGCCACAAATTAAGTAAGCCATATTGCCTACCGTAACACTTATGGGGTGTAATTGTGGTGTGTGCGGGATAAAATTAAATTCAAAGTTCAATTCAACACTATTATATTGTCTTTCAAGTCCACATACACTAAGGCGCAATGGGAAAAAGGTAAGATATAGAATATAGTGATTTTCCACGTTAGTTATATAAGAAGGAGCTCAAACAAAGTAACAAGGTTTTCGCGTCAGAACGTAAATCGCGACTGGTGCATATATTGAAGGAGGCGATCGCGCGAGCCGCGGCCGCCGGCCGGCCGCGGGACCGGTTCCGGCAAGTAATAGAACTTGTTCCTATGGCACAGTTGCAGCGATCGGTAAGTATTATTTTATTTATAATTTTTATTTATATTTACTAATGTCTATTTAAGTTAGTTATGTAATGTTAGGTAAGTTAGGTTAGAATGTGTATGTGTACTTATTATTTTATTTTTATGTAATGATACTGTGTCACCCACATCACTCCCCTCCAGAGACCGTGTCTAAGGGCGATAAAAATCGGTAAATTTAACCTGTCGTCCAGATCTGGTCGTTTTAAAATTTGGAGAAGTAGTTGTAATAGGGAACTTTGAGTCCGGTACATTTGAAGAATCGTCTTTTAGTATGTAAGCTGGTTTGAGGCGGTCTACTGATACAGTGACATCTTTTCCTTTTACTTTAATTATGAAATATTTATCTTTCCTCAAAATAACTTCGTGCGGCCCTGTATAAGCTTGTTGCAATGAACCTCTAAGAGCGTCTTCCCTAAGGAACACATGAGAACAAGTTTGGAGATTTTAAAAACAAATATGTTTTTCTTAGAATGGTTTGAAGTTGTTAATGGTTTTAGATGTTGGGCAAAGTATTCCAAGCGTGAGGAAAAATCTGTAAAATCCGTTAAGTTATTTTTAAAGCTACAATTAAAAAATTCTCCTGGGAGATGCAAAGGTTCTCCATATAATAATTGAGCTGAAGAAGTTTCTATATCTTCTTTAAGAGCACTAATACCTAATAAAATGAAAGGTAATGAGTCAGTCCAGCTCTTGTCGCCGTGACACATTATTGAGGTTTTCAATTGACGATGGAATCTCTACTAACCCATTACACTGCGGATGGTAAGCTGTAGTCTTTCGGTGTTTAAAACCTATGTACTTAGCCAAAATTTGGAATAAAGAAGATTCAAATTGTCTACCTCGATCGGTAGTTATAACAGTAGGACAACCAAAACGAGCAATCCACACTTTCAAAAATGCTTTAGCAACTGTCTCCGCTGTAATATCAGCGATGGGAGCAACCTCGGGCCATCGTGTGAAGCGGTCAACAGCTGTTAAACAATATTTATAGCCTGATGAAGGTGGTAAAGGTCCGATCAGATCTAAATGTACATGTTTGAATCGTGCTGTTGGTAGGTCAAATGTGCCTATTGGAGAAGAAACATGACGATTTATTTTAGAGCGCTGACAGGATAAGCATGATTTCGACCATTCGCGACAGTCTTTTCTGACTTGCGGCCATACAAATCTTTGTGCTACTAGCTTTGCAGTAGCATTAGCACCTGGATGGCATAAAGAGTGAATACTATCAAAAACTTGGCGTCGTAAGGAATGAGGAATGAATGGCCTGGGAGTCGATGTGCTGACGTCGCAGAACAAGGTAGTTCGACTTACAGGTATATACCTCTTCTCTAGGCGTAATGATGATTCACCTTTAAGATAATTTTGGATTTCAGGATCTGCTGCTTGTAGTTTAGCTATCACTTCCCAATCTACTGGGGATTGCACTTCTCCGATGCGGGAGAGAGTGTCTGCGACAACATTATCCCGACCGGAGATATGCTGTATATCCGATGTAAATTGGGAAATGAAGTCTAAGTGCCTATATTGCCGTGGTGTGCAATTGTTTTTACGACAATGAAAAGCAAAACATAGTGGCTTATGGTCGGTGTAGATGGTAAAATGGGTAGCTTCGAGCATGTGTCGGAAATATTTTACACTCTCATAGATTGCTAACAGCTCTCGGTCGTAAGGAGAATATTTTGTCTGTGATGGACTCAACTTACGTGAGAAAAATGCAAGTGGTTGCCAGGAACCATCTTTAAATTGCTGCAAAACCGAACCTATAGCTAAATCAGAAGCATCCGTTACTAAACCAAGCTTAGCTGTAGAATCAGGGTGAGCAAGTAAAGCAGCGTTACAAAGGCTGTCTTTACAGTCCTGAAATGCTTTTAAAGAATCACCTTTTAAAATTATAGGATGCGAAGCTTTAACAGAACTTGATAAAAGTGAATTTAGTGGTGCTTGAATTTTAGCAGATTGTGGGAGAAAACGTCTGTAAAAATTTACCATGCCTAGAAATCTACGCAGCTGCTTAACATTTGTAGGAACGGGAAAATTCTTAATAGCTAGCACTTTACTTTCTAAAGGCTTAGTGCCTTGCTGCGAAATATGATATCCCAAAAATGTAACCTCTGAGGCACCAAATATGCATTTAGCTGTGTTGACTAAAATACCATAGTCTCGAAACTTGGTAAACAGCTGACGAAGATGATGTTCGTGCTCGACTTCATTCTTTGAAAATATTAAAAAGTCATCTATATAAGGATAACAAAAATCTAACCCACGAGTAAGCTCATCCACAAACCTTTGAAATGTTAACTTATCATCCTGGTACTGGTGGTGTCGTAAAAGGCGACTGAAGTACGTGTGGTAGAGTCACGTCGCCAGCAATGGCAACACGCATGGGCAGACTCGACCGGATCATACCACCCCCCGCAATTAATACCGGCGTTAAGTAGTGGCTGTATGCCACTGCGTTTCACACTAGGTAATGCCGGGCTCCGGAGCCCAACCCCCCACCCCTCCCTGGAATATGATAGCGGCACTCAAAGAGAAACTACCCCAGGAGGGTACCAACACCTCCGGTGCTGGAGAATCCCTCCCTGAGTCTCCAAACTCAGGCTGCCCTTCGAATTCTGGGGAGGGCAAAGTTCCGCGCTATAGACAGGGCAAACGAGACGTACGCTCCACGGCAACCCCTTCCACGCTCAACGTGGACTTTTGCAATATCAGGGGTCTACATTCCAACTTAAATGCCGTCCACCACCACCTCGAGACGGCACGGCCGGCTTTGTTATTCCTGACGGAGACTCAAATTGCCCGACCGAGCGACACAGCCTATCTCCAATACCCCGGCTACAAAATAGAACATAACTTTATGCCTCATGCCGGGGTCGCTGTGTTCGTAAGGGAGGACCTAAGTTTCCGTCGTCTTGCCCATTTTGAAGGTCGGGACCTGTCTACCATCTGGCTCCGTGTTGACTCGGACGATCGTGCCCGAGTCTACGCATGCCTTTACAGGTCCCACAGTGGTAATGCAGAAACGGATCGGCTTATGGAGCACATTCAATCGGCTATCGACGATATGCTCTCACAGATGCCTGCCTCTTTGTTGGACCTTCTGCTGACTTCACATCCAGAGCAGTACCAGGTTGTCGTCGATGCCCCCTTGGGGTCCTCTGACCACTGCCTGGTGCGGAGTGTCGTGCCCATTAAGCGCGACAGCTGCAGATCACCCGCAACTCGTCGCGTCTGGCACTACAAGTCAGCAGATTGGGATGGGATGCGTACATCTTATCCCTGGGGGCCGGTTTGCTTCTCTTCTGATGATCCTAGTACCTGTGCCGCTGCTGTTGCCGACGTGGTCCTACAAGGCATGGAACTTTATATTCCTAGTGCTGTAGTGCCAATCGGTGGCAAGTCACAGCCTTGGTTTGATACGTCTTGCAAGCTTTCTGCCTCTAGCAAACGCGAGGCATATCAAATCTGGGCTGAGGCACTGGTTACTAAGGATCTGGAGGTGACAACCTCAAAAAGGAAGTATAACCGAGCCTCCAGGTTCTTTAAGCGGCAAATTGCCAGAGCAAGGTTCGAGCATATCGCCAAAATTGGCGAGAAGCTTGAGAGCTATCCGTCCGGAACTCATCAGTTCTGGGCGCTCTCAAAGGCGGCACTTGGCAACTTTAGCCAGCCTTCGCTTCCACCATTACGCACGGGAAATGACATCTTGGTCCACACGGCAAAAGAGAAAGCCGATCTCCTGGGCGCTCTCTTTGCCTCAAACTCGACTTTGGATGACCAAGGATCAACGCCGCCGACCATCCCGCGGTGCCAGAGCTCAATGCCTGAGGTTAAGTTTAACCAAACAGCTGTTAGGCGAGCTCTGTCCTCTTTGGACATCCACAAGTCGAGCGGGCCAGATGGCATTCCTCCCTTAGTGCTCCGTTCTTGTGCTCCTGAGCTGACACTGGTGCTAACGCGTTTGTTTCGGCACTCTTACTCAGTCGGCGTAGTCCCAGACTCATGGAAGAGCGCTCTTATCCACCCGATCCCAAAGGAAGGCGATGGGTCCGATCCATCTAACTACAGGCCTATTGCCATCACCTCCCTGCTCTCAAAAGTCATGGAGAGCATGATCAATAGCCAGCTCTTGGTTTATCTAGAGGATCACCGATTGATTAATGACCGACAATATGGCTTCCGCCATGGTCGCTCAACCGGTGATCTTCTGGTTTACCTTACCCACCGCTGGGCAGCGGCTATTGAAAGCAAGGGAGAGGGCCTGGCAGTTGGTTTGGACATGGCGAAGGCCTTTGATCGAGTTTGGCATAAGGCGCTTCTGGCTAAACTTCCATCCTATGGGCTTTCCGAGAATTTATGCAAATAGATCGCCAGCTTTCTCACTGGGCGCAGCATCAAGGTCGCTGTCGACGGTTTTTGCTCTAAACATATGCCCGTGAGCGCTGGCGTTCCCCAAGGCTGCGTGCTGTCCCCTACGCTGTTTCTTTTGCATATCAATGACATGTTAGAGGATTCTAGCATTCATTGCTATGCAGATGATAGCACAGTGGACGCTGTTTACTCCGGCCGAGCAAGTCTTTTTCGGGAAAACGCTGAACAGTGCCGAAATAAACTTGTGTCTTCTATTGAGGCATCCCTTAACAATGTCTCCTCATGGGGTGAAAGGAACTTAGTTCAGTTCAACCCCCTGAAGACACAAGTTTGCGCGTTAACCACAAAAAAAATCCCATTTATCATATCGCCAGTCTTTCAAAACACTCCTCTTACAGCCGCGCCCAGTATTAGTATTTTGGGCCTTAATGTTTCGAGTGACTGCCAGTATCGCAATCATCTGGAAAGCAAGGCCAAGTTGGCCTCGAAGAAACTGGGGGTCATCAACAGAGCGAGACGGTACTTCACGCCAAAACACCGTTTGGCCCTATATAGGGTCCAGGTTCGGCCTCATATGAAGTACTGTTCTCACCTCTGGGCTGGTGCACCCCAGTATCAGCTTGAACCATTTGATCGCATACAACGTAGAGCCACTCGAATCATTGGGGACCCAATGATCTGTGAAAGGCTTGATACTTTGGCTTTGCGTAGAGACGTCTCCTCGCTTTGCGTCCTCTATCGCATTTACCATGGGGAGTGTTCTGAAGAACTGTTTGACCTGTTACCTGCCGCCGAATTTTCTAACCGCACGGTACGTCATAGGCTACAATATCATCCACACCACCTGGATACGTGGCAATCCACTACTGTGCGGTTTTGTAGGAACTTCCTTCCACGCGCCACGGAACTGTGGAATGGCCTACCCGCGGCAGTGTTTCCATGTCGATATGACATGGGTACCTTCAAAAAGCGCGTCTATCTCCACCTTAAAGGCCGGCAACGCACCTGTAGCTCCTCTGGTGTTGCACGGGGCCGTGGGCGGCGACAATCACTTACCATCAGGTGACCCGAACGCTCGTTTGCCTTGTCCTTTTCCATAAAAAAGAAAAAAAGGCGTGGCTTCGATGGTGTAGGTACACTTGTAGATGTTGTAGTGGTCGCGGCGGCGGCGGCTCCGGTGTTGAGGGCATCAGCGAAAGACGGTCCACTCAAGGGAGTTGTTGAGGAAGTGGTGGTGGCGGGGAGAGGAATGGTAGTAATAGTAGGCCCGGCGGGAGAAGCCGGAAATGTATCCAACCTTTTGCTAATGCGTGGATCACGCGAGGGTAGCCGCAACACATAATCCTCTGGCGTTACCTCCATAGCTACGTCCTGGGAGCTAGCAGCACGGTCAAGTTGTCGTCCCCCCCTGTCGTTGAGGAACATAGTGATATGCTCCAACAACGAGTGAGAGAGAGCTCCGCTTTTCTTAAGTTCTGCAACGGTAGCCAAATCAGCATCAAGCTGCGATCTTGCAAAGTAATCAGATGGATCGCTTACCACTGACTGTGACGCTTCAACATCAGGAAGCGTCATTCATGCGTCGAGCCAAAGCCCGAAGTGAGAGTACGCCTACCGCTAGAAGGGGAGACGACAGGATCAATATCAGGATGAGGAGAGCAGGGAGGAGGAATGTTCCTCTCTGGACTCCAATGAAGCGCGGAGAGCACGACATCTCATTGTCTCTGGAGAATGGGAGGGGCGGAGAGAGGGGTTACTCTCGGATCCGCAGGCACATCACTTGATGAAATGCGAGGGCGCGAGCGAGAGCGTCCCCTCGACCACTCATCGTCACGATCACAATCGTTCAAAACAAGTTCGTAAAAAGTCGTGCCCGCACCGGCAGTCATCGGTTTGTTGTACTTCTTGTCAAATTATAAAAATATCATAACATTCATATCGTTGCTCGATTTTTTGTCAATTTTGTTCTTTTAAATAAATTTCTGTTGAATAGAATGTCGTTATAGTAATAGTACTCAGTTCATCTGAATTAAAATTTTCCAACTATAATTTTAATTTAATTTTACAAGGACCCTTATCTAACCATGAAATGCCTACTATATACAGTTCTCATACAAGTTCTCAACTTATTTATTACAATGTATAAGTAGGTGCGCCCAATAACTAAGCGGGAATTAAAATAAATCAAAAACTGTGTTCGAATCAACAAATTTTAATGTAAATTAAACTTTTATATCAATTACTATTTATTAAAAACGAACACAACTTCTGCAATAAACACAATTTATATTAAACATTTTTAAAAACACTATCTTTAGGCCTTATTAAACTATGGTAACATAGTAAGGCCTAAGACTTTAAACTATAAAAATAAATAAAATAAACTTCTTATATTTGGTAATTGAGATCCATAAAATAATAGTAAGGCGATAATCAGAGTAACGACTATTTTTTTTTAATTAGGAACAATCTGGACATTCAAAATCATCATAGTCCTTTTCTGACAAACCCACGTTTACCTTTAAAAATTATCATGGGCGGTATGCTACTTTCGGCGTGTTCTGAAGACTGTAAATGGACTCTTTTGGCTCCCTTCTGTGCCAAAACAGTCTGTTGGTGGTGAATCGTCAGGCGGCAGTCTTTTTCATCCATGTTGTAAATCTTCTCAGGATGAGTTTTGAGATCCAATTTATCATAAACTTTGTTCAGTCTCTGAAAATGATCATCTACGATAAATTTAATTAGCTTTTGAGCCCTAGCCGGGTTCATAAACTGAGCCTTTCTACGTGATATCTCCGGATGTCTCTTCAAGGCCAGTCGTGGCGCAGCGGCACAAAGTGTGACTGTAAACCGACTGGTTGTGGGTTCGATCCCCACTCGAGGAGATGAAATATTTACTTTTAAATTTATATTTCCATTTCTTCGCTCTGGTGTCGAGGCTAAGCGCGGCGTTGAGTTCTGCCACTCAACACGCAATGCCTCCAGAATTCGGCAGAAAGTGGGGAACGGAGTGTCTAAAAAAACACTAGGTTCCCTCTGCCTACCCTGCTGTGTGCGGGATACAGCGTGAAGCTGATTTATTTTTTATTTATTTTATTTTGTCTCTTCAAGAACTTACTAAACCAATGCTTACCAGCAGCTTTTGCTTGTTGATTGAAAGGATGCTTGATGTCATTCTTCTCGCAAAATTTGAAAACTAACCGGCGAAGAATCTGTGGTGTAACAGGTAATCCTATTGCAGCAAACCTCCCAATTCTAGTCACCAACTCAGCTTCTTGTTCGTCATTAAGTAAAGGTTTACGGCCTAAGGTTTTTTTTAAACTGGCGGTCTGGAGGTGGTTCCGTATGGTTCTTCTGGGCACTTTGTACCTTTTGGCAGGTTTGTACGTATTCAGCCGGCCACATTGTACTGCCCGGACTGCTGCCACCAGATTATCTTTAGACCACAATGCTCGCTTGGGAGGCATTGTGGTTATGAGAAATGCCTAAAAACCATGAACCAATTTAAAAACAGTTGTAATTTCTAAAGGCCTTAAATAAACAGTAAAATAGTCAATTGATGATATTGATGATAATAAAGGAGGACAATAAGGCCTATGGTGGAATTTTTTAGGCCTTGTTAACAGCCAACCACGTTGTCAAGATAATTTAAAAATAGAATTATTTGCCCTAATTTATACTATTTTGTACAACGCAGGTCTTTAAAATATTAAGTAATAGAAAATTTAACAGCAAAATAATTAAAAAAAAGTGTGAAGTTAACAAATTACTTACGTTTAGTTCGACCGTTATAATATAAAACGTGACGTGCATCTGCCGGCCACGATGAATAACGCTGCACTGGCGGCAGCACGCAGGCGAGCAAGTCGTGACAGGTTTGAGGGGTCATCTGGGATGGTAAGCTACCTATGACTGTGACTTCGGTTGGCAGGGACCATTTTAAGTTGTGTTTCTGTTACTTAGGCCTTATTACCCGATAGGCCTTATTGGGCGCACCTACCTTACATTACAAAATTTTATATTTCCAAAATATCGAATTATACATTTCCAAAGTTTTTTCAAAATTGATTTACAAAATAAGTATAACTAACAATATTAGATTTAAGAAAAATCTTAATAATAATCAATTAAACTAATATACACTAGTGACTTTGTATTAAAGCATAAACTAAAATCTAAGTTTAAAAATAATTACAATAAATTTAATTTCACAAATAACTGACAATTTTACTTTTTAAAAAGAATACGATTTTGAGATATATTTTATTTGCTTTATATAGAAGCCAGACAAGATGCAGGGGCACAAGCGCGACAGGTTGTGGGTTCAGTTCAAAAGAGGGGAGCGGAGTGTATAAGCACTGCTCTCCCTCGGCCTACGCGATACAGCTTGCTACATTATTTATAAATCATAAGTATAATAAACAAAACAAAATATTTTAAAGCGTTAATTTTGCGTAAATAAAAGCAGCCATGTCCTTCTGTCGCAAGCAATTGTCTGTATGGAGATTGGCAAGAGATTTCTTAGCTTACGCCCAGGTGCCCTCATCATCGAAGTTCGTCACCTCATGCACGTCCCAGGGGCTCACCCCTGTACGCAGTTTCCTCACGCTGCGCCTTCAGCATCATAAGGGCATCGATTATTTCGTGCAATTCAAAGTAAGCAGCTTCCGCCAAAAGCAAGTCCAGATGAGGGAAATCGAAGGGTATCAAGAGACGATGGTTGCGCAGGAAGTTCAGAATGTGACGGAACATCTCTCCGTCTCTATCTATGAAATAGTGTTGCTTCAGTGTATCCAACACAATGAGGATATCGCCAGAAAACAGTTTTGCCAATTTTGAGTCCGGGTAGGTAGTAAGAGTTTCCAAGGAAGATGTGTATATAACGCCGCCAACGTCTATATGAACGGGGGCTTTAAACGTCGATATTGCCACTTATAACAATATTTTTTATCTAGACAAGAAAATAAAAAAAGGTATATAATAAAACATCGTAATTAAAAAACAAAATTAATATTAAAAAAGTAAGGGTTCACATACTAAAAGGGTTCACGGCTATACATAAATCAAATTGTCCAGTTAGAACTTTTTAAAATAAAAAAAACGTTACTGTCCTGACTAAAGAAAGGGCCGAACACTTCGTTACGGCGTGACGTCGACTTTCAAAAATACTTTATACAAATTTTCACTGCCACTTCACCATCTCACGTTATAGAACACTGGTTTAATAAACCGTGTCTAAAATGATGACCCGTGCTCTCTGTTACGGCGCCATCTTGATATCCAATAATATTCAAAGCAAATTCCTATTGCCTCTTCTTCAAATCAAGTTATAATCATCTGGTACAAAAACCCTGTAATTTTATTACAGACATTTCAATGTAAGTCTGATTTTGCAACCCGAAATGCAACATGATTCTAACAAAATATTGAAATAATGTTCTTAGTTCCAATTACTTAAATATAAAACTAAAAGGCATCATACATTAATTGCAATATCTGTATAGTACGCAACAAATAAAAAGAATACAAATAAACAATAGGCTTCACCATATTAGAAATGCCTATAAGCCTTTATATATAATTAAACCTTAAATACAAATAATAATTCAATTTATCTCATAACATCTAAAACTATAATTAAAAATCTTACAACATGAATCTTACAACACTTACCCAATCTGGGGTATCTTGTACCTTAACATAACCAATATACGTTTATATAACCAATAAAATAATATTTTAAAATAATAAGAAATAGATATTTTTTTCAATCTATATTACTATAAAGCAGTTCGAAATTGAAATGAGCTGTCGCCTATCCGCTCCTTACAATCACGCGACGCCGTCTCGCATCCTACCTACATTTACTTATATTGTTTAATATAAAATAACCCGCGATAGTTTTTTTTAAAACTATAAAAAATTTATAAAATAAATATATTTTTAGACTATAAATGAGTTAAATGTTACATACCCCCCCTTTTACTTATATTGTTTAATATAAAATTACACGTTATTACAAATAATGCCTAACCAATAAGAAAAAACCCTACTTTTTTAAGTCTTTTATATGCCATATACCTAAATTGTTTCCATTAACGTCCCTCAACTCATAAACAAGTGGAGATTTTTTTTCAATAACACGGCACTTTGTGAATTTTGGAGCAAGTTTCCTTGCAAAACGAGAATCCTTGTCACTTTGATAAAATGTTCGTTTCCATACAACATCACCTATATTAAATTCATACTTTTTACGACGCAAATTATAATGCTTTCTACTCCTTGAATGTGCTTTTGAATAATTCCAATTGAACTTTATCAAAATATCTATGCAAGACACCAAAACTTTCCGCGTATTCGTCCCGAGGAGTAAATATCATATTATCAGTCATTTCCACATCTACGTAATGTGAACCACAATTCACCAACTCACGACCAAAAACGAGAAAAGATGGTGTAAAACCGGTAGCCTCACTAACTGAAGTGTTTAGTGCAAATTGTATTTTAGCTAAATTATTATCCCATAAGCGGTGATCATTTTGAATATAAGAAGAAACAGCTATCATAATAGTTTTATTATACCTCTCAACTGTATTAACTTGGGGTGTATATTTAGGTGTAAAACGTATATTTGGAATTTTATAATTTTGAAGCATATTTTTAAATGTGTTACTTATAAATTGCTTACCATTATCCATAATAACAGTACTTGGCATTCCGTGGACTAGAAAAACTTGCTCCTCTACGATACGTGTTAAAACGTCAGAAGTAGCACATTTAATAGGAAATAATAGACAATATTTTGAAAAACAACAAGTTACGACAAATATATAATTATTTTGTTTACGAGTAGTAGGCAATGGACCAATAAGATCCATTGATATTACCTGAAAAGGTCTAGAACATTTTTTGGGCCTACCCATAGTTCCCAAAAACAGCTTGATTAGAATGTTTTTGTGCATTACAAACATCACAATTTAATACAAAATTTGTGACATCGTTATGCATTCTTGGCCAAAAGCAATTTAAGCACATACGTTTATACGTTTTGAGTACACCAAAGTGACCAGCAATCGGTTCAGAATGATTTTTATCTATAATATTTTTTCTAGACTCTGATGGCACAACTTCCTTCCATTGAAATTCTCTTGTTAAAGGATTAAGATTTTTAATGAAACGGTACAGCTTATTGTTCTTTATCCTGTATTTAGAAAATAACTTAAGAGATTTAAGACATCCATTATAAATATGAAAAAACCAAGTATCATCAGATGAATGATCTTTATGAGCAGCAGACCTGTCATCAAGTACAGATATTGGTAAAGAGTGAGATAAACCATCGGGAACTAAGTTATCTACACCGCGACGATGTTTAATTTCAAAGTTAAAAGCCGAAAGCCTTACACCCCAACGTGCTAACCGACCTGTTGGATTATTGAGATTAAGAAACCATTTAAGTGAAGAATGATCAGTGTAAACAGTAAAGTTCTGTCCATATTCAAGATAACATCTCCAATGTTCTATAGCTGTAAGAACAGCTAAAGCCTCTCTTTCAGTTGTACTATAATTACGTTCTTGTTGATTAAGAGATTTACTCATATAAGCAATAACTTTTTCCTCTCCATTTATTGTTTGTGTCAGAACAGCACCAATGCCAAAATTGCTTGCGTCTGTATGAACAACGAATGGTACAGAGTAATCTGGGCAAGATAATACTGGAGCAGACATCAAGCACTTTTTGAAACTTTTAAAAGCATTTTCTGCATCAACTGTCCATTTAACCTTTTAAATGTTGGTGCATTCTTACCTTGGGATGTTAATTTATTGAGGGGAGCTGCTAAAGAACTAAAATTAGAAATAAATCTTCTATACCATGAAGCAATTCCCAGAAACCTTCGGACCTCTTTGCGATTACAGGGCGTCTTATAATTAAGAATAGCCTCAACTTTCTTTGGATCAGCACCAAGACCGTTGGAACCAACTATAAAACCTAAATATTTTAGCTCGCTTCTAAAAATTGACTTTTCTCAAAGTTTATTGTCAGATTAGCCATTTTTAACTTATCTAAGACTTTATTCAATAAAGTAATATGTTTGTCAAAAGTAGGCGATACTATTATAATGTCATCAATATAAGCAAAAACTAAATGCTCAAATTCAGGACCATAAAATAAAATATCCACAAGCCTTTGCTGAGTAGCCGGCGCATTAGTCAAACCAAAAGGCATAGATTTAACCCTTAAATGGATGATTTTTTTTTTCACGTTTTAAAAAAATATATTTGTGTAAAAGACGTGTCAGTAATACACGTCTTTTACAACTAGTACTTTACTTTCTAGGAAAAATGAGTAAAAAAATCTAGACATGAATTTACTATACTTTTTTTGCAATAATGTGAGTGTTGTTTATAAACTACATTGCGCATTCATTGATGTTTTGCAAGTATGGATAAAATAAGAGTGGATATTGTTTTTGAAATGTATTTATTTATTCTTCATTATGATATTTATAAAAACAATTGCTTTTTTTGTATCACATAAAGATACACGAAATTTTTGGCACATTTTAAATGTAAAGCCTGAAAATTTCGGGAATTTGCACCTCTGCTGCTTATCCAGCCAAACTGTCCAATGCAGCAACATGTCTGATCTAATCTGACGTCTTTCAAAGGAATTGCTTGAGCTGGTCCACGGAACTTCTTCATTACAAGTTCTCTTTGTATTGTGCTCCCACTAGGTCGACCACGTTTAGCGCCATTTGCAGGTAGACCCAATTTGCAGAGGGTTTCAGCAAGTTCTAGCCTGAATGTACCCAAATTGAGAAGTTGATCATTTCCTTTCATATTATTTACCTTCTTGAACATAACCCATGAATTTATACCTGCGAGGTCCAGGAAATGATAAAATAAGCGCATCGTCCACTTGTGGCTCTTCATTGTAATGTGATAACGACCTATAAATGAGTCTAATAAGTCCACGCCTCCCATGTGGGCATTGTACTCCTTGATTACTTTGGGGCATGGAATAGCAACTCTCTCTTTCTTCGATTTATCAAAGCTGTGTGACTGTGGTTGCTGGTTCTGCTCCTACGTAAGTGGAAAGAAGGTTAACGGGCTTGTTATCTTTCCACACAACAGCACTTACGACAATATCATCCACAGTCGCCACGTTTTCCTCATAGAATCCTCTGGGTACGTTCTTTTTTATTATAGTGTTTTTTTCAGGCAATTTGCAGTTTCTCAATCGGTTTACTCTTGCTGTTCCCAGTGAGAAAATTCCTTCCTTAGCTAAATAGGTTCCTTAGCTAAATATAATATTGGAGAGTTCTGTAATGTGGAGGCAATTGATGCCCAGACCACATCCAGCACTAATAGGGAGAAAGAGACCACCACCCCTATAACATTAGGAGGAACTGGGGCTCGTAAACGTCCGTTATCAATGCGAAAAGAGTCAGAGTCGGAATCAGCCTCAAGTTCTAAGGCAATGGCACCGCCTAAATTGCCTAAAAGTTGGAGAGGAAGAGGAGGAAGATCCCGGAGGGTGCGTCATAGTACAAATGATTGCTCTATATTTGCAAACGGAGGGGAGGGGAGGGGTCAAACGTCGGGGAGACTGATAGTGATTTTTCCCAACTAGGTTCATTTGATATGAACACTCGACGAACGGCTACTGCGGATTCCATAGATACGGAAGATGAGTTATTTAACTATTCTGTTCCTCCAGTAGCTACTAAAGCTAAGAAAAAAAATCTTCCAGCAGTCGGCGAACTGGTTAAAGAAATGCAAGCAAAAGCGACATGTGAACTAAGTGAATGTGTGAAGAAGAACCTATTAGCTGTAGAAAAAGTAACGGACCGCTCTCGTAATTTAAAGGGTAGCTTCGTTCACAGCCTACGTTTAGCAGCGATTACTGTAGAAGCAGCATTTCAGGAAATAGTAAGGCGTGTTTCTATTGATGAAAATGTAACTAGGTTAGAGCGAGAGAATAGTGAATTGCGTGCACAGATCTGCATTATGGATGCGAAATTTAACAAACTCTCAGAGGAGTTAGATTTTATTCGTACTCAGAATAGCTCGATTGCTACAAACGTGTGTTCCCAATCTACACACGGCAAAGCTTCGTCTGTACAACGCCAAACTTCTGCCTCTCCAATAAAGGTTGCGCCAAATATTGCCCGGTCTTCAAACTCAAAGAAAAGCGGTGAATCCGGGCTTATGGAGCAGATAGGGATGTTGATAGAGCAAAAATTAGAAGCACATAAAGCGGAGATTTTTCCTGATAGGCTTAATAAGGCCTCCTTTAAGGCAAACGATTTTCGCCTCACAAAGTCCAGCAGCTGCTGATGCTTATGCTATATATAGAACATGCGGATATACAACCAAGTTCTAAAAGTAGGAAAAAACGTGGACCGAAAAGGTCTGTACACCCACCCGTTGTTGATCTACCGCCAGTATCTGTTTCTCAAGAAATGCAGACGTCAACTTCACAGCCTTCTGCTCAAACTTGGGCGTCAGTGGCTAAGAAGAAGGCATATACAAAGACAAATAAAGAACAAAGTCGAAGACTAAATGAGCGTCCAAAGACTCAGAATCGGCAGTTACCTAGGCTACCAACCTCTGCAGCAATTTCTGTCACGGTACCCGAAGGCGCAGCCTTAACATATACTGAAGTGATGACAACAGTGGAAAGTAAAATTCGCCTCAGTGACCTTGGCATCGAAAATGTCAAAGCAAAGAGGGCTTTGACTGGAGGTTTAATCCTAACAATAGGCGGCGTAGACAATGAAATCAAAGCCGACTTGCTGGCGAATACTATGCGTAACGAGCTTGCTGATCTAGGTGTGAAGATAGCTCGTCCAAACAAAATGGGTGAACTGCGCATTTTGGATTTGGACGACGCCGTCCCACAAGAGGTTGCATTTGCGATCGCTGAATCAGGTGGTTGTTTAGTGGAAAACGTGAAAGTTGGTGAGATTCGTCGGTCACCCACCTCACTAGGGACCGTCTGGGTGCGATGCGAAAACCGTGACTGCTGTCCGAAAATTGGCAGAATTGGCGCGACTTCGAGTTGGATGGATCTCGGCACGAGTTGAGCTTTTAGAACCAAGACCTCTCCAGTGCTATCGGTGTTTTGAAAAGAGTCACGTTGGACGAATGTGTTCTAGTGGAATCGATAGGAGTGACCGTTGTTTTACATGTGGAGAGCCTGGTCATAAAGCCAGAATATGTAGTGCGAAATCACCAAAATGTCTTGTTTGTACGGATCTCGGAAGACGTGCAGACCATAGGGCATTAAACTGTGGGCATGGGCAACCAATGGGCATTAAACTGTGCTGTCCGCCATATGAGAAGCAGAGAAAAATGAAGATCTCAATTGATACTAATGTGACAAACACCCAGGCTACGACATCATCGTCGGAGCCCAGGCAGTTGGAGACAATGGAGCCGTAGCAATGACACCCATACGAGTCCTTCAAGCCAACATAAACCACTGCCGTAACGCTCAGCATCTCCTCATGCAGAGTATTACGGAGTGGGCTGTTGGGCTAGCTGTGTTTGCAGAACCATACAATATCCCCGATCACCCTCGCTGGTTCGGGAATGAATCTGGTACCGTAGGTATATTTTGGGGTGGTGGAGAACGTGTGCCACCTTGCTCACTTCTAGAAAAAGGCCAAGGATATGTAGCAATACAGTGGGGTACTTTGGCTGTAGTAGGCTGTTATATCTCCCCTAACACATCTCTTTCCGATTACGAAGAGTACCTGGATAGACTGGTCAGTTGCGTTTACAGATGTGTTCCCCGTCCGTTGATTGTCTTGGGAGACTTTAATGCCCATGCTAGGGCCTGGGGAAATAGCCGAGATAACGCAAGAGGAGAAATAATTCTTGAATGGGCAGCGAGTCTAGATTTACGACTATTAAACCGAGGCACAGAAAGTACTTGTGTGCGGTGGCAAGGAGAGTCCATCGTGGATCTGACTTGGGCAACTACTGCAGCCCTTCGCTTGCTGTCCAATTGGCGTGTAGCAGAAGAACTGGTAACCCTCTCTGACCACCGCCATATAGTTTTCGATGTATCCATTCGCCGACACCTCAACCGCTCTACTTGTTTACGTAGGACAGGGGTCATTTAAAAAGCTAAATAAGGATTACCTCCAAGCTGCTGCTATTGTTGCATCTTGGCCAGTAAATACTCCACAAGATTTTGCTGACCCCGAGTGTGAAGTAGCTTGGTTTCGGAGTACGATGCTGTGGATTTGTGATGCGGCGATGCCTAGAGTCAAGCAAGTTAACTATAGAGCAGAGTATTGGTGGTCATCGGAGATCGCTCGGTTACATGAGTCTTGCTTACGTACTCGGCGTCAGTACACTTGGACCCGCAGATGAAAGCCATTCACCCCAGAGGAAGCAAGCAGATATTATGAAGCGTATCGTGGAGCCACGGAGGCGCTTCAAGTCGCCATTTCAGAGGCAAAAGCGCGATCCTGGAGAGAGCTTCTTGATGGATTGGATCGAGATCCATGGGGGCGCCCATACCGTATGGTTATGGGCAAACTTCGGCCATGGATGCCGCCTTTGACGGAGACTCTAGACACGGATATACTAAGAGGTGTCATTGATACTCTGTTCCCTGTGATCCGGTCGCATTCTCCATTATTGTACTTTCCTCTGGCTTGGTCTGATGAGTTATGCGTAACTGAACTGGAAGTGGAGCAAGTTGTGTGTCGTCTAAGTATACCCGGAAAAGCTTGGGTTTTAGCCCTACCTGCCCTGGGAAGCAGGCTAAGAATGCTATTTACCAAAGGTCGTCGTTCAGCTACATTCCCTACGGCCTGGAAAGAGGCGAATTTGGTACTTCTGAAGGAGAAATCTATCAATCAGCATACACCCTCTTCGTATCGCCCCATATGCTTATTAGATGAGGTTGGTAAGCTCTTTGAGCGGCTTATTGCTAATCGGATCAACGAACATCTCTCATGCGACGGTCCTAATGTATCGGATAATCAGTTTGGTTTCCGACAGGGGCGCTCAACTATCGAGGCTATCCTGCGTGTCCGCTTTCTTACAATGGCAGCTGCATCCCAGGGTAGAATATCTTTAGCGGTGAGCTTAGATATTGTTAATGCTTTTAAATCTATCCCTTGGGATACGATTAGATAGTCACTAATCGTATCCCAAGGGATAGATTTAATATCTGCAGGCGATTATTGGGAGTTATTTGCGAGATAGATACATTGTATACACAAATCACGTGGGGGCGCTGCCTGCGAACGGTCTGCTTAAGTACTCTGTATCTTTCGATTTAATTTACCATGTATAGTGATGATAACTTTATATAAAGTGCCGTGAGTGAAAGTACTGATTGTGATAGTGAACATATAGTGTTATCATAACTTTACACAGACGTTTTAGTGCAAAATATCCTCTAAACAATAACCGTGTACCGGACTCAGCTCATCTGACTACCGACACATAATTATAAAGTGCAAAACTGCTATTCATTATATTATTTTTATAATTTTAAAAGGAAAGATAATAATAAAAATATTAAACTCTTATTAATTTAAATGATAGAAATAAAAACATATATAAAATCGTCACTATAAACATTTATTTTTTACTAAATTGAACTTTTTATTGTTTGAAGTGCCATCTAGCCATTATTTGGGGTAAACTAATTATCGATCTACAGTCGCAATGGCAAATAAATGCAACCATTGTGGTAAATTCCTTGCGACAATAGAGGGCGTCAAGTGCACGAAGTGTGTCTCACTGTATCATAAGGCATGTGCTAATGTTAGCCCGACAAGCCGCCCACCACTGAAATGGCTCTGTCGTGGTTGTAAGGCTCCTGCTTCTGAGAAAGGAGCCATCCAAAATTCCTTAAGCAGTTCAGATAACACGGAGGAGGCGTTTGAAGATGCAATTGAAAATAAAACCCTTGCTCAAGAAATGAGGTTGCTGAGAATCGAACTTGCATCTGTTAGCAAAGAAATGGCCTCTTTTAGACAGGAACTGTCACGGTTGAATTCGGTTGTTGCCGATTTTCACAACAGAGTTGACAACGTTGAGGAACGCCTAACGAACCTGGAATCGTTCAGTAGAAACCGTCAACCTGTCTCGGCAGAGGAAAGTGACTGCTCAAATTTTTACCCGCTTACAGTCTGAGCTAAATGAACGTGAGCAAGAAAATCTCTTGAATGACGTAGAAATCTCAGGGCTTGAGGAGAAGAGTGGAGAAAATGTGACGCATATGGTCATACTTTTAGCAAAAAAGCTTGGCTCTGAATTGACGGAACAAGATATAGTCAGTGCGGAGCGGTCGGGCCCGCGACGTATCACAGCGGATAAGAACGCGACTCCGCGCTCGCGCCCCATCGCCGTGCGTCTGGTGCGGCGCGCACTGCGCGACGACCTGCTGCGGGCGGCGCGCGTGCGGCGCGGGACCGACTCGGCCGGCATCACCACCACGGAGCCGAAGCGCGTTTACGTAAATGAACGATTGACACTTGTCAACCGGCATTTGTTTTATAAGGCGCGGGAAGAATGCCGTCGTGTCGGCTGGAAATTTTCTTGGACCAAAGGGGGGCGTATTTATGTTAGGCAAACTGAATTGTCAGAAATACGTCGCGTTCGTTCTTTAAACGACGTCATCAAGTTTTTTGGCAATATATCTATTTGAAAAATGTATTTGATTGCTATCGTTTGTTGTACTTATTATTTTTCTTATTTTTATCTACGATACTATTGTTGCTCAATTTGTTTAGTGTGTCATGCTATTACCTTATTTGTTTAAACGTAAGAATGGCACTTGCAACTTTTGTAATCGTGTTTCCTTTAGAAGTTTTAAAGGAATGTATTGAAATCTATGTAAATAATTATTTTATGACGTGTTACAGCAGTTTGTCGTCCAGTTTTGGGAGTAGTAAATTATTGGTTGACCTGTATCTATTTACATTTTATATTTTTATTGTAATCTATATACTCGTATTGCATATTATTTTGTTTATTTTATATTTTAATTTATTAATAGCTTTACTGTTTATTAATATAGTCAGTGTTAGATCATTTATGTTTCTCGTAATTAAATATCTATTTATCTTAATTAGCAATGATTAAACCACGCAACCTAAGAATTGGTTTCTTAAATGCAGGATCGCTGGGTACAGGTCATGACGAATTTCTTTTTGCAATGGATCGACATAATGTGGATATTATGGCCATAAATGAAACATGGTTAATTGATGGGGAGGAAGGACGCGCGCCTGTTGTATCAGGCTACTTTCTACGTCATAAACCCCGTCCGTCTGGTCTTCGTGAGCGAGGGGGTGGTGTAGGTTTCTATGTTAGACGTGGCTTTTCCGTACAAACACTGTCACACCCTGAAACTTTAGCAGTGGAGCAAATGTGGTTAAGATTTAAGACAAATGGCAAAATTATAATAGTAGGTACTGCATATAAGCCGCCGTGGTTAAACACCCGATTTTTTGTTGATGCTCTAATGGAAACATTTAGCACCTTCAGTTACTATGACCATATTGTCTTGTTAGGTGACTTTAACATTAATCTTCTAGACGTAGATAACTCCCATATTGGTATTCTCAACGAATTTTTATCCGTCGCTAATATGCGGCAATTTGTAGATAGGCCTACGCATTTCACAAATAATAGTGAGAGTCTTATTGATCTTATTTGCTCAAACTGTGAAGTTGATGGAATTTGGGTCGATTATGTATGCACTCTAAGTCATCATGCTTTTATATCGTGTGAAATAAAGGTTGCTAAGGAAAAACAGATAATGAAAAAAGGTTACTTTAGACAAATTTGTGATGTAGATAGGGATATGTTAAAATCAATGATAACTGCGTTGCCTTGGAAAGATATAATGGACAAAGAAAGTTTCAATGATGTATTAAGTGCTTTTAATCATAATGTTTTGGAAATATTTAATTTTTTGGCTCCAATTAAGTTACGTTACTTTAAAGATAGAAATTACCCCTGGATAACCTATAATATTAAGCTTATGATAAGAAAACGGAATGAAGCCCATGCCAAAGCAAAGAAAACAAATGCTTGTACCCAAATAGAGTTTTACAAGGATATGAAAAGTGTGGTGGAAAGAGCTATCTTTAGTGAAAAGAGTGCGTATTTTACCATCTTTATAAACAGCAACAATGTTAATTCTCCTTATTTATGGAAAAAATTAGAAAACTATCTTACTTTTAAACCCAATAGAAACCAATGTTTGCCTGATCATCTAGGTGACCCTGAAAAGCTAAATCAACATTTTCTTAGAGTACCTGGTAAGCAGCATGCATCTTTGACTAATATAACATATTTCTATGCTCATACCTATACTGCTTCTGAGTTCAATCTAAGTCCTGTTGATACAACGACTGTACGTAAAATAATAGGTGGGATTAAATCCAATGCGATGGGTTCTGATGGAATTTCCCTTGAAATGTTGCAAATGATTTTCCTTTATATACCTCAGATTATCACCGATATAATCAATAATTCTATAATCTCCTGTACTTTTCCAATAGAATGGCAGAAAGCCATAATTCGACCTATTCCGAAAGTAAATAGTCCCTTGGAGCCTAAGGACGTTAGGCCAGTTAGTATTTTGCCTTGTTTTTCAAAAATTTTAGAAAAAAAAATCTATAATCAAGTCATGGAATATCTTAATTTAAATAATATTTTGCCAGACAAGCAATCGGGCTTTCGTAAACGGCACGGAACTGCTACCGCATTATTGGATGTGGTGGATGACATCTTGAGTTCTCAGGACAATGGGGAGGGTACAATATTGGTATTGTTGGATTTTTCAAGAGCGTTTGATACTATAAATATCCCACTCTTGCTTTCTAAATTACACTACTACGGTTTTAGTCATGCGGCTATCAAATGGTTTTCTAGTTACCTAAGCTTTAGAACTCAAGCAGTTGAAATTAAAAAAGAAGATGGTTCTGTGACTGCTTCGGAATACAGTTCTGTGGGGCGTGGGGTACCTCAAGGTTCGATACTTGGTCCTCTGCTGTTTGTTTTATATTGCGCAGATATTGTTACACATATTAAATCATGTAGTTTTCACATATATGCTGATGACATACAATTATATATTTCTTTCAAACCTAGTGAAACGCATAGCGCTGTTGATCGATTAAATAATGATTTGAAAAATATAGCCCTGTGGTCGGAGGCTAATTGTCTTGCGTTAAATCCGTATAAAACCTTCTTCGATTCGAAAAACATGTTGTCAATACGGTTCGCAATTGTTTTTATAGATTAAAGGTTCTATATCGCATTAGACCATTTCTAAGATCTGATTTACGAGTACACCTGTGTGAATCTTTAGTACTGTCCAAATTAAATTACGCCGATGTTATGATAGGGCCTAGGCTTTTAGCTAGAACCAAGAACCTCATACAAAGACTACAAAACGCCTGTGCTCGTTATTGTTTTAATATACCACCGCGTACACATGTAACACCGTATCTTAATAATGCCAGTATGTTGAAAATGGATTTTCGCAGACAGCTACACTTTGCTACCTTGCTGTTTGGTGTTGTGAACTATCGTACTCCTAAATATCTATACAACAAATTGGGTTGGTCACATGAGTATAGCAGCTATGATACTAGAGCTTCATCACACTTGATGCTGGTGCCAGTGCACCACTCAGCAGCTTTCCGAGGAAGTTACAAATATATGGCTTCTAAATGTTGGAATGATCTTCCTCCGCCGTTGCGCGGATTGAAGTCCATTACCAATTTTAGATTAAAATTAAGAAATAACCTATTGCTTATACAAAAAGTCATGTATTTGTAAAAGGAATAATGTTTATTATATATATATTTTTTTATTGATCTATGATGAAAGCCTAATACGGTATTATAAGAATGTATATGTTGATAATATCTTTATTTATATTATATTTTATTCATATTATCTATTAATAACTTAAAAAAAAGTGAAAAACGTAAAGGACAGAATAGTTTTTTGTATTGTGTTTGTTAAACAGTTTCGTTCGCAGGCGCGTCTTTTTCTAGGCGGTCACTGAAAATCAGCGTTGGTATATTGTTACTCATATACCAACATCTATGCTGAGTGGCCTACCTTTTTTAACGTCACACTGCTGTACACTTTGTTTTAATTTTTGCTTTGTCAATGTATAGTATAAAGTATAATAGTAAGATTATTTGCATGCTTAATCTTGTTGTATTATTATTATTTTTTTTTTCTTTGTCATTTTACTTGTTCGTTTTTGTCTGTATAGCAGTTGTATTGTTAAAATAAAGTTTAAATAAATAAATAAATAAATAAATCAAGAGGGTTACAGAATTCGTAGAAGGATGTATTGTGGAATCCCGCAAGGATCTGTTCTAGGGTCGCTGTTATGGAACCTTGCTTACGACGCTGTTCTACGTATGGTACTTCCTAGGGATGTCGAAGATATTTGTTATGCAGATGACACGTTAGTACTGGCATCTGGGCCGACTTTTGAGATTACTAAAAGGCGTGCACAAATTGGAGTTGAAATGATCATCACAAAAATATATGAATCGGGATTGCGCATAGTGGCGCACGAGACGAGACATTATGGTTCCACAAGCTACCGAGAAGTAGAGAACCGCCTGATTCGTATGTTCGTGTAGGTGATCACCAGGTTCACGTTGGTCGGCATATGAAATACTTAGTGCTCACATTAGATAGCCGCTGGGGCTTTGAAGAACATTTTGACCGCCTAGTCCCTCGGATAGACAAAGTAGTGGGTGCTATGCATAGACTACTGCCTAATCTAGGTGGACCGACAGAGGAAGTTCGTTTGCTTTATGCTGGTGTTGTTCGATCAATGACCCTATACGGTGCCCCTGTCTGATCTCTATTCGGCGATGTAGAACTAAAATTTACAGTTTACAGCGCAGAGTGGCTATCAGGATCGTACGCGGTTACCGTACGATATCTTATGTAGCAGCGACCTTACTGGCATGCTTTCCACCTGTAGATATTCGGGCATCCATGAATGCGAGAATATACAGTAGGATCCGAGAAACGGCTGGATGCTCACCGCTATGCACAATGGATATAAGACGACGGGAAAATAATGTTGCTTTCCAGACGTGGCCGTAATGTTGTTTTCCATAACGTTATTCGCAAAGCCGTGTGCGACTTTGCGAATAACGTTATGCTCGTAAGCGTGTCGTTCAAGCAATACTTCCTTCCTTCGAGGCATGGGTGAGACGAAAACGTCGAGTTACGTACCGTCTTATACAGATAATCACCGGACACGGTTGTTTCGGTGATTATTTGTTTAAGATTGGACGTCAGACAGCGGCGATTTGCATTCATTGTGACAAGGACACTGATTCTGCCCAACACACCCTTGAAACGTGTCCCGCTTGGGTCACGGAAAGGCGGGCCCTAGTTCAGGAAGTCGGGCGTAATCTTTCCCTTCCCGTAGTATTAAGACAAATGTTAGCCAGGAAATCAGCGTGGACAGCCGTAGTCACCTTTTGTGAGACGGTCATGTCTCAAAAAGAGGCTGCTGGGCGAGATCGGGAGAGGGCTGATCCATCTCTTCAGAGAAGACAGCGTTGCCGTGGACGTGTGCTTGCCAATCGTCCTGGTCTCCCAAATTAGTTATATTAGTTTTTAGCTTTGACCATTGGTGTGCAGTGTGGGGAATCTGCGCACTGTATCTTTCTTATAGAATGGTCCATAGTCGACAGATGAGTACGTCACAACAAGGGATCATTTTAAAATATAAGTGAGCTCTGCAGAGGAGCGCGTCATCTGAGGAGGGCTACGGACGCGGTTTTACCTATTTCCCGGGTCCTTCCATTGTGTCGAAGTCGGCAACCGCAGGGGTTTAAGTGGGTAAAAATCCTACATAATCTGATCTTCCCCAAGGATTGGATATCTTTTGAAGATTTACCCTGCGGAAAAAAAAAGGTCTAGAAAAACTTTCATCCCGGATAGAGGAGATAGTGGAACAAGAAAAAAACTTAGAAACAATATCTAGCCGATCAGTCTACTCACTTACGCAAAAATTATTATGCTCAAAAGTGGATCGCTCTCCCCGATCCGCGGTAATCAGTTTTTTGACTTTCTATTGCAATTTGGACAGTCTGGAAAACGAACGTCCTTTTTTCCGCACTTAAAACATACTATAAGACGTGGTTTATCACACTCATTAAGAGAATGAGTACTTGTCCGACATCTTGGACAATATTTATCTTGTTTTTTTACTGCACTAGAATTTTCAAAATCTTTAACATCGTTAAATTTACTAGAATAAGTTTTAGAATAGTTGTCCGAGTAGATATTAAATTTTTTTATACTTAGTATTTATAAATAGAGTACTCTGATAGACAAAATCCGGAGCAACAGTATCAGAAGACATTTTCGGAGGTTCATGAAATTGTGTAAGACGAGACTGTATGTTTTCATAATTCTGACATAATTTGTTTACGCAAATCTTGAACAGAATCTCCTGACGTATAACCCCTAACTAAAACTTCATATTCTAGCTCTTGTTTTTGTAACGACAAATATTTAATGGGATAAGACATTATAAATTTTCAAAAAAATCTAGCTAGGTATGTATTATTAAATGCAAGTAAATATTATTTTTTTTATTTTTTTAAATTTATCTAGCCAATACTTGGATGCACTTACATTATATAAATAAAAATCGCATTTAAGATATTAATTTATAATAAATTATATATATATATATATATATATATATATATATATATATATATATATATACATATATATATATAGATATACACATGCATATACATACATATATCAAAGTATAGATAAATATTCTTAAATCCATCTATTAGCTACGTTTAAATTAAACAAATCAACAGAGAGAAAAAAAAATAAGGAAAGAAAATAAACATTTTTTTTAAACTACCATCACCATTAAATATCAATGGAACCCCTTTAGTACGCTGCCATATATATTGGGCGCCACTTGTATTATGTAGTAGTATATAATTATAATATAATGAGAGATACTCAGAGATGAAATATTACTATTAGAAAAGGTTTCTAAGCATAATCTATTGTAGTTAAATATATTTAATAAAAATTAAATGAACTTAATTCATAATAAAATGTAATAATTAAAACTGCAACAAATAATCAACCGTATACAACAAAAACATAACACGGATCTACACCGGCGTTCTACATCGACGTCGCAATTCCATCACAGTCGCTTTTATTAATAAATTAAATTAGAACATTTTAATTACATGGGAATTATGAAAGATTTGCTTTCTTGTTCAGTCGTGGCATTGGGCCACAAGTGTGTGACTGTAAACGCTATTGGTTACGGGTTCGATCCACACTCGAGCCACCGAAATATTTATTTAAATTGATGGTGTCGAGGCAAAGCGCGGCGTCAAGTTCCGCCACTCAACACGCAATGCCTTCAGAATGAGGGAATGGAGTGTTTTAATACTAAATTCCTTCTTGTCATTCTTGTCAAATTATAAAAATATCATAACATTCATATCGTTGCTCGATTTTTTGTCAATTTTGTTCTTTTAAATAAATTTCTGTTGAATAGAATGTCGTTATAGTAATAGTACTCAGTTCATCTGAATAAAAATTTTCCAACTATAATTTTAATTTAATTTTACAAGGACCCTTGTCTAACCATGAAATGCCTACTATATACAGTTCTCATACTTCACAAGTTCTCAACTTATTTATTACAATGTATACATTACAAAATTTTATATTTCCAAAATATCGAATTATACATTTCCAAAGTTTTTTCAAAATTGATTTACAAAATAAGTATAACTAACAATATTAGATTTAAGAAAAATCTTAATAATAATCAATTAAACTAATATACACTAGTCTTCTTCTTCTACCTGGCATTAGTCCCGGCTTTTGCCAGGGTCTGCCTTCCTACTCAACCTACTCCACTTTGCACGGTCTTTTGCGTCCTCGGTGGTTAGACCATTGGCTCTCATGTCCTGCTTCACGACATCCAACCAGCGCTTCCTTGGGCGTCCGAGAGGTCTCACTCCAGGGACTGACATAGCAAGGCACTTGCATCCGACATAGTTCTTAGGCCGGCGCGTAACGTGACCAAACCATCTCAGGCGACGCTCTTGGAGGACGGACTCCAAGACTACCTCGAATGAATGTGTTGCGTATGCGGTCAGACCGCGTTACGCCGCACATCCACCGCAGCATCTTCATTTCCGTGACGTGAAGCTCCTGAGTGTGCCGAGATAGTGCTGGCCAACATTCGCTGCCGTATAAAAGAACCGGTCGGATGATGCTCTTGTATATCAGACCCTTGAGTTTGGGCGGTATCCTGCGATCGCAGACCACACCAGTAACCTTCCGCCATTTGGCCCAAGCAGCGCTTATCCGGCTATAGACATCGTGATCGATGCCTCCAGACTCGTGCATAACGGATCCAAGGTACCTGAACTTTTCCGACTTAACGGCTGGTTCAGGACCTATAAGGATAGTGCTCGAGTCCGGGCTCCCGCAGGCCATGTACTCGGTCTTCGACACATTAAGTTTAAGACCGCCGTTCTCAAGCGTACCCTTCCACAGGTTCACTCTACGCTCCAGCATCAGTCGGTTCTCATCGATGAGTGCTATATCATCGGCATACATCATCAGCCATGGAGGCTGGTCTTGGATGTGAGCCGAGACAGTATCGAGCACCACATTGAATAAGAACGGACTAAGAGCCGAGCCCTGGTGAACCCCTACTGTAATGTGGAAAGGTTCAGTGTCGCCAACAGCAGTCCTAACCATAGAAGCGGATTCGTGGTACATATCTCTGATAATCCCAATATAGGCCTCAGGGATCCCTTTGGATCGCAATGCCCACCAGATACACTCACGAGGCACAAAGTCAAAGGCCTTCTGCAGATCTAAAAAGGCCACATGCAGAGCTCTCCTTTTTTCCCTGTATGCCTCCATCAATGTTCTGAGGGCGAAAACGGCGTCCATAGTGCCCGATCCTGGCTGAAATCCATATTGAGACTCAGAGACAGTACACTCGCGGCGGAGCCTGAGGTGGATCATGCGCTCGAAGAGCTTCATGGTATGACTCATAAGCTTAATGCCCCTATAACTACCACAATCTTGAACACTGCCCCTTCCCTTGTAAATAGGGGTAATGAAGCTAAGCCGCCACTGGTGTGGCATCTTTCCAGTGTTCAAGATATGGTTAAAAAGGACAGTAAGTATGAGGACACCAAGAGAGCCTAACGATTTCCACGCTTCGATCGGAATATCGTCAGGTCCCACCGCTTTTCCGTTCTTCATGCGTCGAAGGCAATTACGAGTTTCGTCAAGGGTTATTGGGGCAATAAGTCCGAGGTTAGGGGGTGGGTCGTGATGAAGACTGCATGGGTGCTGAGTATTCAGCAACTCCTGGAAGTAGCTTCTCCACCTCTCCTTCACAGAGTCATGACTACAGAGCAGCGTGCCCTGGGAATCTCTGACGCAAAGACATTTTGCGATATCTTGCGTCGCTTTATCCCGGGAACGTGCCAGCTTGTAAATGAACTTCTGCCCCTCCACAGTTTCAAGTTTATCATACAATGGTGATAAACTCTCACTGCGGGCTCTGGCTACAGCTCTTTTACTGGCATGTTTAGCTACTATGTACTCCAGTCTGTCTTCAGGAGAGTTGGATTGCTGCCACTTCTTAAAGGCATCCTTCTTTTCACGAGTCACCTCCTGCACCTTGTCATTCCACCACCATGTCTCCTTGTCGATGACACGTCCCCCCTTAGAAAGGCCAAGAACTCGCCTGCCTGCCGCAATGATTGCCGACTGAGCTCGATCCCAAGCATCCTGAGCAGTCTCGGTGTTAGTCAAAAGAAGATGACTTTTCACCTCTGCCAGGAACTCGGTCTGCATCGGTCCATTCAGCAACCACCACTTGATCCGAGGCCTACGTTTCTCGGCTACTTTCTTCTTCGGAGTGACGTTAAAGTCCATGACAAGAAGACGATGTTGAGCCGTTAGGCTTTCGCCTGGAATGACCTTACAGTTAGTTACCCTACCCATATGACACCGTCTGGTCAATAAGTAGTCTATTTGAGTTGAGTGGGACCCGCTCTTATACGTGATAAGGTGCTGAGGATTCTTTTGGAAGAACGTATTCACGACGGCCAGATCCGACGCAATACAGGTTCTCAGAATATTTTCTCCCTCTGTGCCCAAAACCCCCGTGAACACGTTCATACGGCTCAGCAGCCTTACCGACGTGACCGTTCAAGTCCCCCCCAACTAAGACCACTTCGGTAGACGGTACAGCAAGTAGCACCTCTTCATACTGCTCCCAGAATGTCTCCTTTTCAGACGCGCTACATCCCGCTTGGGGAGCATAGGCACTGATTAAGTTTGTGGTAACGCCCTCAATCAGTACCTTTACTCGCATCAAGCGGTCGCAGCGACGGTCAACTTCAAGGAGCCCATTCTGAAGCTCTTCAGAAAGCACTACCGCTACACCGTTTCTACCGGAAGGTGACCCAGTGTATATAAGCCGGTAACCCTGTCCGATGTTACGGGACTTATTGCCCTTCCAGCGAGTTTCCTGGAGGAAAGCACACTGGACCCGACGTCTCATGAGTACATCTGCGAGTTCCCTGCATCGTCCGGTTAGAGAGCCAATATTCCACGTTGCATAGCGGAGTTTCCGTTGGGTACTAGCGTCTTTAGCCGTGCCCGTACTTGACACGGTAGCCCTTGCCCACTTGTCGCAGGTGTAGGGCGATGTGCTTGCGCGTCGTTTTGCGGCGACGCCCTAGCCGTACCCAGTCTTCTCATGGTTCGTTCCATATTATGGCAAGTTCTGGTTTTCAATGGAGCGATTGCCATCTGACCTCCAAAACCCCTTTGTGGGGAGAAACCGGGGGGAGAGGAATAGGACAGATAGAAAAGGGGGAAAGGATAGGCAGAGGGAGAGGGTAGGAAACGAAGGGGAGTAAAAGAAGGAGAAGGGGACACCACTTTTATGGACTGGACGGAGGTTATAACAAGTGGTGGCTCGAGGATCCGGGGTCGCGTACCCGTATGCCCAAGAACAAATAACGGACAGATATTAGTCAGGGCACCCTCTGGATAACTAATATACACTAGTGACTTTGTATTAAAGCATAAACTAAAATCTAAGTTTAAAAATAATTACAATAAATTTAATTTCATAAATAACTGACAATTTTACTTTTTAAAAAGAATACGATTTTGAGATATATTTTATTTGCTTTATATAGAAGCCAGACAAGATGCAGGGGCACAAGCGCGACAGGTTGTGGGTTCAGTTCAAAAGAGGGGAGCGGAGTGTATAAGCACTGCTCTCCCTCGGCCCACGCGATACAGCTTGCTACATTATTTATAAATCATAAGTATAATAAACAAAACAAAATATTTTAAAGCGTTAATTTAGCGTAAATAAAAGCAGCCATGTCCTTCCGTCGCAAGCAATTGTCTGTATGGAGATTGGCAAGAGATTTCTTAGCTTACGCCCAGGTGCCCTCATCATCGAAGTTCGTCACCTCATGCACGTCCCAGGGGCTCACCCCTGTACGCAGTTTCCTCACGCTGCGCCTTCAGCATCATAAGGGCATCGATTATTTCGTGCAATTCAAAGTAAGCAGCTTCCGCCAAAAGCAAGTCCAGATGAGGGAAATCGAAGGGTATCAAGAGACGATGGTTGCGCAGGAAGTTCAGAATGTGACGGAACATCTCTCCGTCTCTATCTATGAAATAGTGTTGCTTCAGTGTATCCAACACAATGAGGATATCGCCAGAAAACAGTTTTGCCAATTTTGAGTCCGGGTAGGTAGTAAGAGTTTCCAAGGAAGATGTGTATATAACGCCGCCAACGTCTATATGAACGGGGGCTTTAAACGTCGATATTGCCACTTATAACAATATTTTTTATCTAGACAAGAAAATAAAAAAAGGTATATAATAAAACATCGTAATTAAAAAACAAAATTAATATTAAAAAAGTAAGGGTTCACATACTAAAAGGGTTCACGGCTATACATAAATCAAATTGTCCAGTTAGAACTTTTTAAAATAAAAAAACGTTACTGTCCTGACTAAAGAAAGGGCCGAACACTTCGTTACGGCGTGACGTCGATTTTCAAAAATACTTTATACAAATTTTCACTGCCACTTCACCATCTCACGTTATAGGACACTGGTTCAATAAACCGTGTCTAAAATGATGACCCGTGCTCTCTGTTACGGCGCCATCTTGATATCCAATAATATTCAAAGCAAATTCCTATTGCCTCTTCTTCAAATCAAGTTATAATCATCTGGTACAAAAACCCTGTAATTTTATTACAGACATTTCAATGTAAGTCTGATTTTGCAACCCGAAATGCAACATGATTCTAACAAAATATTGAAATAATGTTCTTAGTTCCAATTACTTAAATATAAAACTAAAAGGCATCATACATTAATTGCAATATCTGTATAGTACGCAACAAATAAAAAGAATACAAATAAACAATAGGCTTCACCATATTAGAAATGCCTATAAGCATTTATATATAATTAAACCTTAAATACAAATAATAATTCAATTTATCTCATAACATCTAAAACTATAATTAAAAATCTTACAACATGAATCTTACAACACTTACCCAATCTGGGGTATCTTGTACCTTAACATAACCAATATACGTTTATATAACCAATAAAATAATATTTTAAAATAATAAGAAATAGATAGTTACGTCATCCCAAAGTGCTGAGCAAGTACATTCCGTTGGCCGCTCTGGTATATTCGCAGAACCCTTAACATAAGCTCTTTGTTATCAAGTATAAACATGTATCGTTTAACATAAGCTTTTTGTTGTCAAGTATAAAATATGTATCATTTAACATAAGCAACTATATCAATTACCATAAACAATTGCATCATCTAGCGGATGTCGAAATGTAATATAATAAGTAAGTTAGTATTAAGAAACAGAGTCTGTAACATGTAGTCTTAGCGACAAGTTGTCTTTAAATATATTATAATTAAATAAAATTGTATCTTTTTAAAAAGCCTACCACGGCGGTTCGAACTTGACTGGCGCAGCCGGTAGGATTCCGCGTCCGAGAAATTAAATAACTTATCTGGTGCGATAAATTCCGCGTCCGGGGAAGAAAATTTATATCGTGCGAACGTTTTCTAACGTTTTTTAACGGAATCCGAACCAAGTAAATAAATAAGTCATATTCGTGTACTCGCGTGAAGACTTGAAGACATACCAGCTTGCGACTACAGCTACAGACCTCACGAGGGAAAATGATTTGGTGAGTAGACCCTAAAAAGCTATTCCCATATATTCTATTTCCTATTCATTTTAGTTATATGTGTCAATTAAATTGTAGATTCCTTTTCAAACCACAAAAGGTTCTAAGAAGTTTCCTTGACAATTAGTTATTAAGTGTCAATTAAAGCGTAGATTTCTTTTAAACCGCAAAAGATTCTAAGAGGTTTTCTTGACGATTAGTTATAAGTATAAAAAAGAATTGAATAAAAAAAATATAAATAAAATAAATAATTTAATAAAATTTAAATAATTAAAAATGGAAAATATAATAAAAATACCCGTAGAAATAAGTAATATCATCCCAAAATTTGATGGAGATGAAAAATTATTGTCACTTTTCATATCAAAGTGCGAATATGTAATACAAATGTGCGTAGTGGAAGGTAATTCAGCACAAGACCTATATGTTTTCCACGTAATAACATCAAAGTTAACAGGTCAAGCAGCTAGATTAATTAGTGAAAGACAAGACTTAGATACATGGAGTAGTTTAAAATCAGCGTTAGAGCAACATTTTGGTGATCCGCGTTCAGAAGAATGTATAGCTATCGAACTAGAAACTTTGAAAATCAATAGTAACGAATCATATTTAGATTTCTGTAATAGAATACAATATATTAAGAGCACGTTAATAGCAAAAGTAAATTTAATAACAAATAATAGTTTAAAGGAAAGTAAAATCATTATTTATAACAATTTAGCGATGAATGTTTTCTTATATAATTTACCGGAAGATTTACTTAGGATAGTACGGTTAAAAGCATGCAGTTCTTTAGAAAATTCTTTGAGTATAGTGTTGGAAGAAGTAAATTTCATGCATCAATATAACTCGAGAAACAAAATGTTAAAACAGCCTCACTCCAATACTATGACATCTTCTAATCCTTACTTACAAAGTACATATATGAAACCCTTCTTTAATACGATTAAACCAAATAACAACAATCATAATCCTTTACAACAAAAGACACAACCCCAACCCTCACATAAATATCCTCAATTTCAAAGTATTAACCCTCAACAACCTCCAAAATTTAAATTTGGAATTAACCCTAGTAAGCAAATAAAGCTACCCGTACAAAATCAATTTGGGTATAAACCACAATTCAACCAAAATCAAGTTGGATACAGACCCCAACTCAACCAAAATCAGTTTGGATATAAACCACAATTGAACCAAAATCAAGTTGGATACAGACCCCAACTCAACCAAAATCAGTTTGGATACAAACCCCAGTTCAACCAAAACCAAGGGCAACAACCCTTTGGTTATCGTCCTCAGCGACAAATAAATAACAACGATGTGAGCATGAGAACGGCTCCTCAAAATAAACCCCCAGGTTTCCGCCTTAATGAACACATAGTGGAACAAATAGATACTGGAAATGAAAATAATTATTACGACTATACCGACTTTACCGACGAAAACGAGTATAACCAACCAGGAGAAGAAAATGAAAATGATAATATGCCATACCCTGGAAACATCGAGTTTTCCGAAAATTTTGAACAATTTGAAAATTTTCACATGGATACCCTTCACCCTATCCCGAGGTAATTAATTTAAACTGTAACACCCTTAAATTACCATATATTTTTATACCTGAAATTAATGCCAATCTCATGATCGATACTGGAAGCTCAAGATCTTTTATTAGTCCAAATAAAGTTAACGAATATTTTAATGATTTTAGATATCAAGAACCATTCGAGGTTATATCCACACATGCCTCAAGTAGACATAATGAAGTCATTATTATACCATTATTTCCCACTTTCCATACTCCCGAACATCATAAATTTTACATATACGACGTAGACGGACGTTACGACGGATTAATTGGAAGCGACTTATTGAAGCAATTAGACGCTAAAGTAGATATGAAAAACGAAATATTACATACCAACACAACATCTATACCTATCATATACAACCCTACTAATATTATACATTTAAATAAACGTTGTGAACAAAGAGTTAGGTTACCGACAACATTACGAAACGGCAATGCTATTTTAAATTACAAACAATTTCGCGAAGGTGTTAGAATGCCAAGCGCCTTAGTTACTTGTAAAAATGGCTATGCAACCACCGTTATACAAAATACCCTTGATATAGAATTAACTCTAACTATTACTAGTCCTTTTATAGTTACAAAATACGAACCAAGCGAATGTAATGTAAATAAATTAGATACCACCCATAGTCTAGAGATAGACGAAATATTAACCGAAAATTTAAATAAACTCAGATTAGACCACATGAATCCGGAAGAAAAGAAAACTATAAGTGCATTATGTATGGAATATAAAGATATTTTTCACAGTGACCATTTACCCCTAACTTTTACAAACAATGTTAAGCATCACATAAGAACTCATAACGAGGATCCTATATATATTAGACCTTACAGACAACCCCAAATAATTAATGACGAAATTAATAAGCAAGTACAAAAGATGATAGAAAATAATATAGTTGTCCCTTCTCACTCTCCTTGGAGTGCCCCTGTTCATTTAGTCCCAAAGAAACTAGACGCAACTAACGAAAGAAAATTTAGACTTGTAATTGATTACCGTAAATTAAATGAAATAACAGTCGATGACAAATATCCATTACCCAATATAACCGATTTATTTGATAAATTAGGAAGAAGTTGTTATTTTACCACACTAGATTTAGCCAGTGGCTATCATCAAATCGAAGTGAAGGAAGATGACAGACAGAAAACTGCTTTTAGTACAAACGCAGGACATTTTGAATTTACTAGAATGCCCTTCGGACTCAAAACCGCCCCTGCAACATTCCAAAGGACTATGGATAACGTACTTAGAGGATTGCAAGGAATCCACTGCCTAGTTTATCTCGACGACATAATCGTTTACTCAGTTAGCTTACAAGAACACATTTCTAAATTACGAACAGTATTTGACAGACTTAGACAGACCAATTTAAAAATACAGTTAGACAAATCAGAGTTTTTAAGGAAAGAGGTACTTTATTTAGGACATACCATTACTAGTGACGGACTTAAACCAAATAATGATAAAATTAAAACAATTTTAAATTACCCTTTACCTCATACCACAACAGAAATTAAAAGTTTTCTTGGATTAATAGGTTATTACCGACGTTTTATTAAAGACTTTGCAAAGATAACACAACCTATGACCAACCGATTAAAGAAAAAACAGACTACACCTGTAACCGATAAAAAATATATAGAATCTTTTGAGAAATGTAAAGAACTCCTTGTTAACGCACCTATATTGCAATACCCCGACCCTAGTAAACCTTATATTTTAACTACAGATGCTTCAGACTTCGCATTAGGCGCAATTTTATCACAAGGACCCGTAGGAAGCGATAAACCTATCGCTTACGCAAGTCGCACTCTCAATAGTGCAGAAACTAGATATAGTACGACAGAAAAAGAACTTTTGGCAATAGTATGGGCCGTCAAATATTTCCGCCCTTACTTATACGGTAACAAATTCAAAATAATCACTGATCATAAACCCTTAGCGTGGTTAAACTCATTAAAAGATACCAATAGTAGGTTAACCCGCTGGCGGCTACGTTTATCGGAATACAACTTTGAAATAATACATAGAAGTGGCAAAAGTAATTGCAACGTAGATGCCCTGTCTAGAATTCGCATCAACGCCTTGGAAGATAAAGAGAATATGTCCACCCAAGTAAATATAGATAAAGAAGAGAATCAAAATGAAGAAATAAGAAAAATAACAGAGGAATTAAAGAAATTGGCTGAATTAAAAAAGATAGTATTTCCTAGCTCTCCATTGCCCAACATTATAGAGTCAGAAAAAGAAGAAATTATTAATCTATGTGACACAGACTCAGAGGAGACCCTGTCAGTTAAATCGCGACATGGTTCACCTTACTCTATACCATGCCCGTCCAGTTCTACTGTGACAGCATCGGAAACAGAAACCATACATTCCGCCCGCGATACCGAATCGGAAGGTATCCCCATATTACAGGAGGCTATCGATACGAAGCCCAACCAAATTTTAGTTTATACGTGGCTTATAAATAAAATTAGCGTAAAAAACTTATCTAGACCCAAACAACGTATTTTAGAAGTCCATTTACCCACTGATAGACCTGATTTAGTTAGACAATTTTTAAAAGAATACATTAGAAACAAAACCAAATATTTTATTTATTTTGAAGATAAAGCACACCGGAGACAATTTACTGAAATAGTGATTTCATTATTTAAGAAAGAAAATGTTCAATTTAGAGAATGCACAAAACGAGTTATTTTTATTGACGATGAAAATGATCAAAGAGAAATAGTAAAAAAATATCATGAAGGAAAAACCTGCCATAGAGGAATCCGTGAAACATTATGTCATATAAAACGAAGTTATTTTTGGCATAATATGGAGCAAACTATAGCCAGTACGATAAACACTTGTGAAATATGTAAAAAAATGAAATATGATAGAAACCCCCTCAAACCAAAATTACAATTAACCCCTACTCAAAATAAGCCCTTGGAGGAAATTTTCATCGACATATTTTCTATCGAAGGAAATTATTATTTAACCATAATCGATGCATTCAGTAAGTTAGGACAAGCATTCGAAATTCCGAATAGAACCACACCGGAAGTAGTTAGAGCATTGATTAAATATTTTTCATTTTATGGTGTACCTCTTAAAATTAATTCCGACCCAGGTACCGAGTTTAATAACACCTTATTAAAAGAGTTTTTATCTATGTATAAAATTGAGATACATATAAGCACCGCTAATAATCCAAATTCTATGGGATTCATAGAGAGATTCCATTCAACAATCTTAGAAATCTATAGAATAGCCAAGTACGAACAAAAATACACTGATGCCGCCTCCATAATGACTTATGCGGTAATGGCATACAACCATTCGATTCACTCAACCACTGGATTTACCCCATTTGAAGTTTTATTCGGACATACCGAAGCGAGAAACACTTTTGACGTAAATTTCGAAAAAGAATACATGCAGCAAATAATAAAAGAGCATTTAAAGAGAACTAAATTTTTATATAAGCACATAACCAATAAAGCCATTAAAATAAAAAAACAATATATAGAAAAGAAAGGTGGTGAGACAGAATTTAAAATTAAACCAGGCGATAAAATCTTTGCTAAAAATACCAATAAAAGACAAAGCAAAGATAAGCCGCGTTACGTAAAAGCACAAGTAATTAAAGAAATATCCAAAAATACCGTCCCTGTTATAATGCCTAATAATCGTAATACGAAAATTCCAATAAGAAATATTAAACGACCTCCACAGGTATCACCTGCAGATTTTGACCCTGGCCCTGACGATGCGGTCCCAGGCCCTTCAACTTCAGGAGTTAAATGACAACCCTGGAATATTACCATATAGAGTTGGCCAAGCCATCGTGAGTAGTGATAATTGGATAATCGCGAAAACATTAGATTTAAGACCTATATTAGAAGATTTAAAAGATAATTATTACAAATGTACTCAGTTAGATAAGTTAGTTGATAATTTTGATGATGATTTTATAGAATATTTTATAGATGTTAGGATTCAAGCAAATTATTTAAGGAATATAACTTTAATTAAATTAGAACAGATTTCTCCAAGCACTAGAATTAAGCGAGGCTTAATTAACCCCTTAGGTTCAATGATTAAAATAATTACTGGAAATCTAGATAATGATGATGCTATTAGATATGAAACATTAATAAGTAATATTGAAACGGAACAAAATAAACAGAAAAATAAAATGACTCTTATCACTGAAATGATGTTCTCCATATCGAACTCTACATTTCAATTAAATGACAATATAAATGAAATTAATTTAGGAATACAGGAATTAAGGCATAATTTATCAGAAATCATTAGAAAAGATGCCCTTAATCATATTGAAACACAAATCATTAATACTTACAATTTATTAATTCATAATTACCAGACCATATATGTAAAATTAAATGAAATAGAAACTAGCCTTGCATTAAGTAGATTAGGAATATTACATCAATCAATTATAAATTCTAACATTCTTTTAAACACATTGTTAAATATAAGTAAAGTAGAGAAATTAGCGTATAAGCCTACATTAGATAATCTAGTAAAGTTAGAACAGACAATTGCTATAAAAGCATATATTAAAGGAAATTATATAACTTACCTTTTGGAAATACCTATAATTAAAGATGACACATATATCTATTATAAATTGATTCCTTTACCTGTTCTATCCCATGGTTCCACCGTCATCATTGTTCCTAAATATCCTTACCTTATAGCTAAAGGGTTGAAAACTAGGTTATTGGATCATCCCTGCAAAGAAATAGATAAGGCGAGTTTCCTGTGCTACGAGAGAAAAGTTCTTCAATTCATTAACGACCCTTGTGTAACAGAACTTATGACGTATAATGAAAACGCTACGTCGTGTGTTCCTGTTCCTGTAATTACGGAAGACATCCTGCTACAACCTCTGCAAACTAACATCTGGACCTTGTTTATCAGAAAAGAGGAATTGCTCACAAAAACATGTTTCAATGAAGTAAACCGACAAAAGATTAAAGGAACCTATTTACTTACCTTAGACGACCCTTGCGAAGTGAAAATTAAGAATATAATTCTGAAAAAACATGAAACATTCTTAGAAAATGATACACACTCAATGTTACCTGTCATTAATTTACCTTCAATAGATGTTCCTGAAAAACCTATTTTGAAACCAATAAATATAAAAGGCATAGATCTTACAGATTTGAAATTTTTAACGTACAGTTTAAGGAAAAATGAAATAAGTGAAAATAGTGAAAATCAGAAAATAGTGAAAAATATTAGTGTCTGGACAATTGGACTATATACTATAGTTATAATAATTATATGTATTTTAATTTTCAAAAATCATAAATTCATATTAAAATTATGTATCCGAAGTTCTCCTAATTTGCCGGAAAACTTCGATCTTAAGGAGGGAGGAGTTACGTCATCCCAAAGTGCTGAGCAAGTACATTCCGTTGGCCGCTCTGGTATATTCGCAGAACCCTTAACATAAGCTCTTTGTTATCAAGTATAAACATGTATCGTTTAACATAAGCTTTTTGTTATCAAGTATAAAATATGTATCATTTAACATAAGCAACTATATCAATTACCATAAACAATTGCATCATCTAGCGGATGTCGAAATGTAATATAATAAGTAAGTTAGTATTAAGAAACAGAGTCTGTAACATGTAGTCTTAGCGACAAGTTGTCTTTAAATATATTATAATTAAATAAAATTGTATCTTTTTAAAAAGCCTACCACGGCGGTTCGAACTTGACTAGATATTTTTTTCAATCTATATTACTATAAAGCAGTTCGAAATTGAAATGAGCTGTCGCCTATCCGCTCCTTGCAATCACGCGACGCCGTCTCGCATCCTACCTACATTTACTTATATTGTTTAATATAAAATAACCCGCGATAGTTTTTTTTAAAACTATAAAAATTTTATAAAATAAATATATTTTTAGACTATAAATGAGTTAAATGTTACATACCCCCCCTTTTAAGGTAGGATTTTACCTGGGTAAAATCCATTAACTTACGATTGTTATCAACATAACACTTCCATACCGTAACGTTAAGATTTGTTAAAACAGCTTCTATAAATTTTGATTAATTTAAAGAAAATAATGCCTAACCAATAAGAAAAAACCCTACTTTTTTAAGTCTTTTATATGCCATATACCTAAATTGTTTCCATTAGCGTCCATCAACTCATAAACAAGTGGAGATTTTTTTCCAATAACACGGCACTTGAATTTTGGAGCAAGTTTCCTTGCAAAACGAGAATCCTTGTCACTGTTGGGGACAGTGCCCTGTGCCTACTTGGGTAGGGAATACTGCCTTCCTGAATTGTTATAGAAATAAAAGAATGGACTGTATAATTATATATTGACTTCACATAACAAGTACCCTGACAATAATAAGTAAAATGTCGTTAAAATGGGACTTGAAGTTAGAAAGGTTGCAATGGAAGTGAAGTGAAGACGAGTCCGCTGTTGTTCTCGCCGTCCCTGCTCCCCCCACCGTCGCTCCGTCGCCGCGCCCCGCTCTAAAGACGCGCGGACCAATGCCCGCGCGCAAATATCAGGCGCAGTGTCCTCAACATACTCCCCGTGTTGAAGAGATATCTTCAAAATTTGATGTCGGCAGGGGGCGTATAGTATTGAAGGCACGCCTGATCACGCCTTTCTTGGTTCGAATATCTGCAACTCTAGTGACTCCATCCTTCCCAGGCAATATTCGAATGATTCGCCCAAGCAACCATAATATGGGTGGACTAGATTTGTCCTTTATTACTACAAGTGTCTCTTCTTTAAGTGTTGCAGATGACCGCATCCATTTAGTTTTCTGCTGAAGGAGAGTAATGTATTCATTAGAAAATCTGTGCCAGAAATGTTGCTTCAGTAATTGAATCCGGTTAAATCTAGCCAAAGAAGAGATTCTGTCAGCGCTGACAATGGATTGTGGTACAAACGTTAGAGATCTTCCAATAAGAAGGTGTGCAGGAGTCAACGGATAGAGATCGGACGGATCGTTAGATAAAGGAGTAAGAGGACGGGAATTTAAAATTGCTTCTACTTGAACTAATAATGTATTCATTTCCTCGTAGTCTAAGAAAGTAAGGCCTAAAATACGGCGCAAGTGATATTTTACTGACTTAACAGCAGCCTCCCACACACCACCAAAGTGAGGAGTGTATGCAGGAATGAAAGTGAAATTTATACCTTCCTCAGTCGTGTCTGCCGGTGAGATATTCTTGAGAAGTCCAGCTAACTCGTTAAAAGTACCTACAAATGCAGTTCCATTGTCGGAATAAATAGTTCGTGGTTTACCTCTACGTGATGTGAATCTATTTAACGCTGCTATAAATGCCTCCTTTGTAAGGTCGGACACGAGCTCCAAATGTAAAGCCTTTGTCGCTAGACAAATAAACACACAAATGTAAGATTTTATAGGTTTACAACCTCTTCCCTTACGATTAGCTATCATAATTGGCCCAGCATAGTCCACACCTGCGTTAAGAAAAGGAAATTCTAATTGAACTCGTTGTTTAGGTTTTTTTTTTTTTTTTTTATAAATGTCTTTATTGATAAGTAAATATAATATAACAAACACAACTTAATCTAAGAAATATGACGTTAACATCAATTTAAAAGAAACAGTACTTTACCAGGCTAATAAGGCGCCTCCAAAAGTTTTCAAAGTGTAGCTTACATAACTTATTAAACAACGAGATTTAGATTGATCTACTTGTGAGCTAGGTATTACATTCGATATTTGGGCTTAAAATATCGTTCTAAAATTGACAATGAAGGTAATTTTAATAAATAAGACTACGTGCTCATGTGCAAAGTCAAACTCAGTCCCGTCCAGTAACGTAGTCGCGAGTAGATCTTCCGCGTCCCCCTCATACAGACGTTCTAGGGCGACAGCGCGGGGCGCGCTTGAGGCGCAGCGAGTCCGTAGGCTGGCTAGCGCGCTTGCTGGACCGGTTTTAGTATTCATTCGCACGGAAAAAGAACGTGGTGATGGGGTAAGCGGTAAGTGCCATATCTATCGATATATTTTAAATCTGATATTTTCGTTCGGCCTATTGTCGAAATCAGGCTATTTTTATGTATATGACATAGTTCATAAAATTTATGCGTTAATTTAAATATATACTCACGTAATGTGGGATAATTTAGTTCTCTATGTAATTTAATTAAATTAGTTTTAAATGGCGTATTATAAGCGATTTTAAGCGCTTTATTTTGAATAGTTTGGAGAAAATTATGATTAGTGAGGCAAGTACTACTCCAAACAGGACAAGCATACGTAATGCGTGGGCGTACTAAGCTGGTATAAATACGTAATTTTGTACGCGGACTGAGGTTACTCTTTCTATTTAGTACTGGACTAAGTAAGCCCAGCGACTGTATCCCTTTGGTTCTAAGGTGGGATATTTGTTTTGTCCAGTTGAGTTTCTTGTCCAATAGTACTCCCAAGTAGCGTACTTGACTAGACCATGGAATTTTATGGTTTTGAATTTGTAGCTGCCTCTGGGGACAAGACCGTTGGCGGCTAAATAGTATGGCTTCTGTTTTAGTTTCATTAAGCTTTAATTTCCAGTTTGTGAAATATACATACCACATATCCAGGGACAGTTGTAAGCGACTTATAATAAGATCCAAATCCGAAGCGGTGGTATATGAGGCAGTGTCGTCGGCAAAACAAGCCAGGTGAGTACGAACCTGGGTAGGTATGTCATTTAGATAAATCAAAAAGAGATATGGGCCAAGTATGGACCCTTGAGGCACGCCCGCTGGCACTGTATGCCAAGAGGATTTCGTATTATGAATATGAACTCGAAATTTACGGTTGTTAAGATAGGATTCAATTATCTTAATTAAGTATAGTGGAATCTTAGCTGATATGAGTTTATATAGTAGGCCCTCGTGCCAGACAGTGTCAAAGGCTTTTTCAATGTCCAGTAGGAACATCCCAGTTGATTCATGAAGGTTTAAATGATGAGCTATATGTTCAGAGACTCGAGCCAATTGTTGAGTAGTGGAGTGCTGAGCACGAAAGCCAAATTGCTCACCTATGAGCAAGTGACTCGAAGAGGACAACAGCCGCTTATATATTATTTTCTCGAACACTTTACTCAGACCAGGGAGTAGGCTAATGGGTCGGTAGCTAGATGGACAGGTCCCTTCCTTACCTGGCTTTTTGATAGCAATCGTTTTTGCATGTTTCCATCTATTTGGAAAATAACTAAGACGAAAACACCCATTAAAGATGTTAGTTAGATATACGATAGTTTTAAGAGACAGATTTTTTAGCAATACATTATGTATATTATCATCACCAAACGATTTACGTATTTTAAGTGTTTGAAGTACTAACCGCACATCACGCGGGTTCGTAGGTTTATCCAGACTCATCGAGCTTTTACTTAGCAGTGACATAGAGCTACTAACATCGGTTTCAAAGGTAGGACTAACCCAGTTCCTGGTTAGGCACATATTATTATAAAAAGTTTTGGCAAGCAGATTACATTTCTCCAGGTCACAATTGGTAAATAGATCATTGTCTGTTTTAAGGTTCGGTATGCTTTCAGTTTTAGATTTTAGTTGTTTTGTTACTTTAAAAATGTCAGCACTAGGGTTATCCACTTTTTTTAGCTTACTGTCCCAGATCTCGTCATTGTGGTGGCGAACACATATGTGAATTAGGAATTGCGTAGAATTTATTATGTATCTAAGTCGTTTTTTGAGCGCCAAGTTGTTGGATTGAGCCTCTATGCGGCGAATATAATTTTTGTATCGTATGAGGCTTTTTATTCGATAAGGTAGCTTAGTGAAGACAGGTATTTGAAATGCTGTTGGAACGTTCGTATTACGAGCTTCAATAATAGCCGTGTGCAGATGCTCCACAGCTGCATCAATTTGGGAAGTTGAAGAGTATGTACTTGAAGTTAAGGTAATTTTTGTGTCTAGTGAGTGTCTATAACCTTTCCAGTTAGCCTGGTGATATTTGAAGATCTTGGTAGGATCAAGTCGCGGTACAGTTCCATTAACACTAAAAGTAACTGGTAGGTGATTTGATGACAGCTTAAAAAGAGTTTGTACATCATCTTGCAACTGAATATTCAAAGCTAAAACTAGGTCGGGAGTTGTGTTTCTGCAATTAGGTCGATAATTTAATTGCATGGGTTTATCAGGACCGTATATGATGCAATCATTTTCTATCATATGGCGAAAGAGACATTTACCACGGGTGTTATTGAAAGGACTTTTCCATAGCTGATGATTTGCATTAAAGTCTCCCATAAGGAGTACTCGATCTCCCAGGCTAAATAAGAGATCCAAATCATGGACTAGCAATGGGAGGTTAGGAGACTGGTACACTGAGATTACACTAACAGCTTTGCCCGAAAGATTAATTTGGATACCAATTGCTTCAATGATTTTGGTGGTCGGAATGACAAGAGGAATATGTTGGAGTCCTTTTTTAACTATTAAGGCAACACCCTGACCACGACCGCTGCTATGCTTATCCTGTCTGTAGCACACAAACCCAGGAAATTCTAAATTAATGTTTGAAGTAAGCTTAGTTTCGCAAACGGCAATGATATCGATAGATAAGGCACTTACCACGAGGTCCATAAGTTCGTGAGTTTTGCTCCGGAGACCGTCGGCGTTCCAGGATAGAAAGTTGAGTCTGTTATTTCTATACATAATGACCAAGGTGAGAAATAACTAATATGATTTTTTCTAGCATCGATGTGCAGGACATGAACTGGGTCTTTAGACTCTTGATTGATTTTAATATTTCAAGCATTTCGGTAGTACACGAGTCATTGATATCTGGTGGGACCGGTAAGGTAACTTGTTGTCTTGCTTTCACGCTGGTCTCACTTTCGGGAACCGTCGTAGCTTTATTTTCGGAAACAATGCTAGCCCATGATTTTAGTGGAAACTTAGATGAAACAGGAACATTAAACAATTTTGGTGGATTTCGTTCTTTATCTTTTTTTTTGTTGTAGTTTTTTTAGATAATCAAGCCGCATGCTACATTGGCGATAGTTAGCCGGGTGTTCTTTCTTCCTTACAGTTACAGCAATGGGCGGGTTTGCTGCGGTCCTTTTTTGGACATTCAGCACTCAGGTGATTTTCAGTACATTTCACGCACCGTGGCGAGAGGTTACAGTTTCTTGCAGCATGTCCAAACCTCTGGCACCTAAAGCACTGGGTACCAAGAGAGTTGCGTGATTTGAACTTCTCAATGCGAATCACGCAGTTGAAAAGATATTTTATGCGGCAGAACTTTGCGATATCGCTGTCAACTGGTAATTGAATTAGAAAGGGAGGACAAGGTGATTCTTGAAATTTATTGGAATGCAACATTTTAACCGTGGCTCCTTTAAACCCCAGTTTAACGAGCTCATCAGGTAAGTCTTTTTCTACATAAGCTGGCAAACCCTTGATTACTACTTTTGGCGTTTTTTCATCCCTTCGGGTGTACGTAAGGAAGGCTGCTCCTTTTGTTTTCATTCCTTCTTTGAGCTTCTGGTGGGATTCAGAAGAATAGCATAGTATGGCTACTTTGTTCCTACCTCTGTATTGTAGGTTAAAGCGTGTTGTGTATTGAGAAACCATGTCTTTGATAGTCATGTGGCTCCAATCCTGTTTAATATCTAGGATGATGGGAGGTATGTGTCCACTTTTCTTGATTGTAGTTGAAGCTTCCTTGAACATAGTGGTAGTTTCGTTATCTTGGATACCTGTTTCTCCGTCTAGCGGAAGTACATTGAACTTGTTGTGCACAGGAAGTTCACGACTTTTGTCGAACTTGCTCGAGTCACGAAGTACCGCTATACGTTTTGCAGTTCGCCATTGTGAATCTTCTGCTGATCTTTTAGAGTTTAAACTCTCAGTAGAGGAAGATTTTACTAAAAACTGATCCATAATTTCGATAATTGGTCGATAGAATTTTTATCGATAGCGTATCCATACATCACTAGACCAGTGAATAAGCGCTCTGGTAGGGATATAGCAAGCGTACGTGCACCAACGACGAATGCTGAACGCGGCGTTGTTTAGGTAAATTACTCATTATAGGTTGAAGTGTTTTTCCTTTCAGCCTACAACATTTAATACAATAGCGAACAGTGCGTTTTGCTAAATTTGTACCTCCTTAAACCCAGTAATTATGTCTCACTGTAAAAAATTAAATTAAATTAAATTAGCTTCACGCTATATCCCGCACACAGCAGGGTAGGCAGAGGGAACCTAGTGTTAAGACACCCCGTTCCCCACTTTCTGCCGAATTTTGGAGGCATTGCGTGTTGAGTGGCAGAACTCAACGCCGCGCTTTTTGCCTCGACACCAGAGCGAAGAAATGAAAATATCAATTTAGGTAAATATTTCATCTCCTCGAGTGGGGATCGAACCCACAACCAGTCGGTTTTACAGTCACACTTCGTGCCGCTGCGCTACGACTGGCCTCAACTGTAGCTAGTAATAATTGAGGACCAGAATGTAAATACCTAATGTGCAACATCGTAAATAGAGACCTACATAAAGTATGTCTACTACTCAGCAAAATAGGATGTTTGACGTTAAAATCATAATTAGTATTAGCAAGTCTACCACCGACTCTGATAAGCTTATTTTCATCAAGAAAAGGTGAAAGCGGTAACAGCCTATTCTTATAAGGTAAATTTTGATTATTAAGAAGTAATTTATATTCTTCTTCGAAAGACTCTTGCTGAGCAATCCTTAATAAGAAATTAGTTGCGTTAGCCAGTTCAGCAATCGTTATATTACCACTTTTTTGTTTGCATTTATTACGACAGTTGTTAATAAACCTAAGTATAAATGCAGTAACACGTTGTAATTTTACAAAAATTGAAAATTTTGAAATCAACGTAGTAAATACGTTAATTTCTTGAGAAATATGTAAACATTTAATTGTTTCTGGTAACTCAGAAGGAATTTTTTCACATTTTGGTTGCAAAGGCCACTCGGCTTGATGACATTGAAGAAAAGAAGGCCCTGACCACCACAGGGAAGATTTCGTAAGCATATCTGCTCTCAAACCTCGTAATACAATATCTGCGGGGTTATCTTTAGAAGGAACATAGCGCCAATTGTGATTAGAGAAACCCTCCTGTATCTCAGAAACACGATGACGCACAAATGGTTTTAGATGACTCGGGGAAGTTCTAAGCCAACCTAAAACTATTGTAGAATCGGACCACAATGTACAATTATTAAATGTAAGCGTTAGAGCTTCTAATACCTTAATGCCAAGCCTCGCTCCCAGTAATACGCTACAGAGTTCTAACCGCGGAATACTGACCGTTTTTAACGGAGCTATTTTACTTTTGGAAGTAAGAAGCCGGGTGGAAACAGTACCATCAACGTCCGTGCATCTGATATATATACATGCACCATAAGCCTTCTCCGATGCATCTGTAAATATATGGAGTTCTGTATTAACAGGTGCTTGAGAAATAGCACACCTTGGTATATTCAAATTATTTAGTGTTGGTAGCGATGCAACGAAATCGGACCAAACCCTTTCAATGTGAGTTGGATCTGGCTCATCCCAACCGCATTTCTGTATCCACAATTGCTGCATTAACACTCTACAATGCAAGGCGTTACTAGTCCGAGAGGATCAAATATCTGGGCAATTGTTGATAAAATAGAACGCTTACTGACAATATCCTTTAAATGAATGACGATTCGAAACAAAAAAGTATCCCCGGAACATGCCCAATTTAAACCCAACGTTTTCGAGAGATTGTTATTGCTAAGATCTACAGATCCAGATATATTAGACTCCCCGGTAATAGCTAATAAAATTTTATTATTGTTTGAATACCATTTACGTAAATGTAACTGAGCCGATTTTAAAGTCTTTCTTACTCCATGACAAAGAGAAACTGTTTCTTCAATAGTTTTATGTCCTGATAAAAAATCATCAACGTAAAAATCTCGACAAATAGCTCGTCTTATATCTGCATTTGCAGACTTTACCTAACTGATGTAAACATCTAGTGGAAAGATAAGGTGCTGAAGCTGTACCATAAGTGACGGTATTGAGTTGGTATCTTTTTATAGACTGGGAGGGATCGAACCTCCATAAAATTTGTTGAAGTGAGCGTTGCTGTGCGTAAACTTCCGTTTGACGATACATTTTCTCAATGTCAGCAGTAACAACATATTTATGCTGTCGAAACCTTAACAAGATTGACAATAAATCATCCTGTAATGTTGGCCCTACTCTTAAAATATCGTTGAGTGATTTACCAGAAGATGTAGCTGCAGATGCATCGAAGACGACCCGTAATTTTGTAGTACTACTCGATTCTCGTAAAACATAATGATGAGGTAAGTAACAAGAAGTATTCAGATTTGATTAAGATTCTGACATATGCCCAAGAGTGAGATATTCTTTCATAAAATCCATGTAAAGCTGTTTCATAGTAGGATCTCGATCCAATCTACGTTCTAAAGACAAAAATCTACGTTCGGCTATACGGTACGATTCTCCTAGTACCGTGGGCGATTCCTTAAGAGGTAGCGAGACAATAAATCGTCCATCTGGATTGCGTTTTGTAGTTTCTACAAAATGTTTTTCACATATACCTTCTTCTGGGGAAAAATTATGTTTAGAAGAAATAGAATCAAGGTCCCAGAACCGAGTAAGATCAAAATCTATATCTTGACTTAACATGCATATACTATTATGTTTATTATTATAATTGTCGCTTGCAATAGTACCAGAAACAAGCCAACCTAGTTTTGTTTCAAAAAGAGAGGGTTTATTTCGTCCTAAGCTAATACGATTTGTTCCAATGACGCTCCAAAATATTTCTGCACCTACTAAAATATCTATTGTAGATGGAATATGGAATGATGGATCGGCTAAATGAAGACCGGACGGTATTTGAATGTCGTTTACGTTTACGTACGTAGTAGGAAGAAGAGTTGTGATGCTAGGTAATGTTATGCAATCTATATCTATTCGATAGTCACTAACATAAGACTCCAATGTAAGAGAGCATGATTGTGAACTACTGAGAGGCTGATTGCTTATACCAAATACCTTTGCTTCGTTTGAAATAAGATTAAGTTTTAGCTTACCGCAGAGGTCTTGAGTTATGAAATTATTAGTGCTTCCATTATCAAGCAAGACTCTAGCAGCGTACGGCCTTCCATTAATATCGAGGACCTTTACCAAGGCTGTGGAAAGTAGAACAGTAGAAGATTTAGAAGTATAAGAAGGAAATTCATTAGCTGAAAGAGCTACGTTCCGTGAATAAGACTCGTCAGAATGTAATAAAGTATTATGTTTTTTGGTACAGTATTTGCAATGTGAAAATTTGCAATTATTATCAGAATGACCAAAGCGCAAACAATTCAAGCACACGTTAAATGTTTTGGCCTTTTCAATTCTTATTTCAACTGGTAACATTCTAAATGATTTACATTTAAATAATATATGATCCTTTTTACAAAGGGGACATAACCTTGGCTTACTTAGTGAATTAGCAAAGTTAGATTTATTTAAGTTTGACTGGGGCTTAGAATTATCTGTATTTGATGCATCTAACGTTTCTATAAGATCCGCTTTATTAGAAATAAATTTAATAAAATGTTGAAGCGTGGGGGGTTCATTGATGTTGTTCCTATGAAACTCCCATTCCCTATTTGTAACCTTATCTAATTTAGAAGAAACCATATAAATTATTAACGTATCCCAGTATTGAACTGGTTGACCTAAATTCGCGAGTGCTCTTAAGTTTTTATTCATTGTATCAATTAGATTACGCAAACTTATACTGGATTCCTTTTGTATGGATTCTATAGCAAAAAGCGAATTTAAGTGGTGATTTTCTAATAGACGTTTGTTATCGTAGCGTTCACATAACATCTGCCATGCTGACTCATAATTATCTGCGCAAAAATCTAAACCTGATATGGTTAAAGCAGCATTGCCTTTAAGAGATGCCCGAAGGTAATGAAATTTATTAACGTTGTCGATACTATTATCAGAATGAATTAAAGAATTAAATGTATCTCTAAAGCCAAGCCAATTCTGATAATCACCATTGAAATGTGGCAGATCGATCTTAGGAAGTTCAACAACCTTACGTTTGTGTGAATATTTGTCGGAACATACTGGAACCGAAGTATCATGCGAAGGTAGTGAAAGCTTGCTATGACTATGGATCAAAGCACGACCGGCAGACACGAGAGAGTAGTACTGCACCTCGAAAGCCTCGCGCTCCTTGGCCTCGTCCTCTGGTATGTCCGATAACTCCTCAAGCTCACTCTGAAAACCATCGAAATCGTCGTATAAGCTTTCGATTTTATCTAAACGCAACTGTAATTCGATTTGAGTTTGCAATTCATTACTATTGGAAAGCGATTTTAAATAACTATGAAAGCTAGTAAGCTTTCCCTTAAGCGCAGCTCGTTTTTTAATTCATTGTTTTATTTGCTTATCACTCATTTTTAATATTTTATGTGTAATTATTATTTATTTATTAAAGCAAAAAGTTGTGTAATTATTATTTATTTATTAAAGCAAAAAGTAGCAATGATTGTTTTATTTAATTAAAGCTTTACTCAAATATACCTATAGAAATTTAAATAAATAGCAACAAAAAAGAAAGCAATCAAAAATGTTCAACGACCGTAGCTATTGTTGGCAAAAACAGTCAGGCACTTAATACTTTTAACATAAAAATATTATACGCTTATTATCGTAGTACCGACCTGTAAATAAAATATTACAAATTAGCCAAACAATATAAAACAAGCCTTGACAATGGCATTACCATTAAAAACTAGTGATATAAGCTATTATTTGATGGTATTGGCATGCAATAATTGTGAAAAGCCTTGATGAATATATATCTATGTATATAAAAAATAAATTAATACTATTGTAAAAATAGTCACGCAAAATTATTGTTACTTAAATAATAAAATAAGTTGCAAAATCTTATGCAATTAAGGATTATAAAGTGTTATAATATTAGTAACGTATGAAGGTTGACGTAACTATAAAATGTTAGACTACGAAAAATGAGATGAAAATGCAAATGATAAAATTGAAAATGAAATGAAAAAAGAGTAAGAAGGATAAAGTAGGATATGGAACGATCTCACGCATGTGTCCTTGACGTGTGATATACAGGAACCACGTGCTCGTCGGTGACCTTAACTCGACCTTGCTTGACCTTCTTTTTTTCTTGGCGACTAGAACGCTTCCGGCAATGCGGCACGATGAACCATATGCTTCCAGTGTTCTGGAAGGACGATATGATCCCGATATTCGCAGAACTTCCGCTTCCGGCTTTCTTGAAGTATAATGAATCCGACTCGAATGGACCAAAATGTTGGGGACAGTGCCCTGTGCCTACTTGGGTAGGGAATACTGCCTTCCTGAATTGTTATAGAAATAAAAGAATGGACTGTATAATTATATATTGACTTCACATAACAAGTACCCTGACAATAATAAGTAAAATGTCGTTAAAATGGGACTTGAAGTTAGAAAGGTTGCAATGGAAGTGAAGTGAAGACGAGTCCGCTGTTGTTCTCGCCGTCCCTGCTCCCCCCACCGTCGCTCCGTCGCCGCGCCCCGCTCTAAAGACGCGCGGACCAATGCCCGCGCGCAAATATCAGGCGCAGTGTCCTCAACAGTCACTTTGATAAAATTTTCATTTCCATACAACATCACCTATATTAAATTTATAGAAATGTATATTTTCTTTTTATTAACTAACTCACAAAAATTTATCCTAAAAAAAATTTATAAATCAGCATATATGCATTTATACTACTGTACCCCTAAGAACTCGGGACTGTTCATTTCTATTTCTTACAATGTCGTTACAAAGCATTTTTCCACAGTATTCCTGTTTGCCATATGTGCTTCATTATATTTTTTCTCCCATTGGTTTTGAGTGTACAGAATAGAACGAACTAAATTCTGTCATAATATGGTGTTTTTTAGAAAAACTACTGGGCATTTTAATAAATTAAGCAATTGAGCAAGTGCACATGCAACTCGGGTACAAATCTGGCTAGCGCTTGCATGAGACAACCCATGGTGTTCTTCAGCATCTTGATACTGTAAGGAATAAGATAATATAGTAAGTACTTGTACACGAATACGTGTCACTTAGTATGTGTTGTATAAATAGTATATTCAAGTCAAGTAAAATAAAAATACTCACCTCTCGGCGACTCCATAATCTTCAAGTAGCTATTACTTTGATTTCATGTAAGGTACTAGAACCTCTATAATCTAATTAGAGATCATCACACCAAGTTTATTATAAACTTCGCAGTAGATTTCGTCGTTCAAGGAAAATGGTTTACTCCTACTTCTATATATCCTTCTTCGATGTGAACTGTTGTGTTTTCAATTTCTACCATCGTTTCCGAAGCATCTATGCTTTGTAAAGCTTCCATTTTAATCATAAAAGTGGCAAATTAACACAACTTGAGTATTAACTATATTGACACGTTATTTACAATATTTTGTTTACATCAAATGTCATTTTCAATGTCGAGAATCGGCCATTTTTTATTTTATAGAACGGATATAGTAGGGTCTCGGCCTCTATAACTTTATAATAGGCTTATAGCACTGTTTAGCGCTAAAATGCTGTTATGAATACCACTTTTTGACGTTTTGCTTATAGTGGGCTTATAGAACACTATCTGTTTCATAACTTTTTATGAATAAGACCGATACTTTTTACGACGCAAATTATATTGCTTACTACTCCTTGAATGTGCTTTTAATAATTCCAATTGAACTTTATCAAAATATCTATGCAAGACACCAAAATTTTCCGCGTATTCGTCCCGAGGAGTAAACATCATATTATCAGTCATTTCCACATCTACGTAATGTGAACCACAATTCACCAACTCACGACCAAAAACGAGAAAAGATGGTGTAAAACCGGTAGCCTCACTAACTGAAGTGTTTAGTGCAAATTGTATTTTAGCTAAATTATTATCCCATAAGCGGTGATCATTTTGAATATAAGAAGAAACAGCTATCATAATAGTTTTATTATACCTCTCAACTGTATTAACTTGGGGTGTATATTTAGGTGTAAAACGTATATTTGGAATTTTATAATTTTGAAGCATATTTTTAAATGTGTTACTTATAAATTGCTTACCATTATCCATAATAACAGTACTTGGCATTCCGTGGACTAGAAAAACTTGCTCCTCTACGATACGTGTTAAAACGTCAGAAGTAGCACATTTAATAGGAAATAATAGACAATATTTTGAAAAACAACGAGTTACGACAAATATATAATTATTTTGTTTACGAGTAGTAGGCAATGGACCAATAAGATCCATTGATATTACCTGAAAAGGTCTAGAACATTTTTTGGGCCTACCCATAGTTCCCAAAACAGCTTGATTAGAATGTTTTGTGCATTACAAGCATCACAATTTAATACAAAAGCAATTTAAACACATACGTTTATACGTTTTGAGTACACCAAAGTAACCAGCAATCGGTTCAGAATGATTTTTATCTATAATACTTTTTCTAGACTCTGATGGCAGAACTTCCTTCCATTCAAATTCTCTTGTTAAAGGATTAAGATTTTTAATGAAACGGTACAGCTTATTGTTCTTTATCCTGTATTTAGAAAATAACTTAGGAGATTTAAGACATCCATTACAAATATGAAAAAACCAAGTATCATCAGATGAATGATCTTTATGAGCAGCAGACCTGTCATCAAGTACAGATATTGGTAAAGAGCGAGATAAACGGGAACTAAGTTATCTACACCGCGACGATGTTTAATTTCAAAGTTAAAAGCCGAAAGCCTTACACCCCAACGTGCTAACCGACCTGTTGGATTATTGAGATTAAGAAACCATTTAAGTGAAGAATGATCAGTGTAAACAGTAAAGTTCTGTCCATATTCAAGATAACATCTCCAATGTTCTATAGCTGTAAGAACAGCTAAAGCCTCTCTTTCAGTTGTACTATAATTACGTTCTTGTTGATTAAGAGATTTACTCATATAAGCAATAACTTTTTCCTCTCCATTTATTGTTTGTGTCAGAACAGCACCAATGCCAAAATTGCTTGCGTCTGTATGAACAACGAATGGTACAGAGTAATCTGGGCAAGATAATACTGGAGCAGACATCAAGCACTTTTTGAAACTTTTAAAAGCATTTTCTGCATCAACTGTCCATTTAACCTTTTAAATGTTGGTGCATTCTTACCTTGGGATGTTAATTTATTGAGGGAAGCTGCTAAAGAACTAAAATTAGAAATAAATCTTCTATACCATGAAGCAATTCCCAGAAACCTTCGGACCTCTTTGCGATTACAGGGCGTCTTATAATTAAGAATAGCCTCAACTTTCGTTGGATCAGCACCAAGACCGTTGGAACCAACTATAAAACCTAAATATTTTAGCTCGCTTCTAAAACATTGACTTTTCTCAAAGTTTATTGTCAGATTAGCCATTTTTAACTTATCTAAGACTTTATTCAATAAAGTAATATGTTTGTCAAAAGTAGGCGATACTATTATAATGTCATCAATATAAGCAAAAACTAAATGCTCAAATTCAGGACCATAAAATAAAATATCCACAAGCCTTTGCTGAGTAGCCGGCGCATTAGTCAAACCAAAAGGCATAGATTTAACCCTTAAATGGATGATTTTTTTTTTCACGTTTTAAAAAAATATATTTGTGTAAAAGACGTGTATTACTGTCTAGGAAAAATGAGTAAAAAAAATCTAGAAAAAATCCAAAAAAACTCAATCCCTCTTCCTTCTCTGAATACCGTCCAATAGCAAAACTTCCTTTCTTATCTAAAGTGTTAGAACGCCTTATCCATCAGCAATTAAGCATATTTCTGGCCAAGCGAAATTTGCTAAATCCTTTCCAATCTGGCTTCCGTCTCGGTCACAGTACGACAACTGCCCTGGTCAAAATAACAGATGATATTAGAAAAGGTATGGATGATCGGATGGTCACTGTAATGGTGTTGTTGGACTTCAGCAACGCTTTCAATACAGTGTTACTTGTGCGACCGCCGGCAACGTATTCGAATCGAAGAGTCATCTTCTGATTGGTCTACTGTAAATGCTGGTGTTCCACAAGGTGGCGTGTTGTCTCCACTTCTGTATTCAATTTTCATTAATACAATTTGTCCTCATATTTTTTCTCTCTACCACCTATATGCCGACGATCTGCGAATTTATGTTACTACATCTTTATTAAATTTATCTTCAGCAATTGACCGTATAAATGCAGACCTTGCTCGTATATCTGCATGGTGCAAATCTTATGGTCTTATAATTAACCCAGCTAAAAGTCAATCTATTATTATAGGTAGCCGTAGATTACTTTCCAAATTAAATATGTCCAATTTACCTTATTTAATATTTAATGATACGCCAATTCCTTATTTAGAAAAAGTAAAAAATTTAGGTATTACATTGGATCGACATTTGTCATGGGAGCCGCAAGTTAATGATCTTAGTCGAAAGGTTTTCGGAGCAGTCGCTTCTCTTCGAAGACTGCGAAATTTTCTTCCTATACCTACTAAAATTGTGCTAGCAAATCCTCTATTACTACCAAATCTTGATTATGCTGATGCTTGCTATCTCGATGTTAGTGATGAGCATCTTAATAGGCTTGAGCGACTCCAAAATCTTTGTACAAGGTTTATATTTGGTCCGACTTTCGTAAAAAGCTCAAGTGGCTTCCTATAAGGCTTCGCAGGAATACTCATATATTACATCTTCTGTACTGCTTGCTGTTTAATCCCTTTACCCCTCCTTACCTAAAAGAACAGTTTCAATTTTTAAGTAACACACACGTTCGTTCCCTCCGATCCCAAGAAAGTCTATCCCTAAAAATCCCTTCACACTCCACTTCCTTCTTCTCTAACTCCTTTACAGTTAAGGCTGCTCGTTTATGGAATTCCCTTCCCCTTGAAGTAAGGCGTGCTAAGAGTCTCAACCGCTTTAAGTCACTCCTTAAAAAGCACTACTTAGCACTATGAAAAAACTTTCCTTTGTATTCTGCTATATTATAGCGTTATGCGTGTGTCTTTCTTTTTTTTTTTTTTTGTCTTTATTACTCTTTTATTTTTATGTATCTCGACATTATTTATTATTATATATAAAAAAAAATTAAATCAAATTAAATCAGCTTCACGCTGTATCCCGCACACAGCAGGGTAGGCAGAGGGAACCTAGTGTTTTTTTAGACACTCCGTTCCCCACTTTCTGCCGAATTCTGGAGGCATTGCGTTTTGAGTGGCAGAACTCAACGCCGCGCCTAGCCTCGACACCAGAGCGAAGAAATGGAAATATAAATTTAAGTAAATATTTCATCTCCTCGAGTGGGGATCGAACCCACAACCAGTCGATTTACAGTCACACTTCGTGCCGCTGCGCCACGACTGGCCTCATTATTATATATGTATGTGTATAATGTAATCATAATTTGTATGTAAGTATTTATGTGTATATTTATGTATGTAATATATATATATAAGTATGTATGAATGCATTTATTTATGTATTATGTGCTTTATTTAGATTTATCTAAAGCAAGTACACCCCTACCGATTTAACTACTACACCTTAAGGTTGCCTGGCAGAGATCGCTTATAGCGATAAGGCCGCCTGCTGTACATTTCATTCTTATTTGCATTTGTGTTTTGTTTTTCTTTTATGTTGTGTGGTGTACAATAAAGTATATTATTATTATTATTATTATTATCTAGACATGAATTTACTATACTTTTTTTGCAATAATGTGAGTGTTGTTTATAAACTACATTGCGCATTCATTTATGTTTTGCAAGTATGGATAAAATAAGAGTGGATATTGTTTTTGAAATGTATTTATCTGGGGGCACGGCAGTGCCCCCGCCAAGTCCAGCAAAAAAGCGGCACGGCCGTACCATACTTTTCTCCAAGCAATTCAGGCCATTTTCAACCCCCATATAACTTCGTTGTGGATAAAACAAGAAACCTGAATTTTCAGTAACTAATCAGGCATTATATAAACACGGTATATTTAAAATTTCAGTCAATTTGAACCAGTAGTTTAAGAATGACAACTTGTTAAAGTTTCTAAATTTTGTCACTCACTGACTGACTCACCGATCATGAAAAGTCCAAGGCACTTCTAGCAGACATGGAAGCTTCAAATTTAGAAAACAAATAGAGTTTAGTGTCTTAATTATGGGAAAACCTTAATATTTTATAATTTCGGTCCAGTTTTCCAAATACACCAACTGCATAAATAACTTTGTAATCCCATATAAATGTTTAGGATTACAAGGTTACATTTGCAGTTAATGAATCGTTATTACTGTATAATGGAATACTGTAGAATAAGAAGATCTTTAACAAAATTTGTTAGAAGTGGATAATACCAAAAAGCACACTACACTACAAAAAGAAGTGAGATGCCATCAAAAACATCCTGTAAAAAACCCAAGTCTCGCAGCTCAGTCTTTCTACCGTAAAAGTTGTGAGATCCATATAATACCAAGTCGGTTAATCTATTTAGTCTCTACTTAAAGGACTCTCTTAAAGGTCTGTCTTAAGTTATTACATAAGTTATTATCATGCCAATATTAAAAATATTTTACGTTTTAAACAAATAGATCGACTTGGACATCGCATGAAAACACAATGAATATAAAAAAAAAAATTAATTAAATTAGCTTCACGCTATATCCCGCACACAGCAGGGTAGGCAGAGGGAACCTAGTGTTAAGACACTCCGTTCCCCACTTTCTGCCGAATTTTTGGAGGCATTGCGTGTTGCTCTCAACGCCGCGCTTTGCCTCGACACCAGAGCGAAGAAATGAAAATATAAATTTAAGTAAATATTTCATCTCCGCGAGTGGGGATCGAACCCACAACCAGTCGGTTTACAGTCACACTTTGTACCACTGCGCCACGACTGGACACACAATGAATATAACACAATTATATTAGATTCTTTAGTCTATCGGGCCTCACGCGATTGAAACTCGTCTCCAAAACAAGCTATAAATGTATTAGCGTTTTCAAGCGACTCATCGCATAACAACATGGCTCTGGAAGCATTTAAACTTTTCAATAAAATGAGAAGTCGATACGGGATTTAGTGCAACAAATTCACTAATACTCTTGTTCGCCATTAAAATTTCAGGAGCATTAACTTCTTTAAGATACTCAGCTCAATCATCATATTCGGAAGGACTCTGGTGAAGAATTCGGTTGTTGGCCCGTCGTCCTGTGTAGTGTGATACATACTAATAACCAAATCATGCATAGTACAAATGATTGCTCTATATTTGCAAACGGAGGGGAGGGGAGGGGTCAAACGTCGGGGAGACTGATAGTGATTTTTCCCAACTAGGTTCATTTGATATGAACACTCGACGAACGGCTACTGCGGATTCCATAGATACGGAAGATGAGTTATTTAACTATTCTGTTCCTCCAGTAGCTACTAAAGCTAAGAAAAAAAATCTTCCAGCAGTCGGCGAACTGGTTAAAGAAATGCAAGCAAAAGCGACATGTGAACTAAGTGAATGTGTGAAGAAGAACCTATTAGCTGTAGAAAAAGTAACGGACCGCTCTCGTAATTTAAAGGGTAGCTTCGTTCACAGCCTACGTTTAGCAGCGATTACTGTAGAAGCAGCATTTCAGGAAATAGTAAGGCGTGTTTCTATTGATGAAAATGTAACTAGGTTAGAGCGAGAGAATAGTGAATTGCGTGCACAGATCTGCATTATGGATGCGAAATTTAACAAACTCTCAGAGGAGTTAGATTTTATTCGTACTCAGAATAGCTCGATTGCTACAAACGTGTGTTTCCAATCTACACACGGTAAAGCTTCGTCTGTACAACGCCAAACTTCTGCCTCTCCAATAAAGGTTGCGCCAAATATTGCCCGATCTTCAAACTCAAAGAAAAGCGGTGAATCCGGGCTTATGGAGCAGATAGGGATGTTGATAGAGCAAAAATTAGAAGCATATAAAGCGGAGATTTTTCCTGATAGGCTTAATAAGGCCTCCTTTAAGGCAAACGATTTTCGCCTCACAAAGTCCAGCAGCTGCTGATGCTTATGCTATATATAGAACATGCGGATATACAACCAAGTTCTAAAAGTAGGAAAAAACGTGGACCGAAAAGGTCTGTACACCCACCCGTTGTTGATCTACCGCCAGTATCTGTTTCTCAAGAAATGCAGACGTCAACTTCACAGCCTTCTGCTCAAACTTGGGCGTCAGTGGCTAAGAAGAAGGCATATCCAAAGACAAATAAAGAACAAAGTCGAAGACCAAATGAGCGTCCAAAGACTCAGAATCGGCAGTTACCTAGGCTACCAACCTCTGCAGCAATTTCTGTCACGGTACCCGAAGGCGCAGCCTTAACATATACTGAAGTGATGACAACAGTGAAAAGTAAAATTCGCCTCAGTGACCTTGGCATCGAAAATGTCAAAGCAGAGTTTAATCCTAACAATAGGCGGCGTAGACAATGAAATCAAAGCCGACTTGCTGGCGAATACTATGCGTAACGAGCTTGCTGATCTAGGTGTGAAGATAGCTCGTCCAAACAAAATGGGTGAACTGCGCATTTTGGATTTGGACGACGCCGTAACCCCACAAGAGGTTGCATTTGCGATCGCTGAATCAGGTGGTTGTTTAGTGGAAAACGTGAAAGTTGGTGAGATTCGTCGGTCACCCACCTCACTAGGGACCGTCTGGGTGCGATGCGAAAACCGTGACTGCTGTCCGAAAATTGGCAGAATTGGCGCGACTTCGAGTTGGATGGATCTCGGCACGAGTTGAGCTTTTAGAACCAAGACCTCTCCAGTGCTATCGGTGTTTTGAAAAGAGGACGAATGTGTTCTAGTGGAATCGATAGGAGTGACCGTTGTTTTACATGTGGAGAGCCTGGTCATAAAGCCAGAATATGTAGTGCGAAATCACCAAAATGTCTTGTTTGTACGGATCTCGGAAGACGTGCAGACCATAGGGCATTAAACTGTGGGCATGGGCAACCAATGGGCATTAAACTGTGCTGTCCGCCATATGAGAAGCAGAGAAAAATGAAGATCTCAATTGATACTAATGTGACGAACGCCCAGGCTACGACATCATCGTCGGAGCCCAGGCAGTTGGAGACAATGGAGCCGTAGCAATGACACCCATACGAGTCCTTCAAGCCAACATAAACCACTGCCGTAACGCTCAGCATCTCCTCATGCAGAGTATTACGGAGTGGGCTGTTGGGCTAGCTGTGTTTGCAGAACCATACAATATCCCCGATCACCCTCGCTGGTGGAATGAATCTGGTACCGTAGGTATATTTTGGGGTGGTGGAGAACGTGTGCCACCTTGCTCACTTCTAGAAAAAGGCCAAGGATATGTAGCAATACAGTGGGGTACTTTGGCTGTAGTAGGCTGTTATATCTCCCCTAACACATCTCTTTCCGATTACGAAGAGTACCTGGATAGACTGGTCAGTTGCGTTTACAGATGTGTTCCCCGTCCGTTGATTGTCTTGGGAGACTTTAATGCCCATGCTAGGGCCTGGGGAAATAGCCGAGATAACGCAAGAGGAGAAATAATTCTTGAATGGGCAGCGAGTCTAGATTTACGACTATTAAACCGAGGCACAGAAAGTACTTGTGTGCGGTGGCAAGGAGAGTCCATCGTGGATCTGACTTGGGCAACTACTGCAGCCCTTCGCTTGCTGTCCAATTGGCGTGTAGCAGAAGAACTGGTAACCCTCTCTGACCACCGCCATATAGTTTTCGATGTATCCATTCGCCGACACCTCAACCGCTCTACTTGTTTACGTAGGACAGGGGTCGTATTACATCGATGCTCATTTAAAAAGCTAAATAAGGATTACCTCCAAGCTGCTGCTATTGTTGCATCTTGGCCAGTAAATACTCCACAAGATTTTGCTGACCCCGAGTGTGAAGTAGCTTGGTTTCGGAGTACGATGCTGTGGATTTGTGATGCGGCGATGCCTAGAGTCAAGCAAGTTAACTATAGAGCAGAGTATTGGTGGTCATCGGAGATCGCTCGGTTACATGAGTCTTGCTTACGTACTCGGCGTCAGTACACTAGGACCCGCAGACGAAAGCCATTCACCCCAGAGGAAGCAAGCAGATATTATGAAGCGTATCGTGGAGCCACGGAGGCGCTTCAAGTCGCCATTTCAGAGGCAAAAGCGCGATCCTGGAGAGAGCTTCTTGATGGATTGGATCGAGATCCATGGGGGCGCCCATACCGTATGGTTATGGGCAAACTTCGGCCATGGATGCCGCCTTTGACGGAGACTCTAGACACGGATATACTAAGAGGTGTCATTGATACTCTGTTCCCTGTGATCCGGTCGCATTCTCCATTATTGTACTTTCCTCTGGCTTGGTCTGATGAGTTATGCGTAACTGAACTGGAAGTGGAGCAAGTTGTGTGTCGTCTAAGTATACCCGGAAAAGCTTGGGTTTTAGCCCTACCTGCCCTGGGAAGCAGGCTAAGAATGCTATTTAACAAATGTCGTCGTTCAGCTACATTCCCTACGGCCTGGAAAGAGGCGAATTTGGTACTTCTGAAGAAGAAATCTATCAATCAGCATACACCCTCTTCGTATCGCCCCATATGCTTATTAGATGAGGTTGGTAAGCTCTTTGAGCGGCTTATTGCTAATCGGATCAACGAACATCTCTCATGCGACGGTCCTAATGTATCGGATAATCAGTTTGGATTCCGACAGGGGCGCTCAACTATCGAGGCTATCCTGCGTGTCCGCTTTCTTACAATGGCAGCTGCATCCCAGGGTAGAATATCTTTAGCGGTGAGCTTAGATATTGTTAATGCTTTTAATTCTATCCCTTGGGATACGATTAGATAGTCACTAACATACCATCAGGTGCCTGTATATCTGCAGGCGATTATTGGGAGTTATTTGCGAGATAGATACATTGTATACACAAATCAAGAGGGTTACAGAATTCGTAGAAGGTTGTATTGTGGAATCCCGCAAGGATCTGTTCTAGGGCCGCTGTTATGGAACCTTGCTTACGACGCTGTTCTACGTATGGTACTTCCTAGGGATGTCGAAGATATTTGTTATGCAGATGACACGTTAGTACTGGCATCTGGGCCGACTTTTGAGATTACTAAAAGGCGTGCACAAATTGGAGTTGAAATGATCATCACAAAAATATGTGAATTGGGATTGCGCATAGTGGCGCACAAGACTGAAGCATTATGGTTCCACAAGCTACCGAGAAGTAGAGAACCGCCTGATTCGTATGTTCGTGTAGGTGATCACCAGGTTCACGTTGGTCGGCATATGAAATACTTAGTGCTCACATTAGATAGCCGCTGGGGCTTTGAAGAACATTTTGACCGCCTAGTCCCTCGGATAGACAAAGTAGTGGGTGCTATGCATAGACTAATCTAGGTGGACCGACAGAGGAAGTTCGTTTGCTTTATGCTAGTGTTGTTCGATCAATGATCCTATACGGTGCCCCTGTCTGATCTCTCAGACTGTATATTCGGCGATGTAGAACAAAAATTTACAGTCTACAGCGCAGAGTGGCTATCAGGATCGTACGCGGTTACCGTACGATATCTTATGTAGCAGCGACCTTACTGGCATGCTTTCCGCCTGTAGATATTCGGGCATCCATGAATGCGAGAATATACAGTAGGATCCGAGAAACGGCTGGATGCTCACCGCTATGCACAATGGATATAAGACGACGGGAAAATAATGTTGCTTTCCAGACGTGGCCGTAATGTTGTTTTCCATAACGTTATTCGCAAAGCCGTGTGCGACTTTGCGAATAACGTTATGCTCGTAAGCGTGTCGTTCAAGCAATACTTCCTTCCTTCGAGGCATGGGTGAGACGAAAACGTCGAGTTACGTACCGTCTTATACAGATAATCACCGGACACGGTTGTTTCGGTGATTATTTGTTTAAGATTGGACGTCAGACAGCGGCGATTTGCATTCATTGTGACAAGGACACTGATTCTGCCCAACACACCCTTGAAACGTGTCCCGCTTGGGTCACGGAAAGGCGGGCCCTAGTTCAGGAAGTCGGGCGTAATCTTTCCCTTCCCGTAGTATTAAGACAAATGTTAGCCAGGGAATCAGCGTGGACAGCCGTAGTCACCTTTTGTGAGACGGTCATGTCTCAAAAAGAGGCTGCTGGGCGAGATCGGGAGAGGGCTGATCCATCTCTTCAGAGAAGACAGCGTTGCCGTGGACGTGTGCTTGCCAATCGTCCTGGTCTCCCAAATTAGTTATATTAGTTTTTAGCTTTGACCATTGGTGTGCAGTGTGGGGAATCTGCGCACTGTATCTTTCTTATAGAATGGTCCATAGTCGACAGATGAGTACGTCACAACAAGGGATCATTTTAAAATATAAGTGAGCTCTGCAGAGGAGCGCGTCATCTGAGGAGGGCTACGGACGCGGTTTTACCTATTTCCCGGGTCCTTCCATTGTGTCGAAGTCGGCAACCGCAGGGGTTTAAGTGGGTAAAAATCCTACATAATCTGATCTTCCCCAAGGATTGGATATGTTTTGAAGATTTACCCTGCGGAAAAAAAAAAGGTCTAGAAAAACTTTCATCCCGGATAGAGGAGATAGTGGAACAAGAAAAAAACTTAGAAACAATATCTAGCCGATCAGTCCACTCACTTACGCAAAAATTATTATGCTCAAAAGTGGATCGCTCTCCCCGATCCGCGGTAATCAGTTTTTTGACTTTCTATTGCAATTTGGACAGTCTGGAAAACGAACGTCCTTTTTTCCGCACTTAAAACATACTATAAGACGTGGTTTATCACACTCATTAAGAGAATGAGTACTTGTCCGACATCTTGGACAATATTTATCTTGTTTTTTTACTGCACTAGAATTTTCAAAATCTTTAACATCGTTAAATTTAGTAGAATAAGTTTTAGAATAGTTGAGTAGATATTAGATTTTTTATACTTAGTATTTATAAATAGAGTACTCTGATAGACAAAATCCGAAGCAACAGTATCAGAAGACATTTTCGGAGGTTCATGAAATTGTGTAAGACGAGACTGTATGTTTTCATAATTCTGACATAATTTTTTTAATTGGTCAATGTTTTCAATTTTACTCACTGATGAAAGTGTTCTCGCATAACAAGGTCGGATATTATATAAGTAAGATTTCTAATTTATCATCGTCGTTCATTGTTCTATCTAATCTTGAAAACATTCCATGCATGATAGACAAATATAAAGCAATACCCTCTTCTTCACCTTGAGTGCGTGACTGAATTTCTGCTAAGAGACGATAATCATTTTTATTTATTTATTTTTGATCCACCAGTGGCATTAAATCATACAGTAATAGTTACTTAAATAAAATATAAAAAAAAAAAAAAAATGTATCAAATTATTTTACACAATAAAATGAACAATACATGTAAAAAAAAATAATTACAAAGAACCGATTATAAAAATTTAATCAATTGACTACAGAGTGATAAATATATAATTAAGATGAAAAAATTTAAATTAAAAATTAAAAAAAATTAAAAATTATATAATTTAAATGTTTGACAAAATTAAAGTGACTTAAAAAAAATTTACAAGAGCATCAGTGAATATGAATGAAATATATTAAATACATTTCCGCGAAACTTAAACAAACTGTCACCAAAAGGATCCAAAGCTTTATTTTCGTTAACAATTATGCAAAATCGAGACATGGGGGAATTATTGCCTAAAATAGACCTACGACAAGGAACTTCGAGAAGATTAGATTGTTTCCGAGAATACCTAGGAACTTTAAAATAAAAATTTTGTACTAGAGATGGGTTGTCGTATATGCCGTTGATAGTTTTATATAAGAAAAGCGAATCAAGAATTTTTCTCCTATTTTCCAAGCTACTTAAATTAAAATACGCAAGCCTATCCGTATAGGTTTTAAGTGAACTTAATTTTCCACACGAAAAGGTGAGGTGGTGTAGAAAACGCTTTTGTAGCCTTTCGATTCTGAGACAGTGAGAAGCGTAATGGGGTCCAAATGACCAAAATGTGAATGATGAATGACCAAAAAAATTTACAATTTGAAGTTATTTTCTCTTCGGTGAAATTAATATAGGAGTTATAGCACTGCAAAGATAGTTTATCGCATCTTTTCTCTAACATTGTTAGGATTACTCCGTCCATTGGATTTTGATACTTTTTATATCTTAGCCTAACGACTTCTTTTTCCTTGATTCGTTTAATTAAGGTGTTACTAAACCAAGGAGGATGTTTTGAATTGTGTTTAATTGTTTTCTTTGGTATAAAGAGATTCATTGACTCGTACATCACCTCATATAAAACATCCACCATCTCAATTACGTTCATACAAGTGGAGAACTTATGGTCCCAATTCACGGCCGAAAGATATTTATTAATTGCTTGATAATTAGCTTTTGCGTAAGCATATGTAAGACTAGAACTGTTAAATTTCAATGATTGAACCATTTCCTTTTTAGACATACCCAAACAGACTAATAGAGGAGGATGCAATGGATCAATTCGGGTTAGTTCACTGGGGGAACGTTCGACTGAAACTTGGGGGTAGTCTTTGTTAAACTAAACAAGATCCAAAAGTTTATTTTGACTATTTTTTACGTAATTAAATTGAGTTAAATTATTCAAAGAACTGAAATCCAAAAATGTTTTTGCAACAGAGGGCATACGTTCTCCAATAAGGTTGCTACCGGCTATGTTCCAATCAATACAACTTAAATTAAAATCACCGACCATGAGTACACCAAAAGTAATTGTTTCTACAATGTTATTAAAATTATTAACAAAATCATCTAATACTGCTTCATTGACTGGCGGAGGAATATAGGCTGTACAAATTGCTAGTTTTTCATTTCTATTGAATTCTAAAGTAACCCATAGATCTTCGCATGCACTGCTCCACTGAATCATTTGTTTAGAAATAATTGCGTTGGATACTGCCACCAATACTCCTCCACCTTTCGATTTTTTAGAGTTTACTATATCACGATCCCTTCTATAGACATTATAATTCGTATCAAAAATTTCTGAATCATATATACCTGTGCATAACCATGTTTCAGTAAGTATGATAATATCGAAGTTATTATGACAAACATTATTCAAAAACTCGTGAGTTTTAGTACGTAAACCTCTTACATTTTGATAGTATATAGTTAGCGAATCGAATTTTAAAGTTAATTATTTAAATAGATTCTTACACCAATGAGAAAAACAAATTATAATATATATTTTAGCTTAAGACAGCTTATCTAAGTAAGCTATGGTAGAGATCACTTTATAGTCTGAAGTGTCGGTTTTCCTCATAAAATTTTTCCCATTACGCACCCAAACATGTTTATAGTTCAACTCTTTAGCCTTTCGCCGAGCAGCTGCGTGAATAAATTTATTTGTACTTGAAAGATGTTCACCAACATAAATAGAAGATTTATCCCCGGCAATACCAACATGGGAAGAGTTAAGTTTTTCACTCGGGTTGTTTCTATTAAATTTTATTACAGCTGCTAAAAGATGATCACGCGTTAATGGTGTATTAATTTGTACCACAATTGACCGCGGCCTTGTTGATTTTGTATTCATTTTAGCAATACGAGTACAGTGTGCAATATTACTGTCATTTAAATGATACCCAACAGTAGTTGACAAGTGCTTTACGATGGACACCAAGTTTTTATTTCTTGACTCAGGGACGCACTGAATTTCGATATTGTTCGATCGAGCTTGCTGTTCCATGAGATTTATTTTATTGGTAAGAATTTCAACAGACTTCTGAAGATATACATTATCCTCCTTTTGCTTATCAATTATCGCAGTGTATGTGTCGATTTGTTTCTTCATATCATCATATTGTGTACTTATAAATGAAATAGAATGCTGTAAGTCTTCAATTTTACTATCAATACTTTTGAAATAAGAGCTCACAGTCGTGGTAATAGTTTTATTTATGTTGACGAGTAAATTTGACATTTCTTTTTCAAATATTTCATTGACTATCTTACTTATTTCCTCCGATGAGATAGACATTGGTGAGCTAGGAGAAGCTGGTGAACTAAGGGCTTGCCTTTTATGTGATCTCTTCGTAATGTTGGAGTCATATACCCGATTGCTATTAGAACGTATAGGTGTTTCGTCGTTATTACCAGCTTTAGTTTTACCGCACTTTAAGCATATCCAATTTGTTTGTATTTTTGTATTAGGTTTTATATTCAAACATCCGTGGTGATATAACTTTTTACATTTTGAACATTGGATAAAATCTTTATCATTATCCGTTTCCAAGCTACAACATCCCCACGTAAGTTGTTTATCAGCCATTGTTAAATGTAAATTTAAATCTTTTATAAAAAAAATAAGTAAAGTTATAATTTTTTATTTTTGATGAGGTTTGAACCCAGTGAACGTCGCTTGCTTCGCTACAAGTTGTGCCGCTAAGCCAATTTGTGATTTGCCAATATATCTAAATTATTGATCTCTTGTAGTATGGTTCATTAAACAATTAGTAAAGTCGGTAGGAGAAGAAATTTCTGCTTAGCGATCGCAAACTAAGTGTCACATAAACTTTACGACACAGGTTCACCGATATTTAGCACTTCACTTCGATTTTTCATGTTGTCTTTTATAACACCATAATTCGAAACTTAAAACACAACTTTGAGTACTTCTTTACGTATATTTTTCATTCTAAGCAATTTTTATTGTGCAAAATGAGCAGAGCAAAAGATACACGTCTATCTCTTAGAATGTCGATGTCGGTAGTCTGCATATCATAATCCCTAGCACTAAAATCATCTTTAAGATGCTGTACCAAATCACTCCACGAAGCAATATCATCTTTAATGCATCGATACCAATGAAGAGCATCACCAGAAAAAAATTTCATATGCAAAATTTAAAATTTTATCAAATGACATTCCTCTAGAAATAACAAACTCTTCTGCTCTTTGGATAAACGACCGAACACAGGTGTTCAAGACCAAATGATAGTTTTTAGTATAATTTAAGTCGATAACTTTATTTCATATTATTATTCTTATAAAGCATAAAAATAAAAACGCCTACTATTTTTAAAGAGCAATCATGTTAGTTATAACGTAAAACATATGTCATTTTGTAAGGTGTTTTTGTAGTTTATGTCAATTATAGTGGGAAGGACAGAATACATTCATCCACCCTTGTGAGCAAATCTTTAAATTCCCTCCTTCCGAAACTTTTATTCATGGTCCGAATCGAGCCGGATGTTAAGGACACCATCTGAAATAACAGAAATAAGGAAAATTAATTAAAGAAGTGGAATTTAAGAAGGATTTAAGGAATATATGTCAACGTGTGCAGAGGTCAAATAAGGACACGCGATATCATATCACGGTTTGAAGAAGTAGGCTTAAGATATCTCCATTAAGTGTTTCCCTTAATTTAACCCATCACTCGCAAGGTATTTAATTAAATTTTGTATTCAATAGTAATAATCATATTCAAGTTAGTAAAATTGTTAATTTTACACGTGTACTACGGTATTACGGATACGTGTATTACGGATTTGTTCATATAACTAGATAGCCGGTAAAATTTGGTCAGTTTTGAGTAACATTTGAAATATATATTACAAGCACTGAATTTTAATTTTAATATACTCAAATCTTTTAATATTTACTCAAGGAAGACATTAATTATTTAATATTGTTTACAGGTCACTTTAGCGAACTAAATTTAGGTAACTTTAGCTTAATAGCATTTCGAATTGTTTAATTATGAATATTGTTACTTTAATTTAATTAAAATAGTCAGATCACGAAATAAAACTTGTAAAAAGTGTATAATTTGTACTTACATATATTTTTTTTTAATATCTGAAATTTACATGGGAGTTTTAGCCATAACATTGACTATGTCACCCCCGTATAATCTACGTTCATATTAATTCGTGAACTTAGCCAGAGCGAGAGCTTTACTCGTCAATGGCTCCGCAAGGATACTGCTGCAAATGCCAACATTATAAGATTTTAGCCAAAGGGGCCGCTGGGCTTCATTACGTACACATTCCAACAACACATGATAAACATCTTCTATCCTATTACAATTCGGGCATTTTTCCGTATTAGACAGACCCAACAAAAACTTAAACTTATTTGAAGGAATATGACCAGATCGGAGTCTTAACAATGACACTATCAATTTTCTTTTTATTTTACACTGATTAAACCACGGATAACGAGGAAGTGCATTTACTATTGTTTTATACCATATACCTTTCTGTAGCGACCGTTCATCAAAATATTCCTGCCAATTACTTTTGCATATTTCTTTTAATTTAATTATAATATCTGTATATAAAAGCTCACAATTATGTGGAACACCATCATTAATACTTTGCTTAGCAGCTTTATCAGCTTCCTCGTTACCCCCAATTCCAATATGTGAGGATATCCATTGAATATACACAGTTTTATTTTGGGCTTCAATTTCATAAATATACTTCAAAATACTATAGGCTATCGGATATCCTCGAATATTCGAGGTTAGCCGAGCCAAATGTAAGAGGGCGCTTTTTGAATCCGACAGAATAACAAATTTCTTATTGGAATAAGATAAAATCAACGGTAGTGCCTCAAGGATAGCAATCATTTCAATGTGCATAATCGAAATATTTTTATCAATTCTAAATTTCAAGGTAATCTTAGCTTGAGGGTCAAAAACCACCGCTCCTGCTCCATATTCATTTTTAGAACCATCTGTATATAATTGATAAAAGGAAGTATACTTATCGTTAAAAAAAGTTTGACAATTATTTAAAATCTCAAAATTGTTGCATTTGTTTTTTGATTTCGATCCAGTCACACCCTCAACATCTAATGAAATATTTTTGGAAACATCAAAGGCACTAATCCATGTAGACAAGGAATATATAGGTAATTTGTCTTCAGAAGAAATATGATATTGACCTAAGGTTCGAAAAAGAATAATAAGTAAAGGTAACTTTTTACGTCTCCAATATTGGTAGTTGGTAATGCTATTAAGTTCTTCGAGTACAGTTGTAGTTACATTTCCACTAAATGACAAGGACTTTAATAAAAAAATTCCGGCTAAGTATTTCCTACGAAATTGTAGAGGAGGAAGGCAAAGTTCGCTCTGCATCACATGGATTGGTGTAGTTCTAATAAAGCTACCGATGACTCGCATACATTGATTTTGAACGATTTCCAATTTATTTAAACGGCTATTTATGCTACTGTCGTAAAAAAAACTTCCATAATCCAATCTACTTCGTATTAATGCTATATATATTCGTTTTAAATGCTTCGGGTGAACCCCCCATTTACTACCGGCTAAAACTTTAAGGACATTTATAAATTTAAGAGTTTTATGCCTAACTTCATCAATATGTTTATCCCATTTTAAATTACTATCTAACCACATACCCAAATATTTAACATTATTAACTTGTTGTATAGGACTATTACTAATAATGTAATTATTATCCCTTCGATTTCTTTTATAAAATATACATATTTTACTTTTACTGTAAGATAAACTTAATCCAAGCTCTTCTATTAATTTAATGAATAAATTTAAGGCTTGTAGAATATTATTATACGCCAAATCTACATTCAGATTGGTACTATATAGAACAAAATCATCTGCATACTGTGATATAAAAACATTCTTAATATATTTACTAATTTGTCCGGTAGCGATATTAAACAACAAAGGGGACAATGGATCTCCCTGAGCCAATCCCATTCTTGTAACACGTGATATGTCTTCACGATCATTGATTTGAATAGATAGCTTCCTACACATAAGGAATTTAAACAGATACTGACACAAGGTTGATCCAATACCGGCATCATCCAAAATTTTCATGAGACTAGATGTATTAACATTATTGTAGGCATTATCAATATCTATGAAGCAGCTTACTGTTGGGGATCCTCTCGTAAAACCTATTTGTATGCGTGTAATCAACCTAGTTAAATTATCAAAACAGGATCTGGCCCTCCTAAAACCTATAGTTTCACTTGAAAAATAATTACTGTGTTCAAAAACCATTCTAATCTACGAGTGATTATGGAGTGCAATAACTTACAAATACATGATAATAAAGCTATGGGTCTGTATCCGCATGATGAAGTAAAATCCCTTCCACGTTTGGGTATAGGAACAATTTTAATATTCCTACACTGGAAAGGAACGAATCCATCTGCTACAAACCTATTATACAGAGAAATTAGTAGGTTCTTTCCCGACTCTGGTAGATTATAAATCATGGAATATGTAATTTGATCTATTCCTGGAGCAGTATCTGACTTTTTCAAACAGTTATTTAATTATTGTATCGAAATGGGCATTTGGAGTTTTATGTTTTTAGATTTAAATGTTGGTAAATTCAAGGTAACTGAGTCTGGAGCGAGGTCTCACAGCAAAATTTCGGCTATCTTCCGGTCTATAATAGGTATGTTTGCTTTATATCCTTTAATCCACTTCAAGCTAGCCCACATCTCCTCATAAGAAATACAATTATCTATACCATCACAATATTTTTCCCATGTTTCGTATCTACTACCTCTAATATCCTGCTGTGACAATTTCACTGACTCCTGTTACTTAGTAAAATTGTTAGGAGTGGGATTTTTCCTAAATATTGCCAGAGTCAAACGCCTTTTAGCTACTGAATGTGAGATATATGGCGACCAATAAGGCTTAGGTATGAATTTTGAGTTATGTAATGGTCGTATACAGATAATAATAAAGGGAATAGCTTCATCAGCAGCTGAGGTAATTATATTAATTAAACAGTTATACGCATCTTGATTGTCTAATGAAACGTAGTGTCTAGAGCATTCAAGTTGCTGTGAAATTTTTGTTTTATATAGAGTCCAATTAGCCTTTTTGAAATTTCTTTTTTTAATTTTAGTACAAAATCCGACATCAAATTCCATCTTCATTTTAATCATCAAATGGTCACTACCCAAATTTTCATTTATTACATTCCAATTAAACTTAATTGCAATATCGTCAGTTGCAAACGATATATCAGGAGAAGATTTTTGGACTAGACCGTTAACAATTTTAATCCTTGTATTAGTACAGTTGTTAAGAGATACGTAACTAGAATCTATTAAAGCATCAAAAATTTGTGTGCCTCGAGCGTCACTTTTAGAAGACCAGGTATAATGGTGGCCGTTAAAATCTCCCGCGAGAAGAGTTTTCTGCTTAAATTTGGAAAATATTGTAAACCAATCCTCAAATAGAGTATTTACATTTGGGGGACAATACACAGCAATAATATTTTCAATCTCACTACAATTGTGAACTCTGACATGTAAATATTCTATTCTGGAATTTCCTATACTGTTAGACAATTGTTGAGCTCTTATGGACCAATGAACAATAATTGCTACTCCTCCATACCCATCCATACGGTCGGATCTGAAAACTTTATAACCACTGATACGGAGATGACTAATTGGATCAAGCCATGTTTCACTAATTATAGCTATGTGTATTTTTTCTCTATTTAGTAGTAATTCAAAATCTGATAATTTAGGTCGAAGACTTTGAGAATTCCATTGTAAGATATTTATTTCGTTTGTTATCAATTTATCCATTTTGCGTATTTAATTTAAAACATGACCAATTCATAATAAATTTCATTATAAATGTAATAGCAAATTTATATAATATTTTTATGCACTCATTAACTTTCTCTTCCCATGTTAAGCTAGTATCTAAAATTCTTAGTTTTAACTATTCAAATAATATTTTACATTTCTCGCTATTTTGATTGTCGTTAATTTCATCTTCCTGTTCAAATTCATACACTATCTTTTCTTTCTCATTGCTTCCGGACTCTGATAATAATTCAACATTTTCTATATTCTTGTGTTGTTTCATTGTTTTTTTTATTTTGTTTACCTGTGTTATTTAAATTATTCTTCTTATTTACTGAATTTGCCTTTATTTTCTTATTTTTTGCTGTCGTAACTTCTGCATAAGATTTTGACAAAATATGTACTTCGTCAACCGCGTCGTCTTCCAATGGGGAATTCGAAGATAAACATTGGTTATTATTCAGCTTTGGAAAACATTTTTCTGTCATAATAGGCACCGGAGGAGGACTTGGAGGAACATAAATCGTTAAAGCTTTTTTATATGTACAACAAAATTCTGCCATTAGCTCTCGGATACGTTTTTCTTTTATGTAGATAGGACAAATCTTCGCCATTGCCATATGATTTCCCCTACAATTATTGCAATAAAAGGACGTTCGCTCACAATTTTCATGATTTTCTGCGCATTTTGGGCAAATGGTTTTATAGGATGGACAAAACTTGTTTATATGACCAAATCTCCAACAGCGTGAACACTGTGTGACAGGGTAAATATATGGTGTCACTTTAACTGATGTATCATACATTTTAATGTGAGCTGGCAGAGAGGAGCCCTCAAAACAAATTCTCATTGCTTCGCTTGATTCCCATCTTCCATCGTAACTATTTTTACGTTTGAGCCTTTTGACTCCTAAAATTTTTATATTACTGTATAAACTTTCTAAAATTTCTTCATCTGTACGATCTAAATCAATATCCTTAATTACACCATATATGTGATTAATTTCCATGGTTTTATAACAATTGTAGCCCATTTCATTGAAATACTTGCATTTCATTAATTCTTCTGCACTCTCTTCTTTATCAAACTGAATCAACACTTTATATGAGTTAAGGTATTTGACACGAACAACATTTAAGATTTTTTCACTCCTTAATAATTTCGCTAATTTAAATTGTTTGGGAAGTGGCTCCTTGCATACAATACAAACTTCAATTCTTTGTTCTTCTGATTCCCTCTGATACCTTGCACTAGATATCCCCGTTAAAGCAAAACGTTTATCTTTTCTTTGTACAGTTGTCCAAACTTCTTCTGCATCTACTTCCCTGTTTCTCTTACTTGGTTTACTGAAGTTATTATCCATCTCAATATAAACCCTTTCTTTGTCTTGTAAAAACTCATTTTCCCTCAATAACTCCTCTTGCTCACAAAATTCCAATACACTTGCTTCATCTGACTCAATCGAATTCATGTTCAACGCCCTGAAGACCCGGTCGTTGGCCGCGACGACAGATAGAGATGTTCTTCTCGCCGTCTCGTTGGACGTAGTCAACGCCTTTAACAGTCTGCCGTTTGAGACGCTTAGGGAGGCACTCCGGTACCATGGGGTGCCTTTCTATCTCCGGCGGCTGTTAGACGACTACCTCCAAGATAGAGTAGTCGTGTGGGTTGGGGGAAATGGCCAGATCGGTCGACGAGGCGTCGGTTGCGGGGTTCCACAGGGATCGGTTTTGGGCCCGATACTTTGGAACCTCGGCTATGATTGGCTCCTGCGTGGTCTTCTTCCTCCTGGGATGAGCGTCATATGTTATGCGGATGACACTCTAGTGACCGCCACGGGAACATCTTACCAGGAAGCGGCACACTTAGCTGAAATCGGCACCTGCCTTGTCGTCGACCGTATAGAAGCTCTGGGTCTAAGAGTATCTATGCCCAAGACTGAGGCCCTCCTATTCCACGGCCCACGTAGGGGTCCCCCCCGTGGGGCTACTCTGCGCATCCAGGGACAGGAGGTGGAGGTTCGGACTCAGATGAAGTATCTGGGTCTTACTCTGGATGGACGATGGTCGTTTTCGTCGCACTTCGCTCAGCTTGCGCCGAAGCTAGTGAACGCTGCTGGGGCCCTCGGCAGGCTACTGCCGAATGTCGGAGGGCCGGGGTCTCCATGCCGGCAGCTTTATGTCGGCGTGTTGAGATCCATGGCTCTGTACGGTGCCCCTGTGTGGGAAGATTCTCTCACCGCTCGCAATAAGACCCAATTGCGCAAAGCGCAGCGTCTCATAGCGGTGAGAGCAATTCGGGGGTACCGTACGGTGTCTTGGACGGCGGCAACCCTCCTGGCAAGCGATCCGCCTTGGGAGTTACAGGCGGAAGTGCTTGCCAGAGTTCATGCATTCCGCACAAGCGAGCGGTCGCGAGGCGTACAACCATCGTGTGTGGATATCGCACGGATCAGGAGGAGAGCGGATGAAGCCCTGTTTCGGCGATGGAGAGGAGACCTGGGGTCCCCGGCGGCAGGCCTAGTGACAGTGGAGGCAGGTCGCCCACACTTGGAACGGTGGGTTAAAAGGAGTTTTGGTGTCCTGACGTTCAGACTGGTGCAGGTGCTGACGGGGCACGGTTGTTTCGGCAAATACCTGCATCAGATTGCACGTCGGGAGATGTCGCCGGTGTGCCATGAGTGTGATGCCCCCGTGGATTCGGCGCATCACACTCTGGCTGAATGCCCCGCTTGGGCCCCACAACGCCATGCCTTGATGGCTGTAGTGGGTAGGGACCTCTCACTGGCCAGTGTGGTAGGGGCTATGCTGGACTGCGAGAGGAACTGGTCTGCAATGGTCTCCTTCTGCGAATCGGTTATCGCACTGAAGGAGACCGCGGAGCGGGTGCGTGAGTCCAGCGCGAATGCAGACTCGCTCCGCCGCCGTAGGCCAGGGGGTAGAAGAAGGCAGTACGCGCATCTTCAACTCCCCCTACCTTAGAGGAGCTACTGTGGGAGGGTCATGGTGATCCTCCTGCAAGTCATCGAGGCTGCGGGTGTCCTAGGAGAAACCCCAGGGCACCCTGAAGGCGACGGTGGCCCGCAATAGGCGGGCCTTCCACCGAGGCGTCGTAGTAGTATGCGCGAGCGATCCTGCGGCGTCTCCTTTTGGTGGAGAGGGTTTCCGCTGGGTTTTAGTGGGTAGGAACGGTATCTCACCGTTCAGTCCCACAGTACTGCTCATCGGTAAGGCACGCCTTCCGTATGAGCAGTCTGCGTAAATGCATTTCCCAGCGACAAAAAAAAAAAAAAAATCGAATTCATGTTTCTTTTTACTTTTAAACGCAATCCGCATAGTAAAATATATTATTACGCGTAAGCCGATAAAGTGACTCGCAAAAACCGGTTCAGGAAAAACAACAATAACGCGTCTACTTGTAACAAGCGCATGCGCATCACCACTTACATATTTTACTGCGTCCGTTTTCCATTTGCTTAGGTAGGAATTGTGTTTATTTAAGGTTTTATTGTAAACAATTCCAGGTTGATAGCACTTATCTCCCGTAATGCCTGAAGAAAAGGAATTCATTAAAAAACGCGAAAGCTATAAGGGTCGGCTGACAATGTTCGTCAGTTATATCAATTCACTGGATCCTGCTGCATTGACGGTTTCCGATATCAGTGAGTTGCAGTTAAGACTTGGTAAGATCGAAACTGTTTATAATCAGTTTGATGAAGTTCAAACATGCTTAGAATGTCTGGATGAGCTAGACATACAATTACAGGAACGCATTTCATTTGAGTCTCAATATTTCGCCTGTGTTGTTAAAGCGCAACAAATGATAGAACAATTTCAACGAGATAATAATAGATCTAAGTTGAACGAGACAGTGTCTCATATAAATAATCACAAGCTGGTCAAGTTGCCTACTATTCAATTGCCAAAATTTAGTGGTTCTTATAACAATTGGCTCGAATTTAGAGATACATTTACCAGTCTCATTCATTTAAATGGCGAAATTGACGAAATAAATAAATTTCATTATTTACGTGCGTCGCTAGAAGGGACTGCTGCAGTTGTCATTCAGTCAATTGAATTTTCTGCTACAAATTACGTCACTACATGGAGCCTTTTGTGTGAGCGATTTGATAATAAGCGATTATTAGTTCAGCATCACGTCTCAGCTTTATTTCACATTGAGTTAATAACTAAAGAGTCCTCCTTAATTTTAAAACGTGTGGTTGATCAGATAAATAAAAATATCCGCGCTTTAAACTCTCTTGGCGACCCCACGGAGCACTGGGATACACTGTTGATTTATATTATTACTCAGAAATTAGATCCAAAGGCATTCCGTGACTGGGAGGAGTTCAAAGGTCGCTTAGATAAAAGTCAGCCAATTAAATTAAAATCACTTCTTGATTTCATTCGTAGTCGTGCTGACTTACTGGAGACATTGGAGTCCTCTCACCATATTAAATCATCGGTTAATAATAATAACAGTAACTTTTTGAAGCCTTCTAGGCATAAAGCTATGATTGCTTGTCAAAATATTGAAACCATACGTTCCTCGTCGTCGTATCCATCTACAAAATTGTGCCCTAAGTGCAACGGTGAACATAACTTATCCGATTGTTCTCATTTTCTTTCATTAAGCATTGACGCGAGATTAGAAGTTTTACCGAGTTTTAAAATATGTTATAATTGTTTTCATAAGGGACATTACGCACATCAATGTTTTCTACATTGATGTGCGTAATGTCAGGGTGTAGAATATGTAAACGCAAAAATCACACACTTATTCATTTGTCTGATTATAAAACTAAACAGATAAGTCACCGAAACAGTGGCGTCGGCGGCGCACACGCATCTATCAAGCCTTCTACGTCAGGCCTCGATAACGGTATTGTTTTATCAACGAGCGTTACGTCACCACTCCCGTGCGTTCAGCAAGAAGTATTGCTGTCTACTGCACTCATTAAAATATGCGATAAGAATGGTCGTGAAATTATTGCTCGCGTAATTCTCGACAGCGGTAGCACTTCATGTATTATGACGGAACGTTTGTGTAGTAAGTTAAATATACATATAACTGAGATCGATAAAACCTTAATGGGCGTTAACAGCGTAATGTCACATGTAGGTAAAATGTGCACGGTTTCAATAAAATCATTGAATAATAAATATACAACTAGCTTGCACAAGTAACGTGCCATCTCAGCAATTAGATTTATCGCAGTTTAAATTCCCACCCAATATTTGTTTAGCGGACCCAAACTTTCATTCCCCTTCCGGGATTGATATGGTATTAGGCGCTGATGTGTTCTGGGACCTGTTAGGCTCTCAACGCATAAAGTTAAGTCAAGGTCAAAGTACCCTTACACTATGTGAAACTAGGCTCGGATGGTTAGTATGTGGTTCTATTTCATCACGTCAATTATGTAATATAAAATGCAATTTCACTAATATTAATGAGTCTTCTCAACTGGACACATTAAATAATAATATACAAGATTTAATGATGCGATTTTGGAAGCTTGAAGAAGTTAGTTCTGACTTATTTCAATACTCTAAGGAAGAACAGAGTTGTGAAACTCATTTCCTAAAAACCACTACTCGCTTGTCAAATGGTCGCTTTTGTGTAAGGATTAAACAAAAACGTTAAAACAAAATTCAGATTTGTTAGGGGATTCATTTAAGCGTGCTGAACGTTGTTTCCTTTCCTTAGAGCGTAGGAATAAAGGTCGTCCTGAATATTTTAATTTATACAAAGATTTTATGCAAGAATATAGAATATTAGGTCATATGTCTCAAGTTGCAAGTGAATCAATGAGTAATGGATATTTTATTCCTCATCACGGTGTATTGCGTGAGGACAGTACTACCACGAAATTAAGAGTAGTTTTCAATGCCAGTAGTCCGACAGAAAAGTCCACTGACTTTTCTCCAATGACTTGCATATGATAGGGCCCACTGTGCAAGATGATATTTTGTCAATTCTTCTTCGGTTCCGTCAGCATAGATATATCTTAGCTGCTGACGTCGAGAAAATGTATAGGCAAATTATTGTACATCCCAATGATAGGTATCTTCAACAAATTGTGTGGCGCGATGACGTCACTGAGCCTATAATGACATATGCTTTAAACACAGTAACATATGGCACCGTAAGTGCTCCGTACTTAGCCACGCGATGCTTACGGCAAGTAGGTTTGGATTGCCCTGATCCTGAAATCTCACAAATTATTTTGCACGATTTTTATGTCGACGACCTCTTGACAGGGTCAGATAATTTAGAATATGCGAAATTTATTCGGAAGAGAGTAGTTTCCGAACTTAGTGGCGCTTGCATGCCTTTGCGGAAATGGAAGTCGAATGTTCCCGAGCGTATGTCAGACACTACAACATCTTCACACAATCTTAACATCGGTTCCTCTGCGCCAAGCAAAACGCTTGGGCTAGGCTGACTGACACAATCAGACGAGCTCTGTTTTCCAATAGGTCCATCGCCTCCATTTGAGTTTACAAAACGTGAGATGCTGTCAATTATATCACAGATTTATGACCCATTAGGCTTACTAGCTCCTTGTGTCATTCAAATGAAGATGTTGTTGCAAAGGCTCTGGTTGCAAAAATTAGCATGGGATGAAAAGCTGCCATCTGATATAAAAAACATATGGTTAGAATTTGTTGACAGCTTATCACATCTGAGTAACCTTCGCATTCCCCGCCATGTCATTTGCAATGATTATGATTCGTTGGAATTTCATGTTTTTGCTGATGCCTCTGAACGTGCATATGGCGCTTGTCTATATGTCAGAAGCGTCAATAAAAATAAAAATGTGTTTGTCCGTTTATTAATGGCTAAAAGCCGAGTAGCTCCCCTTAAACCTACCACCATTCCTAGGCTTGAACTCTGTGCTGCTGTTGTAGGAACACGCTTGTACCAAAAAGCGCTTAAGTCATTACGACTTTTAGTTCCAAATGTCACTTTCTGGACCGATTCCATGATTGTGTTGGGTTGGCTTAAAATGCTGCCCAGTAAATTAAACACATTTGTCAGGCATCGTGTCGGCGACATTTTGAAAAATACAGGCAAGGGTACCTGGAGGCATGTTCCCACTAACTGCAATTCTGCAGATCATTTATCTCGCGGCGTTAACTTAAAGACTATTAAGAATTTAGAACAATGGTGGTCAGGACCAAATTTTTTACAAGAGGATGCATCATGCTGGCCAGTCACGGTGAGTTGTGATAAGGTTCTACCTGAATTACGACCGGAAATGTCATTACTTTCCAATACTTTTACTAATAAAACATCTTCCATTAATCATTTCATAAACTTTAATCGCTTTTCAAATATGTCTAGGTTAATACGTGCAACTGCGTATGCCCTGCGCTTTATTAAAATATGTAAACGCAATAAATTTAATAATTATTATTTAAATAAAACGGATTTGCAAGATGCTTTAAATTTAATATTAAGAATTTCGCAAAATGAATCATTTCCAGAGTATTCGTTGCTTCTGAACCACCAGTCTTTGCCAAAAAAGAGCCCGTTACTCAAATTTAATATTTTTCTTGATCAAAATAAAATAATGCGTGTTGGTGGTCGCTTGGGTAACTCAGAGTATCCATTTGATAAAAAGTTTCCTATTTTAATACATTCCACACATCAATTCACGAAGTTACTTGTCAAATATGAACATCAGCGACTTAAACATGCAGGGCCTCAACTTTTACTTGCCTCGATTAGAGAACAGTATTGGCCAATCGGTGGTCGTAATCTCGTCAAGGCTTGCTATCGGCAATGCGTACAGTGCAGTCGTATGAAGGGTCAAGTTATTTCTCCCATCATGGGTAATTTACCCAAAAATCGCGTATTATCCAATAGCTTTCCTTTCCAGTCAGTAGGGGTTGACTATGCAGGTCCAATTTATGCCGCTAGCCGTCAAGGGCGGCATATTCCGGCATATTCACCGCATTTCGGAGGCAGGTGTAAAATCAACTAAATTTCATCTTCAGCGAGGGTTGGGAAACTGTAATTTGACATTTGAGGAACTTTACACAGTTTAAGTTCAAATTGAGGCAATCCTCAACTCCCGACCGCTTACACCTTTGTCGTCAGAACCCGAAGACCTCATGCCTCTTACTCCAGGACATTTCATCATCGGACGACCACTAATGTCTTTACCGAATCCTGATCACAGCGACTCTTCTTACAATCACTTAACTCGATTCCAGCGGATCGAACAGTTACGACAGCATTTCTGGTCCAGGTGGAGCAAGGAATATATCTCGGAGCTCCAACACAAAATGGCGTACCTGTAAGAGCCTTGGTGACGAATTCATTAGTTCTTCTCAAAGAGGACAATCTACCACCATTGAAGTGGAAATTGGGTCGAGTAATTGCTGTATTCCCTGGTAATGATGGAGTTAACAGAGTGGCTGACATCAAAACTTCGACAGGAATCGTCCGAAGGTCTTTCAGTAAAATATGTCCACTTCCAGTAGCCAACGAGTCTAGTTGAAAGTCCAGCTTTCAACGGCCGGGGGCATGTTCAAGACCAAATGATAGTTTTTAGTATAATTTATTTAAGTCGATAACTTTATTTCATATTATTATTCTTATAAAACATAAAAATAAAAACGCCTACTATTTTTAAAGAGCAATCATGTTAGTTATAACGTAAAAGATATGGCATTTTGTAAGGTGTTTTTGTAGTTTATGTCAATTATAGTGGGAAGGACAGAATACCGCTTATATTTATATTTAAAATTATGAACTTTAATAATTCTGTATTTAAACTATAGGACTGACACTATTGACACTTTTGTAACACTTGACAATTGAAAAGTATCTAATTCAATAAAAAAAACATCGTTAAAAACATCAGCGTGAACAATTTAATAAAAAATAAATATTCTCTTAACCTAAGCTTATAAAGATTAATCCATAGTAGTGGTACTACTACTACTACAGTAGTAATAATAAGAATAAAAATGTATAGACTCAAGTTTAATCAGACTAATAGTACCTACTATACCTTTTGCGAAACAAAAGCGTGGGCAAACTGCATTGTTGCAGCTCAAGCAACCACAAAATAACCTTGAAAACATTTTACTGCAAATACAGATTTGTATTGAAAACATTCTAACTACTTAGTATTTTTTTTTAATCAAAATATGAATTAATCAGAGTGCTCGTTCAGATTAAGTAAAATTATTTTTCACTGACATAATATCAAGTTTATGATATTTTATATCAATTTTATCCACCCTTGTGAGCACATCTTTTAATTCCCTCCTTCCGAAACTTTTATTCAACAGGTTTTACCGGAAAATTTTAGTTTTGTTATATCTGACATAAAATTTCGCTCACATGTGACAGATACGACAGAGGATTCACCAATTTTTTCTGAAGAGTCTAAAGGTTTTTGAAATCTCATAGCAATTAATTCCTTGTATAATGATTTAAAATTACAGTGATTTATTTTGAATAGATCATATGTCTAAGGAGAATGTGAAATTCGATTCAAGGGATGGTATATATGGTGTAATAAAGTTTCAGTTCTAAGAAAAACATTCTTATCAAACTTATTTCTTAGAGATACAATATTATTAAGTGCCTTATTTAAAGACGAGGAGTCGAGAAGTACACATTTAAGGTCGTCCATCGGATCTAAATGAGACTCAAGTATATCTTCCGGAGGAAATTCTTTGCAAATTTCAACAATTTCTTTACGCAAATCTTGAACAGAATCTCCTGACGTATAACCCCTAACTAAAACTTCATATTCTAGCTCTTGTTTTTGTTACGACAAATATTTAATGGGATAAGCCATTATAAATTTTCAAAAAAATCTAACTAGGTATGTATTATCAAATGCAAGTAAATATTATTTTTCTTATTTTTTTAAATTTATCTATAATTTAAATTTTAAATTTATAAATAAAAATCGCATTTAAGATATTAATTTATAATAAATGTATAGATAAATATTCTTAAATCCATCTATTAGCTACGTTTAAATTAAACAAATCAACAGAGAAAAAAAAAATAAGGAAAGAAAATAAACATTTTTTTTAAACTACCATCACCATTAAATATCAATGGAACCCCTTTAGTACGCTGCCATATATATTGGGCGCCACTTGTATTATGTAGTAGTATATAATTATAATATAATGAGAGATACTCAGAGATGAAATATTACTATTAGAAAAGGTTTCTAAGCATAATCTATTCTAGTTAAATATATTTAATAAAAATTAAATGAACTTAATTCATAATAAAATGTAATAATTAAAACTGCAACAAATAATCAACCGTATACAACAAAAACATAACACGGATCTACACCGGCGTTCTACATCGACGTCGCAATTCCATCACAGTCGCTTTATTTATAAATTTAATTAGAACATTTTAATTACATGGGAATTATGAAAGATTTGCTTTCTTGTTCAGTCGTGGCACTGGGCCACAAGTGTGTGACTGTAAACGCTATTGGTTACGGGTTCGATCCACACTCGAGCCACCGAAATATTTATTTAAATTGATGGTGTCGAGGCAAAGCGCGGCGTCAAGTTCCGCCACTCAACACGCAATGCCTTCAGAATGAGGGAATGGAGTGTTTTAATACTAAATTCCTTCTTGTACTTCTTGTCAAATTATAAAAATATCATAACATTCATATCGTTGCTCGATTTTTTGTCAATTTTGTTCTTTTAAATAAATTTCTGTTGAATAGAATGTCGTTATAGTAATAGTACTCAGTTCATCTGAATTAAAATTTTCCAACTATAATTTTAATTTAATTTTACAAGGACCCTTATCTAACCATGAAATGCCTACTATATACAGTTCTCATACTTCACAAGTTCTCAACTTATTTATTACAATGTATACATTACAAAATTTTATATTTCCAAAATATCGAATTATACATTTCCAAAGTTTTTTCAAAATTGATTTACAAAATAAGTATAACTAACAATATTAGATTTAAGAAAAATCTTAATAATAATCAATTAAACTAATATACACTAGTGACTTTGTATTAAAGCATAAACTAAAATCTAAGTTTAAAAATAATTACAATAAATTTAATTTCATAAATAACTGACAATTTTACTTTTTAAAAAGAATACGATTTTGAGATATATATTATTTGCTTTATATAGAAGCCAGACAAGATGCAGGGGCACAAGCGCGACAGGTTGTGGGTTCAGTTCAAAAGAGGGGAGCGGAGTGTATAAGCACTGCTCTCCCTCGGCCCACGCGATACAGCTTGCTACATTATTTATAAATCATAAGTATAATAAACAAAACAAAATATTTTAAAGCGTTAATTTTGCGTAAATAAAAGCAGCCATGTCCTTCCGTCGCAAGCAATTGTCTGTATGGAGATTGGCAAGAGATTTCTTAGCTTACGCCCAGGTGCCCTCATCATCGAAGTTCGTCACCTCATGCACGTCCCAGGGGCTCACCCCTGTACGCAGTTTCCTCACGCTGCGCCTTCAGCATCATAAGGGCACCGATTATTTCGTGCAATTCAACGTAAGCAGCTTCCGCCAAAAGCAAGTCCAGATGAGGGAAATCGAAGGGTATCAAGAGACGATGGTTGCGCAGGAAGTTCAGAATGTGACGGAACATCTCTCCGTCTCTATCTATGAAATAGTGTTGCTTCAGTGTATCCAACACATTGAGGATATCGCCAGAAAGCAGTTTTGCCAATTTTGAGTCCGGGTAGGTAGTAAGAGTTTCCAAGGAAGATGTGTATATAACGCCGCCAACGTCTATATGAACGGGGGCTTTAAACGTCGATATTGCCACTTATAACAATATTTATTATCTAGACAAGAAAATAAAATAAGGTATATAATAAAACACCGTAATTAAAAACAAAATTAATATTAAAAAAAGTAAGGGTTCACATACTAAAAGGGTTCACGGCTATACATAAATCAAATTGTCCAGTTAGAACTTTTTAAAATAAAAAAAACGTTACTGTCCTGACTAAAGAAAGGGCCGAACACTTCGTTACGGCGTGACGTCGATTTTCAAAAATACTTGATACAAATTTTCACTGCCACTTCACCATCTCACGTTATAGGACACTGGTTCAATAAACCGTGTCTAAAATGATGACCCGTGCTCTCTGTTACGGCGCCATCTTGATATCCAATAATATTCAAAGCAAATTCCTATTGCCTCTTCTTCAAATCAAGTTATAATCATCTGGTACAAAAACCCTGTAATTTTATTACAGACATTTCAATGTAAGTCTGATTTTGCAACCCGAAATGCAACATGATTCTAACAAAATATTGAAATAATGTTCTTAGTTCCAATTACTTAAATATAAAACTAAAAGGCATTATACATTAATTGCAATATCTGTATAGTACGCAACAAATAAAAAGAATACAAATAAACAATAGGCTTTGTTATGTGAAAAATTGTTAAATATACAGATATAAACATTCGCTTAACCTTAGATCTAAGTAACATTTTGTAAAATAACGTAAAGTTAAAAATATAATTTTCCTATTATAGGTATTAGTTATATGTAAACTAATGTAATGTAATTAATATATATGATAAGGAAATTAGATATAATAATACATTTAAAAAGGGTACGGACCAAGTGTCTGTAGTGTTAAAAAATAACAATAAAAAAAAAAAAAACAATAGGCTTCACCATATTAGAAATGCCTATAAGCATTTATATATAATTAAACCTTAAATACAAATAATAATTCAATTTATCTCATAACATCTAAAACTATAATTAAAAATCTTACAACATGAATCTTACAACACTTACCCAATCTGGGGTATCTTGTACCTTAACATAACCAATATACGTTTATATAACCAATAAAATAATATTTTAAAATAATAAGAAATAGATATTTTTTTCAATCTATATTACTATAAAGCAGTTCGAAATTGAAATGAGCTGTCGCCTATCCGCTCCTTACAATCACGCGACGCCGTCTCGCATCCTACCTACATTTACTTATATTGTTTAATATAAAATAACCCGCGATAGTTTTTTTTAAAACTATAAAAATTTTATAAAATAAATATATTTTTAGATTATAAATGAGTTAAATGTTACATACCTTTTAAGGTAGGATTTTACCTGGGTAAAATCCATTAACTTACGATTGTTATCAACATAACACTTCCATACCGTAACGTTAAGATTTGTTAAAACAGCTTCTATAAATTTTGATTAATTTAAAGAAAATAATGCCTAACCAATAAGAAAAAACCCTACTTTTTTAAGTCTTTTATATGCCATATACCTAAATTGTTTCCATTAGCGTCCATCAACTCATAAACAAGTGGAGATTTTTTTCCAATAACACGGCACTTTGTGAATTTTGGAGCAAGTTTCCTTGCAAAACGAGAATCCTTGTCACTTTGATAAAATGTTCGTTTCCATACAACATCACCTATATTAAATTTATAGAAATGTATATTTTCTTTTTATTAACTAACTCACAAAAATTTATCCTAAAAAAATTTATAAATCAGCATATATGCATTTATACTACTGTACCCCTAAGAACTCGGGACTGTTCATTTCTATTTCTTACAATGTCGTTACAAAGCATTTTTCCACAGTATTCCTGTTTGCCATATGTGCTTCATTATATTTTTTCTCCCATTGGTTTTGAGTGTACAGAATAGAACGAACTAAATTCTGTCATAATATGGTGTTCTTTAGAAAAACTACTGGGCATTTTAATAAATTAAGCAATTGAGCAAGTGCACATGCAACTCGGGCACAAATCTGGCTAGCGCTTGCATGAGACAACCCATGGTGTTCTTCAGTATCTTGATACTGTAAGGAATAAGATAATATAGTAAGTACTTGTACACGAATACGTGTCACTTAGTATGTGTTGTATAAATAGTATATTCAAGTCAAGTAAAATAAAAATACTCACCTCTCGGCGACTCCATAATCTTCAAGTAGCTATTACTTTGATTTCATGTAAGGTACTAGAACCTCTATAATCTAATTAGAGATCATCACACCAAGTTTATTATAAACTTCGCAGTAGATTTCGTCGTTCAAGGAAAATGGTTTACTCCTACTTCTATATATCCTTCTTCGATGTGAACTGTTGTGTTTTCAATTTCTACCATCGTTTCCGAAGCATCTATGCTTTGTAAAGCTTCCATTTTAATCATAAAAGTGGCAAATTAACACAACTTGAGTATTAAGTATATTGACACGTTATTTACAATATTTTGTTTACATCAAATGTCATTTTCAATGTCGAGAATCGGCCATTTTTTATTTTATAGAACGGATATAGTAGGGTCTCGGCCTCTATAACTTTATAATAGGCTTATAGCACTGTTTAGCGCTAAAATGCTGTTATGAACACCATTTTTGGACGTTTTGCTTATAGTGGGCTTATAGAACACTTTATCTGTTTCATAACTTTTTATGAATAAGACCGATACTTTTTACGACGCAAATTATAATGCTTACTACTCCTTGAATGTGCTTTTAATAATTCCAATTGAACTTTATCAAAATATCTATGCAAGACACCAAAATTTTCCGCGTATTCGTCCCGAGGAGTAAACATCATATTATCAGTCATTTCCACATCTACGTAATGTGAACCACAATTCACCAACTCACGACCAAAAACGAGAAAAGATGGTGTAAAACCGGTAGCCTCACTAACTGAAGTGTTTAGTGCAAATTGTATTTTAGCTAAATTATTATCCCATAAGCGGTGATCATTTTGAATATAAGAAGAAACAGCTATCATAATAGTTTTATTATACCTCTCAACTGTATTAACTTGGGGTGTATATTTAGGTGTAAAACGTATATTTGGAATTTTATAATTTTGAAGCATATTTTTAAATGTGTTACTTATAAATTGCTTACCATTATCCATAATAACAGTACTTGGCATTCCGTGGACTAGAAAAACTTGCTCCTCTACGATACGTGTTAAAACGTCAGAAGTAGCACATTTAATAGGAAATAATAGACAATATTTTGAAAAACAACAAGTTACGACAAATATATTATTATTTTGTTTACGAGTAGTAGGCAATGGACCAATAAGATCCATTGATATTACCTGAAAAGGTCTAGTACATTTTTTGGGCCTACCCATAGTTCCCAAAACAGCTTGATTAGAATGTTTTTTTGCATTACAAACATCACAATTTAATACAAAATTTGTGACATCGTTATGCATTCTTGGCGAAAAGCAATTTAAGCACATACGTTTATACGTTTTGAGTACACCAAAGTAACCAGCAATCGGTTCAGAATGATTTTTATCTATAATGCTTTTTCTAGACTCTGATGGCACAACTTCCTTCCATTCAAATTCTCTTGTTAAAGGATTAAGATTTTTAATGAAACGGTACAGCTTATTGTTCTTTATCCTGTATTTAGAAAATAACTTAGGAGATTTAAGACATCCATTACAAATATGAAAAAACCAAGTATCATCAGATGAATGATCTTTATGAGCAGCAGACCTGTCATCAAGTACAGATATTGGTAAAGAGCGAGATAAACGGGAACTAAGTTATCTACACCGCGACGATGTTTAATTTCAAAGTTAAAAGCCGAAAGCCTTACACCCCAACGTGCTAACCGACCTGTTGGATTATTGAGATTAAGAAACCATTTAAGTGAAGAATGATCAGTGTAAACAGTAAATTTCTGTCCATATTCAAGATAACATCTCCAATGTTCTATAGCTGTAAGAACAGCTAAAGCCTCTCTTTCAGTTGTACTATAATTACGTTCTTGTTGATTAAGAGATTCACTTATATAAGCAATAACTTTTTCCTCTCCATTTATTGTTTGTGTCAGAACAGCACCAATGCCAAAATTGCTTGCGTCTTTATGAACAACGAATGGTACAGAGTAATCTGGGCAAGATAATACTGGAGCAGACATCAAGCACTTTTTGAAACTTTTAAAAGCATTTTCTGCATCAACTGTCCATTTAACCTTTTAAATGTGGGTGCATTCTTACCTTGGGATGTTAATTTATTGAGGGGAGCTGCTAAAGAACTAAAATTAGAAATAAATCTTCTATACCATGAAGCAATTCCCAGAAACCTTCGGACCTCTTTGCGATTACAGGGCGTCTTATAATTAAGAATAGCCTCAACTTTCGTTGGATCAGCACCAAGACCGTTGGAACCAACTATAAAACCTAAATATTTTAGCTCGCTTCTAAAAAATTGACTTTTCTCAAAGTTTATTGTCAGATTAGCCATTTTTAACTTATCTAAGACTTTATTCAATAAAGTAATATGTTTGTCAAAAGTAGGCGATACTATTATAATGTCATCAATATAAGCAAAAACTAAATGCTCAAATTCAGGACCATAAAATAAAATATCCACAAGCCTTTGCTGAGTAGCCGGCGCATTAGTCAAACCAAAAGGCATAGATTTAACCCTTATATGGATGATTTTTTTTTTCACGTTTTAAAAAAAAATATATTTCTGTAAAAGACGTGTATTACTGTCTAGGAAAAATGAGTAAAAAAATCTAGAAAAAATCCAAAAAAACTCAATCCCTCTTCCTTCTCTGAATACCGTCCAATAGCAAAACTTCCTTTCTTATCTAAAGTGTTAGAACGCCTTATCCATCAGCAATTAAGCATATTTCTGGCCAAGCGAAATTTGCTAAATCCTTTCCAATCTGGCTTCCGTCTCGGTCACAGTACGACAACTGCCCTGGTCAAAATAACAGATGATATTAGAAAAGGTATGGATGATCGGATGGTCACTGTAATGGTGTTGTTGGACTTCAGCAACGCTTTCAATACAGTGGACTACGATATTCTGCTAGCCATTCTTAGCTCTTAACGTATCTCCTGAGGTAGTTGACTGGTTTCGTAGTTACTTGTGCGACCGCCGGCAACGTATTCGTATCGAAGAGTCATCTTCTGATTGGTCTATTGTAAATGCTGGTGTTCCACAAGGTGGCGTGTTGTCTCCACTTCTGTTTTCAATTTTCATTAATACAATTTGTCCTCATATTTTTTCTCTCTACCACCTATATGCCGACGATCTGCAAATTTATGTTACTACATCTTTATTAAATTTATCTTCAGCAATTGACCGTATAAATGCAGACCTTGCTCGTATATCTGCATGGTGCAAATCTTATGGTCTTATAATTAACCCAGCTAAAACTCAATCTATTATTATAGGTAGCCGTAGATTACTTTCCAAATTAAATATGTCCAATTTACCTTATTTAATATTTAATGATACGCCAATTCCTTATTTAGAAAAAGTAAAAAAATTAGGTATTACATTGGATCGACATTTGTCATGGGAGCCGCAAGTTAATGATCTTAGTCGAAAGGTTTTCGGAGCAGTCGCTTCTCTTCGAAGACTGCGAAATTTTCTTCCTATACCTACTAAAATTGTGCTAGCAAATTCTCTATTACTACCAATTCTTGATTATGCTGATGCTTGCTATCTCGATGTTAGTGATGAGCATCTTAATAGGCTTGAGCGACTCCAAAATCTTTGTACAAGGTTTATATTTGGTCCGACTTTCGTAAAAAGCTCAAGTGGCTTCCTATAAGGCTTCGCAGGAATACTCATATATTACATCTTCTGTACTGCTTGCTGTTTAATCCCTTTACCCCTCCTTACCTAAAAGAACAGTTTCAATTTTTAAGTAACACACACGTTCGTTCCCTCCGATCCCAAGAAAGTCTATCCCTAAAAATCCCTTCACACTCCACTTCCTTCTTCTCTAACTCCTTTACAGTTAAGGCTGCTCGTTTATGGAATTCCCTTCCCCTTGAAGTAAGGCGTGCTAAGAGTCTCAACCGCTTTAAGTCACTCCTTAAAAAGCACTACTTAGCACTATGAAAAAACTTTCCTTTGTATTATGCTATACTAGCGTTATGCGTGTGTTTCTTTTTTTTTTTTTTGTCTTTATTACTCTTTTATTTTTATGTATCTCGACATTATTTATTATTATATATGTATGTGTATAATGTAATCATAATTTGTATGTAAGTATTTATGTATATATTTATGTATGTAATATATATATAAGTATGTATGTATGCATTTATTTATGTATTATGTGCTTTATTTAGATTTATCTAAAGCAAGTACACCCCTACCGATTTAACTACTCCTACACCTTAAGGTTGCCTGGCAGAGATCGCTTATAGCAAGTTCTTTGATTTCCACGATTATTATACATTTTAAATAAAACTATTTTAACCGGATTAATCGCGTATATTTAGTTTTTACATTTTTGGAAACCCGACGTTTCGAACACTTTGCAGTAGTCCGTGGTCACGGGTAGACTGAGGTGGCATTCGTCTGTCAGTTGACATAATTACTATATCAAACTACCGCCAACGATTTCTTAATTTCCTCGCGTACTGCCCTGGATTCTTGCAGAATGAGCTAACTGTATCTTGCCCTCTGGTATGGTGGGTCTGAGACTTCAAAGATTTGATGAGTGGGTCCCAGGTGTTAGAAAGCTTCCAGCCGTCCTCTCTATTGAAATTAGGATATTTTTGTATTTCAATAGCCTCACGGATCATTCTAGGAATATATCTATTTTCCTTAGCGAGGATGAGGGGTTTATCAAACCTTATGTAATGGCTAGGTTTATCCACAGTGTGCTCACATACAGCCGACTTTGATACATGCCCATTCTTTATATCTGAGATGTGTTCCTTCACCCTAACACCGATGCTTCTCTTTGTTTGACCAATGTATGATAAGCCACAGTCACAATCTAGTTTGTATACACCTGCACACTGTAAAGGAATGTTACTTTTAACTGGTCTCAAGAATTGGCTCACTTTCTTGTTAGGCTTGAAAATAGTTTTTATGGAAGCTCTTCTTAAGATGTTGCCAATCCTGTCCGTAACCCCCTTCACATATGGTAGAAGTGCCGGCTGTCTCTCTACTGTGGGTGGCTTGTTGGTCTTCTGACAACGCTGGCGGGGAACTGGCAGCTTGTTCTGATGAAGGGAATTCTTCACCTGGCGAAGCTCGTCCCCTAGATGTTCAGCGTCACAGAGGTGGTGGTGGGCTCTCTGAAACAAAGATTTGCCAACGGTAGATAACTGTGTAGGGTGGTGATGCGATTCACCATTGAGGTATCTATTGGTGTGCGTGGGTTTCCTATATACTGTGTGGCCTATTGTGCCATTGGGATTTCTTATGACTAACACGTCGAGGAAAGCTAGGGAATTATTGGCCTGTAACTCTATTGTGAATTGAATATTGTTATTAATAGAGTTAAGATGGTTTAAGAATATATAACTATAGTCCGTAGGTAAAATTGTAAAAGTGTCATCTACGTACCGCTTATATATCCTAGGTAGACAAGGCGCAGAGCTAAGAGCCATCTCCTCAAAGTCCTCCATGTATATATCTGCTATTACCGGGGACACAGGCGAACCCATAGCAATGCCATCTATTTGTAAATAGAATTCTTGATTGAACATTAGATATCCAGATGTGAGGCAACGTTCTAAAAGTTCAAGATATTCCATGGGCATATTGTTTTCCTCTAGTTTCCGCTTGACAATCCTGATGCAGTCCTCAATGGGTATACTGGTGAATAGCGACTGGACATCAAAACTGACCATGGTTTCATTGTCAGCTAGCTTAAGGTCTTTCAGCTCGCTAACAAAATGGTAAGAATCCCTGACATAAGATGTTGTGTGGCCACGCAGTGGAGAAAGTACTCTAGCGACATGTTGAGCCAGTTTATACGTTGGTGTATCGATTTGGCTGACTATTGGTCTAAGAGGTACATCTTTTTTGTGTATTTTTGGTAACCCATACAACTTCGGAGGTTTTACACAGCTAGGCACGAGAGATTTAATGTCAAGATGTAATGATTTCGCGTGTTTTTTGATTAAATCGGATGTCTTTTTAAGTATTTTTGTTGTAGGGTCTTTGTCAACAATTTTATAAGTTTTTTGATCCGATAGCAATAATGACATTTTTTGGATATACTCTTCGGTGTCTAGTATAACCGTCGCGTTACCTTTATCGGCTTTAAGAACTGTTATATCCTCGTTTTTCCGTAATTTACTGAGAGCCCGAGATTCATCACGAGAAAGATTTGATTTAGGTGGTTTACTACGGCGCAATAAGGCTGATATGTAAAAACTAAATATACCAAAAATGTAAAAACTAAATATACGCGATTAATCCGGTTAAAATAGTTTTATTTAAAATGTATAATAATCGTGAAAATCAAAGAACTTATTATGTGAACCAGTACGGACTGGAAAACGCGAATAAAATACGTCGATTTGAGTATCTAAAAACAAAACGTGCAAGATATTTAACATCGATAAATTTCTTAAAAAGGTGCCGCGATAATAATCTCATACCAGCTTGTGTACAAATCGCGCCGAAAAAAAAAGACATAAAATATTGCAAAAAGATACTCAATCAGGCAAGTAAAAAATTATTATGTCAACTCATTAAAGAACACCGTTACGATTTAAATCGATTCGACGAACAAATAAAAGCCTTAAGCAAAGATATTGAGACGTGTTTTTCTAAGACAGATTTCAATCATTGTGTAGATTTTACTAATAAACGCGCGCAAACTAAATATAATCAATATAAAATTAGACAAATTCGTAAGTACCAAAATCTCGAATTAAAATCCGAACGGAAAAATGTCTATGGTAACGCCGTACCTTCTACACAGACAACACAAACGTCAGTTGTCAATCTGTCAAAACAAACTATCGATGATTCGACTATTGAAGTGTTAAATAAAGGTTTTAACTTTGCGCCGGCGCCTAGAAAAATACCTATCGAGCAAATAATAACAAACGTTGAGGACTGTTTATATAAAAACCAGATTTTGAAGGAAGATTCTGAAGCTATTCGCCAAGACATATCAGCCTTATTGCGCCGTAGTAAACCACCTAAATCAAATCTTTCTCGTGATGAATCTCGGGCTCTCAGTAAATTACGGAAAAACGAGGATATAACAGTTCTTAAAGCCGATAAAGGTAACGCGACGGTTATACTAGACACCGAAGAGTATATCCAAAAAATGTCATTATTGCTATCGGATCAAAAAACTTATAAAATTGTTGACAAAGACCCTACAACAAAAATACTTAAAAAGACATCCGATTTAATCAAAAAACACGCGAAATCATTACATCTTGACATTAAATCTCTCGTGCCTAGCTGTGTAAAACCTCCGAAGTTGTATGGGTTACCAAAAATACACAAAAAAGATGTACCTCTTAGACCAATAGTCAGCCAAATCGATACACCAACGTATAAACTGGCTCAACATGTCGCTAGAGTACTTTCTCCACTGCGTGGCCACACAACATCTTATGTCAGGGATTCTTACCATTTTGTTAGCGAGCTGAAAGACCTTAAGCTAGCTGACAATGAAACCATGGTCAGTTTTGATGTCCAGTCGCTATTCACCAGTATACCCATTGAGGACTGCATCAGGATTGTCAAGCGGAAACTAGAGGAAAACAATATGCCCATGGAATATCTTGAACTTTTAGAACGTTGCCTCACATCTGGATATCTAATGTTCAATCAAGAATTCTATTTACAAATAGATGGCATTGCTATGGGTTCGCCTGTGTCCCCGGTAATAGCAGATATATACATGGAGGACTTTGAGGAGATGGCTCTTAGCTCTGCGCCTTGTCTACCTAGGATATATAAGCGGTACGTAGATGACACTTTTACAATTTTACCTACGGACTATAGTTATATATTCTTAAACCATCTTAACTCTATTAATAACAATATTCAATTCACAATAGAGTTACAGGCCAATAATTCCCTAGCTTTCCTCGACGTGTTAGTCATAAGAAATCCCAATGGCACAATAGGCCACACAGTATATAGGAAACCCACGCACACCAATAGATACCTCAATGGTGAATCGCATCACCACCCTACACAGTTATCTACCGTTGGCAAATCTTTGTTTCAGAGAGCCCACCACCACCTCTGTGACGCTGAACATCTAGGGGACGAGCTTCGCCAGGTGAAGAATTCCCTTCATCAGAACAAGCTGCCAGTTCCCCGCCAGCGTTGTCAGAAGACCAACAAGCCACCCACAGTAGAGAGACAGCCGGCACTTCTACCATATGTGAAGGGGGTTACGGACAGGATTGGCAACATCTTAAGAAGAGCTTCCATAAAAACTATTTTCAAGCCTAACAAGAAAGTGAGCCAATTCTTGAGACCAGTTAAAAGTAACATTCCTTTACAGTGTGCAGGTGTATACAAACTAGATTGTGACTGTGGCTTATCATACATTGGTCAAACAAAGAGAAGCATCGGTGTTAGGGTGAAGGAACACATCTCAGATATAAAGAATGGGCATGTATCAAAGTCGGCTGTATGTGAGCACACTGTGGATAAACCTAGCCATTACATAAGGTTTGATAAACCCCTCATCCTCGCTAAGGAAAATAGATATATTCCTAGAATGATCCGTGAGGCTATTGAAATACAAAAATATCCTAATTTCAATAGAGAGGACGGCTGGAAGCTTTCTAACACCTGGGACCCACTCATCAAATCTTTGAAGTCTCAGACCCACCATACCAGAGGGCAAGATACAGTTAGCTCATTCTGCAAGAATCCAGGGCAGTACGCGAGGAAATTAAGAAATCGTTGGCGGTAGTTTGATATAGTAATTATGTCAACTGACAGACGAATGCCACCTCAGTCTACCCGTGACCACGGACTACTGCAAAGTGTTCGAAACGTCGGGTTTCCAAAAATGTAAAAACTAAATATACGCGATTAATCCGGTTAAAATAGTTTTATTTAAAATGTATAATAATCGTGAAAATCAAAGAACTTATTATGTGAACCAGTACGGACTGGAAAACGCGAATAAAATACGTCGATTTGAGTATCTAAAAACAAAACGTGCAAGATATTTAACATCGATAAATTTCTTAAAAAGGTGCCGCGATAATAATCTCATACCAGCTTGTGTACAAATCGCGCCGAAAAAAAAAGACATAAAATATTGCAAAAAGATACTCAATCAGGCAAGTAAAAAATTATTATGTCAACTCAATCAAGAACACCGTTACGATTTAAATCGATTCGACGAACAAATAAAAGCCTTAAGCAAAGATATTGAGACGTGTTTTTCTAAGACAGATTTCAATCATTGTGTAGATTTTACTAATAAACGCGCGCAAACTAAATATAATCAATATAAAATTAGACAAATTCGTAAGTACCAAAATCTCGAATTAAAATCCGAACGGAAAAATGTCTATGGTAACGCCGTACCTTCTACACAGACAACACAAACGTCAGTTGTCAATCTGTCAAAACAAACTATCGATGATTCGACTATTGAAGTGTTAAATAAAGGTTTTAACTTTGCGCCGGCGCCTAGAAAAATACCTATCGAGCAAATAATAACAAACGTTGAGGACTGTTTATATAAAAACCAGATTTTGAAGGAAGATTCTGAAGCTATTCGCCAAGACATATCAGCCTTATTGCGCCGTAGTAAACCACCTAAATCAAATCTTTCTCGTGATGAATCTCGGGCTCTCAGTAAATTACGGAAAAACGAGGATATAACAGTTCTTAAAGCCGATAAAGGTAACGCGACGGTTATACTACACACCGAAGAGTATATCCAAAAAATGTCATTATTGCTATCGGATCAAAAAACTTATAAAATTGTTGACAAAGACCCTACAACAAAAATACTTAAAAAGACATCCGATTTAATCAAAAAACACGCGAAATCATTACATCTTGACATTAAATCTCTCGTGCCTAGCTGTGTAAAACCTCCGAAGTTGTATGGGTTACCAAAAATACACAAAAAAGATGTACCTCTTAGACCAATAGTCAGCCAAATCGATACACCAACGTATAAACTGGCTCAACATGTCGCTAGAGTACTTTCTCCACTGCGTGGCCACACAACATCTTATGTCAGGGATTCTTACCATTTTGTTAGCGAGCTGAAAGACCTTAAGCTAGCTGACAATGAAACCATGGTCAGTTTTGATGTCCAGTCGCTATTCACCAGTATACCCATTGAGGACTGCATCAGGATTGTCAAGCGGAAACTAGAGGAAAACAATATGCCCATGGAATATCTTGAACTTTTAGAACATTGCCTCACATCTGGATATCTAATGTTCAATCAAGAATTCTATTTACAAATAGATGGCATTGCTATGGGTTCGCCTGTGTCCCCGGTAATAGCAGATATATACATGGAGGACTTTGAGGAGATGGCTCTTAGCTCTGCGCCTTGTCTACCTAGGATATATAAGCGGTACGTAGATGATGTACGGTTTACGTACAGATTTTATATAGCTGACACCGCGACCTCGTTTATGACGCATTAGAACGAAATATATTTAAGTCAATTTTTTATACAAAAAAGGGGCAGTTGACGGGCGGCTCTTACCGCGGATTGGCATCCAACTTAAACTTAAAACTTTGTAACTAACTTAATAAACTTTTACTCGCTAATCTTGTGGTTTATATCAACTCAACACTATTACGAGCCATACATGAAAATTTGGTCCTTCGAGCTTCAAGATCACGAAATTGGTCCATCGAGCTTCAAGATCAACGAATTGGTCCTACTAGCTCAAGATAACGAAAAAGTGGACCTTCGAGAAATCAAGACCTGCGAAACAATTTCGGGATTAAACTGAACTAACGATACTGCGACGAAACAGTTCTACGGTAAACAAACTTAACTTAATAATTTACAACTTATCTGCTTAACTGCAAACAACAATGGCTCAGAACGTCCAGGATATCATTAGCCGCCAAGAAATTATTTTTGGAGAACTGAAACAACTAAACAACAATTATAAAAAAGATAGTCCAAGCAGGAAGACCTTGGCTTACTTAGAAGATCGTCTTTCCCGTCTGAACTCAAATTGGGAGAAATTTGTATACAACCATCAACTACTGGAAAAAACTGAAAAGACGGATAATCAATACTTCAACGATGATGTTTTCAACAAAACAAAGAGGATGTACGAAGATATTTTGCAAGACATACTAAAGAGAAAAGCGGGGCTACCATCGGCATCTACAAGCAAGCAAATTCAAAATACTCCTCCGGCGTCACCTAAAGAAGTCAAAGAAAACAAGTCGAAATTTAATTTCGAAGATATTAAATTTCACGCACCTCCACGGGAAACTAATGAGTCAACTGAAAAACAACAGGATCTTTTACGGCAACAATTCTGTAACTTTCGAGCTTTCGAGCGGACTGTGGAGAAAATTAACTTTAATTCAGTGAAGGAAAAATGGGAACTTGAAGATAACTTAAACATGTTGAAAATAAAATGGGATCAAATCGAAAAAACTAACTGGGAACTCGACTATATATCACGGGATGAAGATTTAACGTACAAACAAAAATATGAAAATATAGAAAATATCTACGATAACCTACGTAAGAAGCTGCAACATAATATCTGGAATAACTCGCATTACGAAAGGGCTACACCGAAAATTGTTATCCCGGATTTCAATGGTAATTACAACCAGTGGTTAACATTTAAAGATCTCTACATCGAAAGCGTGCATAACAATCCCATGTTGTCTAAAGCTCAAAAAATGCAGCATCTTAAAACTAAACTAAAGGGCGAAGCGGAGAAACTAGTTCAACATCTCGGGATCAGTGCTGAAAACTACACATCTTGCTGGGAGATTCTTACTCACCGCTATGACAACAAACGACTTTTATTTACATCTTACATAAATACATTATTGAACCAAAATTCAATACAAGAAGCAAGCGCAGCCAGCATAAGAAAGCTACATGACGTCATGTTAGAATGTTTAAACGGGCTTAGTAACATTGGTTTGGACATAACCAATTGGGATCCGATTATTGTTCATTTATTAATGCAAAAACTGGATAAACCAACCTACAACGAATACATCAAAGACCTCAAGCAACCGAGAGATTTCCCTAATTTGGAAGAATTTATAAACTTTTTAGAATCAAAATTTATGGCTTTGGAAGCATTACAAGGAAGTTATCATCAAAAATCATCTCCAACTAAATATACGCCACCAAATAAATACTTCAATAATTTATCAACAAATCGCAATAATAATTATAAATATAATACGCCGAGGTCATCGTACTTTAATAGGTTTCAAAAGACAGCAAATACACACTTCGCAACAACAAAAATCTGCCCGCTTTGCAAAAGAGATCACGTGTTGATGAACTGTGACAAATTCCTTGCAATGAACGGAAATGCACGCAAAAACACAGTAAGCAATTTAGGTGTTTGTTCGAATTGTTTATACAGTCATGGAGAACAGCGATGTTTTTCGACAAAAAAGTGCAAAAAATGTGATAAGCCACATCACACTCTCATGCATGATGGGGAACATGAGCAACCCAGCAGCAGCGAGCACCGAATGAATAAATTCCTATCGACACCATCTACATCTCATGCTGTGAACAATATTATTAATGAGGAAAAAGAAGTTTTGTTAGCGACTGTACTTTTAAAAGTGAAGACGATCGATGGAAATTGTATCAACTTAAGAGGTTTACTTGATCAAGGTTCACAAGTTAGCCTTATTACGGAGCATGCCGCACAACTTCTCAGATTACCGCGGCGAAAAATGAGCGCTGTCGTGTCGGGAATCGGATCATTGTCCGGAAATTGCAAAGGTTCTATTAACTTAGAATGCAAATCAATTAAATCGGAATACGAATTCAACATACAAACTTTAATAATGAAAAAACTTATCAACAAACTACCTACTTCATCTTTTTCAATACAAAATTGGAATTATACAAAAAACTTACAACTAGCCGATCCACATTTCAATGTGTCGGGCCAGATCGACTTACTTTTGGGTGCCGAGATATATTCAGAACTCTTATTAAATGGAGTCATACGAGGGGGCAAGGATTTCCCTGTAGCTCAAAAAACTAAAGTGGGTTGGATTTTATGTGGAAATGTAAAAACGTTCAACTGTTGTGTAACACTTAATGACCTTGAAAATATGTCACGGTTTTGGGAAACTGAAGAAATTACTCATTCTACAACTTTAAAAAACGAGGAACAATACTGTGAAGGTTTTTTCAACTTAACTACTAGAAGATTGGACGACGGAAAATACGTGGTTCAGATGCCTATGAAACTGATTGATGACACGTGTTTAGGAGCAACAAAGCCACAGGCTCAAGCACAATTTTTACAACTCGAAAGAAAAATGCGGTTGAATTCCGACTTATCTAAGGAATACAACCTTTTTATGAACGATTATATTTCACTGGGTCATATGAAACCTGTAACAGAAGAAACGAACAGTAAGAGTCAAGTCTACTTACCTCACCACGGCGTACTTAGGGAGGAGTCCACTACTACAAAATTAAGAGTAGTTTTTAACGCATCTTTTAAAACGAAGAATAACAACAGCCTCAACGATTTAATGTACTCCGGTCCTAACTTACAAAAAGATATGTTCACACTACTTATTAACTGGAGAATTTTTAAATACGTTTTTACGGCGGATATAGAAAAAATGTATCGTAATATTTGGATAGATGAACAACAACAAAACTTTCAAACTATAATTTGGAGATCTTCCCCAAAGCATCCTCTCCAGGAGTGGCAATTATGTACTGTAACCTATGGGATAAAAAGCGCACCCTACTTAGCCATGCGAACTTTACATCAGCTTGCAATAGATGAGAAAGATAGTTATCCGGAAGCTGTGAAAATTTTACAAAACTATTTTTATATGGATGACTTAGTCTATGGGCACAATAATATAGAAGAGGCGAAGCAACTGATTCTTAACTTAATCAAATTGCTCAAAAAAGGAGGATTTAGATGATCAAAGAAGCATGGAAAATAACCTTAACTTTAACCCAGAACAAATCTCAAATACAAAAATGTTAGGTATGAACTGGAATCGAACTCAAGATACTTTTTCCTACAGCTGGAGTTTACCTCACAAGAAAAATCTTACGAAGCGTGTTTTACTGAGTGAAATAAGCAAGCTTTACGACCCTCTTGGTTTTTTGTCACCGGTAACTATAAAGGCAAAATTACTGTTTCAAAAAATCTGGATCAGTAAAATCGACTGGGATGGACCTCTACCCTCTGAACTAACTATGGAGTGGGAGACAATAAAAAGAGACCTCCCATCAATAAGTAAAATTTCAATACCAAGATGGTTGCAATGTACAAATAAAAATCTCGAAATTTTGGGTTTTTGCGATGCCAGCGAAAAGGCGTACGCGGGCATTATATATGGTCGAGTGAAACTTATAAACGATACCTACATTATTACCATAATAACTGCGAAAACAAAGGTCGCGCCGCTGAATAAGAAAATATCTTTACCGAGAATGGAGCTTTGTGGAGCTTTATTACTAGCCAAGTTAATAGATAAAGTCAAGAAGACGCTATTCGATAATCATCTAAAAATAAATTGTTGGAGTGACTCGAAAGTGGTATTAGCGTGGCTACGAGGAGATATCAACCGATGGGAGCGATATATTGCTAACAGAGTTTCCGAAATAAATAATATAATATCACCTAATCAATGGAGTTATGTAAAATCGGAAGAAAATCCTGCTGACTGTGCCACTCGGGGGCTATACCCTACACAACTTCAAAAATTCAAACTTTGGTGGGAAGGGCCAGCTTGGTTAAAAACATATAGTATTAAAGATTGTCAAGATAATAACCTGACCTACTTAACAAACAATGGCCAGTCAACAAAATGCTGCGTGGCAATTTACAAAACGTGTGAAATTGTAAACATTATATTACATAAATATAGCAGTTACAAGCGCGTAATTCGAGTACTTGGCTGGATAATACGAATAATAAATATCCATATTCGCAAGAAGTCAATAAACTTTAATTATAACTTAGCCGACTGTGACAACAATAAAAATAGGATTATGAGTTTAACTGTATCAGAAATTACTGAAGCGGAAGATATAATTATTAAAAATGTGCAACGGGAATATTTTGGAGAAGAAATTGAACACTTGGAGAAGAATAGAATAATACCGTCGAAAAGTAACATATTGAAGTTGACTCCATTTCTCGATGCGAAGGGGTTATTACGCGTCAAAGGGCGTCTTATTAACGCATATTTACCTCCTGAAACAAAGCATCCCATTATACTTCCTTCTACAGGAAGATTAACGGAGATTATTATTCAAGAAGCACATCGCAGCACGCTGCATGGCGGCGCTCGGTTAACTTTAGCTTATATACGTCTCAAATACTGGATCATAGGGGGTAACAGGACAGTGAAGAAAGAGTTGCGGCAGTGCGTAAGATGTCATCGTTTCAAAACCCATCGGAACGAACAAATTATGGGAGACTTGCCGAAAGAGAGAGTAACTCCAACGAGACCTTTTACAAACACTGGTGTAGATTTCACCGGGCACGTTGATGTGAAGATTAACAAAGGGAGAGGAGTCAAAACATGCAAAGCTTACATAGCTATTTTTATTTGCATGGTTACAAAAGCTGTGCACCTTGAATTAGTTTCGGATTTAACTACGCAAGCATTTCTCGCCGCTTTCAAAAGAATGTGCGCACGCAGGGGTACACCAAAACAGATGTACTCAGACAATGGTACGAATTTTGTAGGAGCTGCTAAACTACTTCAAGAAGACTTTGATCGAACCCACACCTTCCGGTCATCTGAATTTTATGATGAAATGAGTAACATGAAAATTCAATGGCATTTTAACGCACCTTTTTGGCCAACCGCTGGTGGACTTTGGGAGGCTGCCGTTAAATCAATGAAATATCATTTAAAAAGAGTTCTAGGAGAGCAGAAGCTGACTTATGAACAATTTTATACATTACTTACTCAGATTGAGGCTTGTTTAAATTCACGCCCACTTTGTCCATTAACTGAAGATGTGGAAGACCTGGAATATCTCACACCAGGTCATTTTCTCATCGGTGGTTCCTTATTGTCCCCACCACAGGAAGAAGAAAACCTTAATCAAATTGATTTAAGAAATAAATGGAGATTGATAGAACAAATGAACTTACACATTTGGAAACGCTGGTCGAATGAATACATACATCAATTGCAAGTAAGAAGCAAATGGAAACAATCAAGAGAAAACTTAGAAAAAGGAAATCTGGTGCTAGTGAAGGATGAACACGTACCTCCAGGGAGATGGGCCATTGGAAGAGTTATAGAGCTACATAAAGGCGCTGACGACAGGGTCCGAGTAGTCACCATTAAAACCAAAAAGGGATTACTGAAACGACCTATAACAAAACTGTCACCATTGCCACAACAAACAAACTTACGTAATAAAGATGAAGACAAAAATAATAATATAAATAACAAAGATGAAATACAAACTGAAAATCTTAAAAAGCAACGAAAGCGAGGTTGTACAAAAATAAAGAAAGCAAATTTATTGTCCTTATTCCTTATGACAATAATAACTATGGGAATTGCAAATTCAGCACCAACAATTAATAACTATGAGGTCACACTCATACAAAATAACCATCCAATGTATTTCGACGAGGCAGGAAAACTACAGTTAATACATGACGAATGGACGCTCTTGATTTATTATAACTTAACATCATACTGGAAAGCTTCGAGTAAAATTAACATTTATATTGATCAGATAGACAGACTTTGTCAAAGAATATCACATGAGTATAAGCCATGCGAAACAGTCGTCGATCAATTACGTCATGAATTGCATCATTTACTTGAATATAATACAATGATATTGTCATCGCATGCACGGCAGAAGAGAGGCTATTTCGATGGAGTTGGAAAATTATCAAGAACACTTTTTGGAGTGTTAGACGCAGATTTCGCTCAAAAATATGAAAGGGATATTCAAAACTTACAAAATAACGATAATTATTTATTACAACTTATAAAAAACCAAACGCTTATTTTAGAAGCAGAAAATAACTTAGTGAAAAGAAATACTGACTTTATTGATAAACAATTTCAAGCAATAAATGCCTACTTGAATCAAACTTGCAGCACTATTGCAAAAATTGAAAATAGAGCACATATATTGTACACAATAAATGATATTAATTCCGCTGCGGTGACGTCATCTTTAATTTTAACCGAATTACATCGAATTCAAGAACTACTCATGAACGCTCTCGCTGACATCTTCAAAGGACATCTCGACACACATCTATTTCCCGCATCTCAACTGATAGAACAACTGAACATTATATCTGGAAGATTACCGCAAGGATTATCTTTACCAATAAAGGATATACAGCGAGATTTTCAAACCATTTTCCAGTTAATTCATGTGAAGGCTCGAATCACAAATCATTATTTACTTTTTGAATTGCACATTCCGTTGCTGAGTGATGATAATTACATTATATATCGAATAATACCTATACCATTTTTAAGAGAAGGTCGTTTAAAAATAGTACAACTCTTCTCGGATTTCATCGCGATTAACTTGATAAAAAACTCCTATATAACGTTAAAAGAAGAAGATATGCAACATTGCACTTCTTACGGAGAAGATGAATTCACGTGTATTTCGAGCCAGCCTGTATACAGCTTCCACAATAAGGATGCACCCTGTGAAGCGAAGGTATTCAGTCAACAAACGTTATTATCGTGCATCATCAAGGATACAACATGCAAAGAAACTTGGATAAAATTGCACAGACCGAACGTCTGGCTATTTACATTGTGCGACAAACAGCTGATGCGCGTCATATGCGGCGATCACGTTACGCCGGCGGTCATTGACGGGACTGGAGTCATCGTATTAAAGCCTAAATGCTTACTACAGAAAAAAGACGCAACATTGTTTACGTACAATCATCTGGGAAGCAAATTGAACATGAACTCGAATATTACAATTCCTACTCTAAACTCCACTATTAACAACATATTTCATCTTAGTTGGAAGAACGTACAGTTGAATATCACGCAGTTAGATATTCCAGCTACAGATGTTAAAAAAGTCGAACGACAACTAGCTTATCAAAAGCAGCACGAAACTTTGCCCGTGACCTCAAATATCACATCTCACGATGTACACTTTTACTCAGTGACTTCTTTGCTGTTGGGAGCGATTGCTACGTTTCTTCTTTATTACATAGTAAAAAGATGGATTAAGAAAAAAGCGAAAGAAACACAATTGTTCGAAGAACCGAAAAAGAGTAGGGAAGAAATCGAAATGCGTGAGATACGACATTCGGCATCTCTGGAGCTGCCACAAAGATTTACTTTTGAAGATATCTCAAAGTGAAATTACCTTGTTGCATTTCAAATCATATTAGTTCTTTTTCGTTTTTACTTTTAATGTTTAAGCTTTTAATCTTTATTTTTATCATTTAATTTTTTCTCTTGTATTTGTTTTGCTGTACTGGATGCCCATCCTATTATCTTGTCTCGGGAGCATGTACGGTTTACGTACAGATTTTATATAGCTGACACCGCGACCTCGTTTATGACGCATTAGAACGAAATATATTTAAGTCAATTTTTTATACAAAAAAGGGGCAGTTGACGGGCGGCTCTTACCGCGGATTGGCATCCAACTTAAACTTAAAACTTTGTAACTAACTTAATAAACTTTTACTCGCTAATCTTGTGGTTTATATCAACTCAACACTATTACGAGCCATACAGATGACACTTTTACAATTTTACCTACGGACTATAGTTATATATTCTTAAACCATCTTAACTCTATTAATAACAATATTCAATTCACAATAGAGTTACAGGCCAATAATTCCCTAGCTTTCCTCGACGTGTTAGTCATAAGAAATCCCAATGGCACAATAGGCCACACAGTATATAGGAAACCCACGCACACCAATAGATACCTCAATGGTGAATCGCATCACCACCCTACACAGTTATCTACCGTTGGCAAATCTTTGTTTCAGAGAGCCCACCACCACCTCTGTGACGCTGAACATCTAGGGGACGAGCTTCGCCAGGTGAAGAATTCCCTTCATCAGAACAAGCTGCCAGTTCCCCGCCAGCGTTGTCAGAAGACCAACAAGCCACCCACAGTAGAGAGACAGCCGGCACTTCTACCATATGTGAAGGGGGTTACGGACAGGATTGGCAACATCTTAAGAAGAGCTTCCATAAAAACTATTTTCAAGCCTAACAAGAAAGTGAGCCAATTCTTGAGACCAGTTAAAAGTAACATTCCTTTACAGTGTGCAGGTGTATACAAACTAGATTGTGACTGTGGCTTATCATACATTGGTCAAACAAAGAGAAGCATCGGTGTTAGGGTGAAGGAACACATCTCAGATATAAAGAATGGGCATGTATCAAAGTCGGCTGTATGTGAGCACACTGTGGATAAACCTAGCCATTACATAAGGTTTGATAAACCCCTCATCCTCGCTAAGGAAAATAGATATATTCCTAGAATGATCCGTGAGGCTATTGAAATACAAAAATATCCTAATTTCAATAGAGAGGACGGCTGGAAGCTTTCTAACACCTGGGACCCACTCATCAAATCTTTGAAGTCTCAGACCCACCATACCAGAGGGCAAGATACAGTTAGCTCATTCTGCAAGAATCCAGGGCAGTACGCGAGGAAATTAAGAAATCGTTGGCGGTAGTTTGATATAGTAATTATGTCAACTGACAGACGAATGCCACCTCAGTCTACCCGTGACCACGGACTACTGCAAAGTGTTCGAAACGTCGGGTTTCCAAAAATGTAAAAACTAAATATACGCGATTAATCCGGTTAAAATAGTTTTATTTAAAATCGCTTATAGCGATAAGGCCGCCTGCTGTACATTTCATTCTTATTTGCATTTGTGTTTTGTTTTTCTTTTATGTTGTGTGGTGTACAATAAAGTATATTATTATTATTATTATTATTATTATTATCTAGACATGAATTTACTATACTTTTTTTGCAATAATGTGAGTGTTGTTTATAAACTACATTGCGCAAATTACGTTAGCGGCAGACAGATGATTGAAAAAAAAACCGAAATGACTTTTAAAACTAACTTTATTTATCTAAAATTAATACAAATTAACTCTACGAATGATGATTCCACTTCGATGTGGGAATAAGGAATGATCATTCTCATAAAAAATACTATTTATTAAATTAATTAGGATGTTACGAAATTTCTACATAGGCAGTTTATTGTACTAGATATTATAAACTAACGGAAGTTCTGTGTAGGCACTTTTCATATAGCAGTCCTATGTAATTAAATTAATTAGGATGTTACGAAATTTCTACATAGGCAGTTTATTGTACTAGATATTATAGACTAACGGAAGTTCTGTGTAGGCACTTTTCATATAGCAGTCCTATGTAATTCCTCCCCCCATAGAAAGGCAACTATTTTAAAACGTTTAGAGAAAATGTTGCCGGAATATTCTCAGGATTGCCGGATGCTTGCAGGATCTCGTTCGATAGCTGCTGCTCCTTTTTTACATCCTTGTTACGTTTCCATAAGTAGCGTCGAGTTGCTATGAGGACTCCGAGTACGCCTGCACTCGATAGTATACTGTAGAACGGTATTGTAGTATGATACAAGGCATCTTCTCGCACTTCGTCAATTTGTATAGGAGTCTGGATCATCATAAGTTGGTCTTGGATATTATGTAATCCTTGGAGATCAATAGATTTTAAATGGATGTGAGTCACTTTGTTAGACTGCTTTTCGGTGTGATAGGGTATTTTCATTAGTTTTAGGGGTTGTCCTTTGATTTCGTTGTAATCATTTGCTATTGTGAATTGTTCCGATTTCAAGCGACATTCGGAAGGAATTGTAGCTAGATAACTTCCTTGTAACGACGTGTAGTCCTTTTGATTGCAACTTAGTTGTACTTTCGTTTGTTGAGGAAAAGACAGGGCGTAGTGTTGGTCATCAAGTTTCTCCATTGCAGCTTTAGTTAAGGTATTACTTGATTAGTAATTAATTCCTGAATGCAATCTGATTTGGTGCGAATCTGATGATCAATTTCTTTCTCGCAGAGATACCAGTTTTTTACCTTCGGGCATTCAGCCTCCATGTACACGAATGATGTCTCGATTGTTGCCAGGAAAGGGAAAGGTGGGATTAGAGCATGGTTATATTTATTCGATACTACTGATAATTTATAAAAATCGTAAGTTTCTTTGGAATAAATTGGAAATTTAAATATAAAAACTATTTGTTTATTCACAAAATATGACCCTGGTTTAATAATATTGTAATATTCCCTAAGTTCTAAATCTAATACTTGCTCTTCTGAGTAAATTGATTTTAACTTTAAGACCATAGATTCTAATACCTCAATATCTATCATCGAATGATGTGTACTAGAAGCATGTATGAACGCTAAACTATTTTCTATCCTAAGTAATTCCAAAGATAAATATTCTATGTTTTCGCTAACTAGTTCTAAAAGTTGGGCAAAATTTGCATACTTTGTTAAGCTGTCGTCACTTATAGCTTTATTTCGTAATATTAATTCTAAGGTACTATTTATCCTATTCTGATTATCTACTATCTGTCTAATAACGTTTCCATATCTTAACATCCACTCTTTGCTCAGGCTGATATGACTGTTAAATTCAGATGATAATTTTACTTGATTACTTTCTAATACTCTAATTGCCTCATTATATTTCAAAGCATCATCGTGATCTAAATTACCAGTTAAACTTTTTATCATAGAACCTAAGCCGTCTACAAGACCTCTTTTTACTCTACTAGGCTCTAAAGAATGTAATTGTTTTACAATATTGCCAAGCTTATTAGTAAGGTAGTTAATTTGAATTTCATACAAGTTATATGTTATATTACTCGTACGATTTCTACAGTCAAGCAGTTGAGTCTCTAATGAATGAATGTTAGTCTCGATATCGTCCCATTTTACATTCTGTATGAATGTATGAAGATGAGTAGTTAGTTTCATGGATCCAAGTTTGAAAGGTAATAGTCCTGGTCCGTCATTAAGGCTCTCGAGTTTTATCTCCTGAAGTTGAGTCATTGGGAGAGTTGTTATTAAGAGAATCCTGTAACAAATTAGCCGTTTTAGGAACTCGTTTTAGTCTTGATTTTGCTATGGGGCCACGTTTTCTAGAAGTATAAATATGAACTGGTAAGTCGGCTAGCACAGTGTTATGAGTATATCGTGGAGCAGTCTTTTGTCGACTAGCAAGTGGATTCTTTATGAAAATTGTTTGTTGGGGCGCGTATTCCTTTTCAGGTTCGCGATTTTCATTTCTTTTTCTTATCAATTCAGTACGTTTGTCAAGTGAGGATGAATTGATAATATCATATACTTGTTTTATTTTATCCCTATGAACTTGAGTGTATTGTTGCAAAAGATGTTGCGTTATATCTATATCCGTACAATCCCTAGGGTCAAAATGTCCAGTCAGTAGATCGAAAGGGCGACATCTTGTGAAACTATGTATGGAGCTGTTATAGCATAGGGTATGAGGTTGACTATTGGTTCATCTTTATGTTTTAATTTGAGGAGTCTTAGGTTTTCCAAAAGGGTTAAATGAAATCGTTCTATGTTACTATTGTCATTAGGCGAATGAGCTAGCACTCGGTGGTGGTTAATTTTATGAAGTCGGGTAAATTCCATAAATAACTGGTTAGTAAATTCAGTCCCATTGTCGGTAATAACAGTCATAGGTATGCCATGGTGAGTACTGTATTGTAATAAGGCTTGTAGAACACTTAAAGCTGTGCCGTCACGTAGATGGTATGCTTGACCGTATTTAGTGAAAACGTCAATGAAAGTGATATATTTTTCGCTTTGAACTGTGAATAAATCCATATGAACTATCTCAAATGGTTTAGTAGCAGGTGGAACAATATTGAACTGTGGTTTAAGTGGATTTCTGTCATATTTGGCTTGGCCGCAAATAGTACACTCGTTTATAAATTTGGTTATTTGTTCTCTCATCTTAGGCCAGTAGTATTTATGAGACAATGCCAAATAGCATTCATTGATACCGCGATGATTTGTTTTACCATTATGATAGTGACGGATTATCTCCTGTTGGTGCAAATATTCTTTGACATTCTCTAATTCTTTTTTAGTGAGAACAAGATTAAAAGAGGAACTTTTAAATTTATCTTGCAGGATCGGTATAATTGAATACATAGCCAAAGGAGGATTTATTAAAATAGCTGTTTTTATTTTTGGGGTAATATATTCTTTAGCAGCATTTATTACATCTTCTTCTAAATTTGACTCGGATATTTGGATGCTAATACGTGTATGAGTGTCAAAGGGTTTAGTAACTACAGGTCGTCTCTTAACGTCAGTCACAAGATTAACGTAAATTTGTCTGTGAAATTTATTGAGTGGCTCGTCAGTTATCGGGATTTCTAAGATAGGGTTTTCTGAACTCGTGTGAACTGTCTCTGTAGAAGAGTTAGCTTGGCCAAGGATAGTTTCTGATGGATTACCGAGTAAAGAATTAAGCTCGTCTATTTCCTCTATTAAAGATAATGCTTCTTTTGTGTGAACTTCGATACGTGAAAGAGCGTCTGCGTTTGAGTTTAATTTGCCTTTTTTATACAATACGGTAAAGTCATATTCACTCAATTTAAGTTTCCAACGTGTAAGACGGGAATTTGGTTCTTTCATGTTCATTAACCATTGTAAAGGTTTGTGGTCAGTATAAATTTTGAATTTTCGTCCGAATAAATAGGATCTAAAATACTTGGTTGCCCATACTATAGCTAAAAGTTCCTTCTCTGTTGTGCTATAATTTAACTCGCTGTCATTCAAGGTTCTAGAAGCATAACAGACATGTTTATCGGAACCTATGGGCCCTTGGGACAGAACAGCACCTACGGCTACATTTGAAGCGTCAGTTGTCAAAATAAAATTTTTTGTAAAGTCTAAATTGCAATATAGGGTCGTTTGTCAGTAGAGTTTTACATTTTTCAAAACAGTTAGTATATTCGGAATCTAGTGTAATTTTATTGGATTTCTTTAAGCATTTAGTCATAGGTTTCGTTAGGCGTGCAAAGTCGGGGATGAATTTTCTATAGTATCCTAAAAGTCCTAAAAATTGCTTAATTTCTTTACCAGTCTTAGGTAGAGGATAATTTTCAATGGCCTTAATCTTATCTGGGTTCGGTTTGACACCTTCTCTACTTATTATATGACCGAGATAGGCGGTTTCTAATTTCAAAAATTCGGATTTGTCCATTTGAATTTTGAAGTTAGATTCCCGTAATCTATTGAAAACCTTTTCGAGATTAATCATATGTTCTTGAAGAGATGTGCTATATACTACAATATCATCAAGGTAGACGAGACATATCTCGTTTTGAAGTCCGCGGAGTACGTTATCCATTACTCGTTGGAAAGTTGAAGGGGAATTCTTTAAGCCCATGGGCATACGAAGAAATTCGAAATGCCCATGTTCGACATTAAACGCTGTTTTTGATATATCTTGGGGATCCATTTCGACTTGATAAAACCCACTAGCTAAATCAAGGGTGGTAAAATATTGACATTTCCCTAATTTGTCAAGAACATCGTTAATGTTAGGGATGGGGTATTTATCATTTAGAGTCTTCTCATTAAGTTTTCGGAAGTCTACCATTAAACGCCATTTTTGCATCCCGGAGGCATCTACCTTTTTGGGCACTACCCAAATAGGTGAGCTCCACGCGGACTCAGAAGGTCTTATAATGCCTTGGTCTAACATTTTTCCTATTTGAGATTTTACTTCCTGTCGGTGTATAAAAGGATACCGGTAATTTTTAGCGTGTATAGGTATTTCGTCAGTAGTTCTAATTCTATGTTTAATTTTATTTGTGAAAGTTAATCTTTCACCGTCAATATAAAATACATCGGAGTAACGGGAACAAAGAGCTACGAGATTAGCTTTTTCTTCTGGATTTAGGTGGTCTGTTCGCAATCGTGAAATAACGTCGTGTACGCGTTCCGACGGTTGTTGAGGACGCGTGCACTCAATATTTAGTACTTCAGCACAAACTGGATGATCGAGTGAAATTATTATATCATTTGACGTTGGATTTTCAATTTCGATATATCCGCGGTTATTTGATACGGTAGTCATACATTCATGAATCATACAGTTGCAAATAACCTGTTCTTTAATAAAAACATCGCCGTCCATTGTATTAATAGGAATACGTACAATTTTGGATGTTTTAGCGGGAATTACGTCTTCATATAAATTAACGTTACGTGAATCATACATTTTAATAGGATTTGACGCGGTTCTAGTTATTAAACAACATTCTTTTAAGTCAATCCTTGCTTCCCAACTAGTTAACAAGTCTAACCCGATCAGTCCATCGAAATAATCGTGAAAATGATATATAAACAGTTTCATACTATTTGAGTCATTTAATTCATTAAAGCATGGCAGTGTAATAGAATAATTATTACGACTTGTCGCGTGTATGTTTGTAACTTCAAATGGATCGTAGTTGAGAGGAAAGTTGTAAAAATATTTTTTTACGACTTTAGGACTGATAAATGACTGGTTAGCGCCGGTGTCTATGAGGAGTTTTAATGGGGGATTTTCTATTTGTATATAAGGAAGTTGTCTCTGGGTTTGGAGGTTTAATTCTATTTTGGTTTTTTTTAATATGGAATCCTCCTGAAAACCCTGCTCATCATGACTCGGCCCTGGTTGATTTTCATCCAGTAGCTGGCTGTCATCAGTCACATAATAAGTCGAATTACAGGCGTAGTCAGGGGAAATCTCAGTAGTATAATGTACATTGTCAATATAGTAATTAGATTCCGGTTCTGAGTAATGAGTATAGTCGTCGTAATATGAGTCGTCATATGGAATACATACGTTTGTGTTCATTTCACGAGTTTTAAAATAATTACTAGGCGGTGGGTTACCGGATCTATTCCAATCGTGTCCTGTCATCATGTTCGTACTTGGTAATATCTTGGGAGTGAAACGTTGGATTCCACTCATGGGTTGAGATCTGTCTGTTTGTCCGTACATTTGGTTGTTTCGTGGTGGTATACGAAATACATTACTGCGGGGGTTGTAATTCGGTGGAGGTGCAGAGAACATTCTTTGTGTGTTAGTAGGCATGCGTGGTTGATTATGACTAGGTACCGGGAATTTAAAAGGTTGCGGTGGAGGCCCCATTGGGCGCTGATTCATCGGAGCCGGCCAATTAGGTACAAGCATATTATGAGGTTTTGTAGGAGTAAATGTTACCGGTTGTAATGTAGGGGTTGATTTATGGGTTGCATGAACCTTAGAAGGCTCACGTTGCTGTAAATACATGACATTAAGCTCCTCTTGAACGAACTCAAGAGCTTTTTCAATTGTATCCGGGCGCATGCATCGTATGCGGGACCCTAACGGTTCTTTTAATCCGCGTACATATATATGCCTGCATTGTAACTTTTTTATAAAGTTCTCTTTTTGCTTGGACTGTAGTGGATATGGTCTCATGTAAAGTTACGTATGTCATAATAGTGCTAAATAAAGTTTGGCAATGATTATAAAATTCTTGCGGTGTTCGATTACCTTGAGTTGTTACGGAGAGGTCATTACAGAGAGCGGTTTCATCACGTTGATCTGAGAAGTTATTAATGAGGGCTGTTCGTATGCCTAGCCAGTTTTCTGGTATACCATTCGAATTTATTGTGCATGCAGCTGTCCCTGTTATTTTATTTAAAATTCCATTTAATAAACACAGATTAGAAAATTCGCTACCAGGGTTATTACTAAGGTATTGCGTAGCCAGTGAATCGCAAATTTTAATGAACCGAGTAAGGACGTTAGGGTTTCCATCAAATTCTGGAACTAAGCGAAGGGCTTTAAAATCAATTTTTTTTGAAATTTCATCTGGGTTACATTGAGACATTATTACCTTTTTTTGCTTAACGATCTCTAACTCTAAACTATTTAATTCTAAATTATCTATTCCTATGATATCTCTATTATTATCTACTAATTGTCTGCGGGCCTGGTGCGGTTCAGGCTCCCGCGATCTAGAGGCTCTAGGATGGTAAATCTTGAAGTTTAAGATTCAAAGGAGCAACACGAGAAAAATTCAAGTGTACTTACATATATAGCATTTCTGGTTTTTCTTCGTGAATCAATCTTCGGATTCTTCCTCTGGTCTGCAGCTGGTCCGTAGATTCAAGATATCCGGAACGGTGCTTGATAGCTAACCCGGGTGACTCGCGACGCGATTATCGATGTGAGACGTGGTCTTGAAGTCTCCCGCGAATATCCTACCGACTGCGCCAATTACGTTAGCGGCAGACAGATGATTGAAAAAAAAACCGAAATGACTTTTAAAACTAACTTTATTTATCTAAAATTAATACAAATTAACTCTACGAATGATGATTCCACTTCGATGTGGGAATAAGGAATGATCATTCTCACAAAAAATACTATTTATTAAATTAATTAGGATGTTACGAAATTTCTACATAGGCAGTTTATTGTACTAGATATTATAAACTAACGGAAGTTCTGTGTAGGCACTTTTCATATAGCAGTCCTATGTAATTAAATTAATTAGGATATTACGAAATTTCTACATAGGCAGTTTATTGTACTAGATATTATAGACTAACGGAAGTTCTGTGTAGGCACTTTTCATATAGCAGTCCTATGTAATTCGCATTCATTGATGTTTTGCAAGTATGGATAAAATAAGAGTGGATATTGTTTTTGAAATGTATTTATCTGGGGGCACGGCAGTGCCCCCGCCAAGTCCAGCAAAAAAGCGGCACGGCCGTACCATACTTTTCTCCAAGCAATTCAGGCCATTTTCGACCCCCTATAACTTCGTTGTGGATAAAACAAGAAACCTGAATTTTCAGTAACTAATCAGGCATTATATAAACACGGTATATTTAAAATTTCAGTCAATTTGAACCAGTAGTTTAAGAATGACAACTTGTTAAAGTTTCTAAATTTTGTCACTCACTGACTGACTCACCGATCATGAAAAGTCCAAGGCACTTCTAGCAGACATGGAAGCTTCAAATTTAGAAAACAAATAGAGTTTAGTGTCTTAATTATGGGAAAACCTTAATATTTTATAATTTCGGTCCAGTTTTCCAAATACACCAACTGCATAAATAACTTTGTAATCCCATATAAATGTTTAGTATTACAAGGTTACATTTGCAGTTAATGAATCGTTATTACTGTATAATGGAATACTGTAGAATAAGAAGATCTTTAACAAAATTTGTTAGAAGTGGATAATACCAAAAAGCACACTACACTACAAAAAGAAGTGAGATGCCATCAAAAACATCTTGTAAAAAGCCCAAGTCTCGCAGCTCAGTCTTTCTACCGTAAAAGTTGTGAGATCCATATAATACCAAGTCGGTTAATCTATTTAGTCTCTACTTAAAGGACTCTCTTAAAGGTCTGTCTTAAGTTATTACATAAGTTATTATCATGCCAATATTAAAAATATTTTACGTTTTAAACAAATAGATCGACTTGGACATCGCATGAAAACACAATGAATATAACACAATTATATTAGATTCTTTAGTCTATCGGGCCTCACGGGATTGAAACTCGTCTCCAAAACAAGCTATAAATGTATTAGCGTTTTCAAGCGACTCATCGCATAACAACATAGTAACAAACTCTGGAAGCATTTAAACTTTTCAATAAAATGAGAAGTCGATACGGGATTTAGTGCAACAAATTCACTAATACTCTTGTTCGCCATTAAAATTTCAGGAGCATTAACTTCTTTAAGATACTCAGCTCAATCATCATATTCGGAAGGACTCTGGTGAAGAATTCGGTTGTTGGCCCGTCGTCCTGTGTAGTGTGATACATACTAATAATCAAATCATGCATAGTACAAATGATTGCTCTATATTTGCAAACGGAGGGGAGGGGAGGGGTCAAACGTCGGGGAGACTGATAGTGATTTTTCCCAACTAGGTTCATTTGATATGAACACTCGACGAACGGCTACTGCGGATTCCATAGATACGGAAGATGAGTTATTTAACTATTCTGTTCCTCCAGTAGCTACTAAAGCTAAGAAAAAAAATCTTCCAGCAGTCGGCGAACTGGTTAAAGAAATGCAAGCAAAAGCGACATGTGAACTAAGTGAATGTGTGAAGAAGAACCTATTAGCTGTAGAAAAAGTAACGGACCGCTCTCGTAATTTAAAGGGTAGCTTCGTTCACAGCCTACGTTTAGCAGCGATTACTGTAGAAGCAGCATTTCAGGAAATAGTAAGGCGTGTTTCTATTGATGAAAATGTAACTAGGTTAGAGCGAGAGAATAGTGAATTGCGTGCACAGATCTGCATTATGGATGCGAAATTTAACAAACTCTCAGAGGAGTTAGATTTTATTCGTACTCAGAATAGCTCGATTGCTACAAACGTGTGTTCCCAATCTACACACGGCAAAGCTTCGTCTGTACAACGCCAAACTTCTGCCTCTCCAATAAAGGTTGCGCCAAATATTGCCCGGTCTTCAAACTCAAAGAAAAGCGGTGAATCCGGGCTTATGGAGCAGATAGGGATGTTGATAGAGCAAAAATTAGAAGCATATAAAGTGGAGATTTTTCCTGATAGGCTTAATAAGGCCTCCTTTAAGGCAAACGATTTTCGCCTCACAAAGTCCTGCAGCTGCTGATGCTTATGCTATATATAGAACATGCGGATATACAACCAAGTTCTAAAAGTAGGAAAAAACGTGGGCCGAAAAGGTCTGTCCACCCACCCGTTGTTGATCTACCGCCAGTATCTGTTTCTCAAGAAATGCAGACGTCAACTTCACAGCCTTCTGCTCAAACTTGGGCGTCAGTGGCTAAGAAGAAGGCATATCCAAAGACAAATAAAGAACAAAGTCGAAGACCAAATGAGCGTCCAAAGACTCAGAATCGGCAGTTACCTAGGCTACCAACCTCTGCAGCAATTTCTGTCACGGTACCCGAAGGCGCAGCCTTAACATATACTGAAGTGATGACAACAGTGAAAAGTAAAATTCGCCTCAGTGACCTTGGCATCGAAAATGTCAAAGCAAAGAGGGCTTTGACTGGAGGTTTAATCCTAACAATAGGCGGCGTAGACAATGAAATCAAAGCCGACTTGCTGGCGAATACTATGCGTAACGAGCTTGCTGATCTAGGTGTGAAGATAGCTCGTCCAAACAAAATGGGTGAACTGCGCATTTTGGATTTGGACGACGCCGTAACCCCACAAGAGGTTGCATTTGCGATCGCTGAATCAGGTGGTTGTTTAGTGGAAAACGTGAAAGTTGGTGAGATTCGTCGGTCACCCACCTCACTAGGGACCGTCTGGGTGCGATGCGAAAACCGTGACTGCTGTCCGAAAATTGGCAGAATTGGCGCGACTTCGAGTTGGATGGATCTCGGCACGAGTTGAGCTTTTAGAACCAAGACCTCTCCAGTGCTATCGGTGTGTGAAAAGAGTCACGTTGGACGAATGTGTTCTAGTGGAATCGATAGGAGTGACCGTTGTTTTACATGTGGAGAGCCTGGTCATAAAGCCAGAATATGTAGTGCGAAATCACCAAAATGTCTTGTTTGTACGGATCTCGGAAGACGTGCAGACCATAGGGCATTAAACTGTGGGCATGGGCAACCAATGGGCATTAAACTGTGCTGTCCGCCATATGAGAAGCAGAGAAAAATGAAGATCTCAATTGATACTAATGTGACGAACGCCCAGGCTACGACATCATCGTCGGAGCCCAGGCAGTTGGAGACAATGGAGCCGTAGCAATGACACCCATACGAGTCCTTCAAGCCAACATAAACCACTGCCGTAACGCTCAGCATCTCCTCATGCAGAGTATTACGGAGTGGGCTGTTGGGCTAGCTGTGTTTGCAGAACCATACAATATCCCCGATCACCCTCGCTGGTTCGGGAATGAATCTGGTACCGTAGGTATATTTTGGGGTGGTGGAGAACGTGTGCCACCTTGCTCACTTCTAGAAAAAGGCCAAGGATATGTAGCAATACAGTGGGGTACTTTGGCTGTAGTAGGCTGTTATATCTCCCCTAACACATCTCTTTCCGATTACGAAGAGTACCTGGATAGACTGGTCAGTTGCGTTTACAGATGTGTTCCCCGTCCGTTGATTGTCTTGGGAGACTTTAATGCCCATGCTAGGGCCTGGGGAAATAGCCGAGATAACGCAAGAGGAGAAATAATTCTTGAATGGGCAGCGAGTCTAGATTTACGACTATTAAACCGAGGCACAGAAAGTACTTGTGTGCGGTGGCAAGGAGAGTCCATCGTGGATCTGACTTGGGCAACTACTGCAGCCCTTCGCTTGCTGTCCAATTGGCGTGTAGCAGAAGAACTGGTAACCCTCTCTGACCACCGCCATATAGTTTTCGATGTATCCATTCGCCGACACCTCAACCGCTCTACTTGTTTACGTAGGACAGGGGTCGTATTACATCGATGCTCATTTAAAAAGCTAAATAAGGATTACCTCCAAGCTGCTGCTATTGTTGCATCTTGGCCAGTAAATACTCCACAAGATTTTGCTGACCCCGAGTGTGAAGTAGCTTGGTTTCGGAGTACGATGCTGTGGATTTGTGATGCGGCGATGCCTAGAGTCAAGCAAGTTAACTATAGAGCAGAGTATTGGTGGTCATCGGAGATCGCTCGGTTACATGAGTCTTGCTTACGTACTCGGCGTCAGTACACTAGGACCCGCAGACGAAAGCCATTCACCCCAGAGGAAGCAAGCAGATATTATGAAGCGTATCGTGGAGCCACGGAGGCGCTTCAAGTCGTCATTTCAGAGGCAAAAGCGCGATCCTGGAGAGAGCTTCTTGATGGATTGGATCGAGATCCATAGGGGCGCCCATACCGTATGGTTATGGGCAAACTTCGGCCATGGATGCCGCATTTGACGGAGACTCTAGACACGGATATACTAAGAGGTGTCATTGATACTCTGTTCCCTGTGATCCGGTCGCATTCTCCATTATTGTACTTTCCTCTGGCTTGGTCTGATGAGTTATGCGTAACTGAACTGGAAGTGGAGCAAGTTGTGTGTCGTCTAAGTATACCCGGAAAAGCTTGGGTTTTAGCCCTACCTGCCCTGGGAAGCAGGCTAAGAATGCTATTTAACAAATGTCGTCGTTCAGCTACATTCCCTACGGCCTGGAAAGAGGCGAATTTGGTACTTCTGAAGAAGAAATCTATCAATCAGCATACACCCTCTTCGTATCGTCCCATATGCTTATTAGATGAGGTAGGTAAGCTCTTTGAGCGGCTTATTGCTAATCGGATCAACGAACATCTCTCATGCGACGGTCCTAATGTATCGGATAATCAGTTTGGTTTCCGACAGGGGCGCTCAACTATCGAGGCTATCCTGCGTGTCCGCTTTCTTACAATGGCAGCTGCATCCCAGGGTAGAATATCTTTAGCGGTGAGCTTAGATATTGTTAATGCTTTTAAATCTATCCCTTGGGATACGATTAGATAGTCACTAACATACCATCAGGTGCCTGTATATCTGCAGGCGATTATTGGGAGTTATTTGCGAGATAGATACATTGTATACACAAATCAAGAGGGTTACAGAATTCGTAGAAGGTTGTATTGTGGAATCCCGCAAGGATCTGTTCTAGGGCCGCTGTTATGGAACCTTGCTTACGACGCTGTTCTACGTATGGTACTTCCTAGGGATGTCGAAGATATTTGTTATGCAGATGACACGTTAGTACTGGCATCTGGGCCGACTTTTGAGATTACTAAAAGGCGTGCACAAATTGGAGTTGAAATGATCATCACAAAAATATGTGAATTGGGATTGCGCATAGTGGCGCACAAGACTGAAGCATTATGGTTCCACAAGCTACCGAGAAGTAGAGAACCGCCTGATTCGTATGTTCGTGTAGGTGATCACCAGGTTCACGTTGGTCGGCATATGAAATACTTAGTGCTCACATTAGATAGCCGCTGGGGCTTTGAAGAACATTTTGACCGCCTAGTCCCTCGGATAGACAAAGTAGTGGGTGCTATGCATAGACTACTGCCTAATCTAGGTGGACCGACAGAGGAAGTTCGTTTGCTTTATGCTAGTGTTGTTCGATCAATGATCCTATACGGTGCCCCTGTCTGATCTCTCAGACTGTCTATTCGGCGATGTAGAACAAAAATTTACAGTCTACAGCGCAGAGTGGCTATCAGGATCGTACGCGGTTACCGTACGATATGTAGCAGCTTATGTAGCAGCGACCTTACTGGCATGCTTTCCGCCTGTAGATATTCGGGCATCCATGAATACGAGAATATACAGTAGAATCCGAGAAACGGCTGGATGCTCACCGCTATGCACAATGGATATAAGACGACGGGAAAATAATGTTGCTTTCCAGACGTGGCCGTAATGTTGTTTTCCATAACGTTATTCGCAAAGCCGTGTGCGACTTTGCGAATAACGTTATGCTCGTAAGCGTGTCGTTCAAGCAATACTTCCTTCCTTCGAGGCATGGGTGAGACGAAAACGTCGAATTACGTACCGTCTTATACAGATAATCACCGGACACGGTTGTTTCGGTGATTATTTGTTTAAGATTGGACGTCAGACAGCGGCGATTTGCATTCATTGTGACAAGGACACTGATTCTGCCCAACACACCCTTGAAACGTGTCCCGCTTGGGTCACGGAAAGGCGGGCCCTAGTTCAGGAAGTCGGGCGTAATCTTTCCCTTCCCGTAGTATTAAGACAAATGTTAGCCAGGGAATCAGCGTGGACAGCCGTAGTCACCTTTTGTGAGACGGTCATGTCTCAAAAAGAGGCTGCTGGGCGAGATCGGGAGAGGGCTGATCCATCTCTTCAGAGAAGACAGCGTTGCCGTGGACGTGTGCTTGCCAATCGTCCTGGTCTCCCAAATTAGTTATATTAGTTTTTAGCTTTGACCATTGGTGTGCAGTGTGGGGAATCTGCGCACTGTATCTTTCTTATAGAATGGTCCATAGTCGACAGATGAGTACGTCACAACAAGGGATCATTTTAAAATATAAGTGAGCTCTGCAGAGGAACGCGTCATCTGAGGAGGGCTACGGACGCGGTTTTACCTATTTCCCGGGTCCTTCCATTGTGTCGAAGTCGGCAACCGCAGGGGTTTAAGTGGGTAAAAATCCTACATAATCTGATCTTCCCCAAGGATTGGATATGTTTTGAAGATTTACCCTGCGGAAAAAAAAAAGGTCTAGAAAAACTTTCATCCCGGATAGAGGAGATAGTGGAACAAGAAAAAAACTTAGAAACAATATCTAGCCGATCAGTCCACTCACTTACGCAAAAATTATTATGCTCAAAAGTGGATCGCTCTCCCCGATCCGCGGTAATCAGTTTTTTGACTTTCTATTGCAATTTGGACAGTCTGGAAAACGAACGTCCTTTTTTCCGCACTTAAAACATACTATAAGACGTGGTTTATCACACTCATTAAGAGAATGAGTACTTGTCCGGCATCTTGGACAATATTTATCTTGTTTTTTTGCTGCACTAGAATTTTCAAAATCTTTAACATCGTTAAATTTACTAGAATAAGTTTTAGAATAGTTGTCCGAGTAGATATTAGATTTTTTATACTTAGTATTTATAAATAGAGTACTCTGATAGACAAAATCCGGAGCAACAGTATCAGAAGACATTTTCGGAGGTTCATGAAATTGTATAAGACGAGACTGTATGTTTTCATAATTCTGACATAATTTGTTTACGCAAATCTTGAACAGAATCTCCTGACGTATAACCCCTAACTAAAACTTCATATTCTAGCTCTTGTTTTTGTAACGACAAATATTTAATGGGATAAGACATTATAAATTTTCAAAAAAATCTAGCTAGGTATGTATTATTAAATGCAAGTAAATATTATTTTTCTTATTTTTTTAAATTTATCTAGCCAATACTTGGATGCACTTACATTATATAAATAAAAATCGCATTTAAGATATTAATTTATAATAAATTATATATATATATATATATATATATATATATATATACATATACACATATGCATATACATACATATATCAAAGTATAGATAAATATTCTTAAATCCATCTATTAGCTACGTTTAAATTAAACAAATCAACAGAGAGAAAAAAAAAATAAGGAAAGAAAATAAACATTTTTTTAAACTACCATCACCATTAAATATCAATGGAACCCCTTTAGTACGCTGCCATATATATTGGGCGCCACTTGTATTATGTAGTAGTATATAATTATAATATAATGAGAGATACTCAGAGATGAAATATTACTTTTAGAAAAGGTTTCTAAGCATAATCTATTCTAGTTAAATATATTTAATAAAAATTAAATGAACTTAATTCATAATAAAATGTAATAATTAAAACTGCAACAAATAATCAACCGTATACAACAAAAACATAACACGGATCTACACCGGCGTTCTACATCGACGTCGCAATTCCATCACAGTCGCTTTTATTTATAAATTTAATTAGAACATTTTAATTACATGGGAATTATGAAAGATTTGCTTTCTTGTTCAGTCGTGGCACTGGGGCACAAGTGTGTGTGACTGTAAACGCTATTGGTTACGGGTTCGATCCACACTCGAGCCACCGAAATATTTATTTAAATTGATGGTGTCGAGGCAAAGCGCGGCGTCAAGTTCCGCCACTCAACACGCAATGCCTTCAGAATGAGGGAATGGAGTGTTTTAATACTAAATTCCTTCTTGTACTTCTTGTCAAATTATAAAAATATCATAACATTCATATCGTTGCTCGATTTTTTGTCAATTTTGTTCTTTTAAATAAATTTCTGTTGAATAGAATGTCGTTATAGTAATAGTAATAATAATAATAATAATAAAAATTTATTGAGCAAACATCATTTGTACAGTTAACAAAAAGTACTGACGCCTGAACTAGGATTCCCTGTGTTTCAGACCGAAACTGTACTCAGTTCATCTGAATTAAAATTTTCCAACTATAATTTTAATTTAATTTTACAAGGACCCTTATCTAACCATGAAATGCCTACTATATACAGTTCTCATACTTCACAAGTTCTCAACTTATTTATTACAATGTATACATTACAAAATTTTATATTTCCAAAATATCGAATTATACATTTCCAAAGTTTTTTCAAAATTGATTTACAAAATAAGTATAACTAACAATATAAGATTTAAGAAAAATCTTAATAATAATCAATTAAACTAATATACACTAGTGACTTTGTATTAAAGCATAAACTAAAATCTAAGTTTAAAAATAATTACAATAAATTTAATTTCATAAATAACTGACAATTTTACTTTTTAAAAAGAATACGATTTTGAGATATATTTTATTTGCTTTATATAGAAGCCAGACAAGATGCAGGGGCACAAGCGCGACAGGTTGTGGGTTCAGTTCAAAAGAGGGGAGCGGAGTGTATAAGCACTGCTCTCCCTCGGCCCACGCGATACAGCTTGCTACATTATTTATAAATCATAAGTATAATAAACAAAACAAAATATTTTAAAGCGTTAATTTTGCGTAAATAAAAGCAGCCATGTCCTTCCGTCGCAAGCAATTGTCTGTATGGAGATTGGCAAGAGATTTCTTAGCTTACGCCCAGGTGCCCTCATCATCGAAGTTCGTCACCTCATGCACGTCCCAGGGGCTCACCCCTGTACGCAGTTTCCTCACGCTGCGCCTTCAGCATCATAAGGGCATCGATTATTTCGTGCAATTCAAAGTAAGCAGCTTCCGCCAAAAGCAAGTCCAGATGAGGGAAATCGAAGGGTATCAAGAGACGATGGTTGCGCAGGAAGTTCAGAATGTGACGGAACATCTCTCCGTCTCTATCTATGAAATAGTGTTGCTTCAGTGTATCCAACACAATGAGGATATCGCCAGAAAACAATTTTGCCAATTTTGAGTCCGGGTAGGTAGTAAGAGTTTCCAAGGAAGATGTGTATATAACGCCGCCAACGTCTATATGAACGGGGGCTTTAAACGTCGATATTGCCACTTATAACAATATTTATTATCTAGACAAGAAAATAAAAAAAGGTTTATAATAAAACACCGTAATTAAAAAACAAAATTAATATTAAAAAAAGTAAGGGTTCACATACTAAAAGGGTTCACGGCTATACATAAATCAAATTGTCCAGTTAGAACTTTTTAAAATAAAAAAAACGTTACTGTCCTGACTAAAGAAAGGGCCGAACACTTCGTTACGGCGTGACGTCGATTTTCAAAAATACTTTATACAAATTTTCACTGCCACTTCACCATCTCACGTTATAGGACACTGAAAACTGAAAATAGTTTTATTTAAAATGTATAATAATCGTGAAAATTAAAGAACTTACAAAATACGTTTATATAACCAATAAAATAATATTTTAAAATAATAAGAAATAGATATTTTTTTCGATCTATATTACTATAAAGCAGTTCGAAATTGAAATGAGCTGTCGCCTATCCGCTCCTTACAATCACGCGACGCCGTCTCGCATCCTACCTACACTTACTTATATTGTTTAATATAAAAGTACCCGCGATAGTTTTTTTTAAAACATCACACACATCGTCTATATGATTCTAAAACTATTTGGAACTGGATACTATTGTTATCGCCATCGTAAAATTGCAAGGCCTACAACCACGTGTTCGGGTCAGGTGTTGTTATTCGCACCATTTTTTTGCTACAATATCGGCATTCCAGAGATTTCTTGGTGGGGGATAAGCAACGGACCCACATTCGAATATTCGCATTCGAATAGTGAAGACGTTATTTATTTATTTATTTATTTATTTAAACTTTATTTTAACAATACAACTGCTATACAGACAAAAACGAAAAAGTAAAATGACAAAGAAAAAATAATAATAATAATAATAATACAACAAGATTAAGCATGCAAATAATCTTACTATTATACTTTATACTATACATTGACAAAGCAAAAATTAAAACAAAGTGTACAGCAGTGTGCAGTTAAAAAAGGAAGGCCACTCAGCATAGATGTTGGTATATGCGTAACAATATACCAACGCTGATTTTCAGTGACCGCCTAGAAAAAGACGCGCCTGCGAACGAAACTGTTTAACAAACACAATACAAGAAACTATTCTGTCCTTTACGTTTTTCACTTTTTTTTTTTAAGTTATTAATATATAATATGAATAAAATATAATATAAATAAAGATATTATCAACATATACATTCTTATAATACCGTATTAGGCTTTCATCATAGATCAATAGAAAAAAATTATATATATATATATATATATAATAAACATTATTCCTTTTACAAATACATGGATTTTTGTATAATCAATAGGTTATTTCTTAATTTTAATTTAAAATTGGTAATGGACTTCAATCCGCGCAACGGCGGAGGAAGATCATTCCAACATTTAGAAGCCATATATTTGTAACTTCCTCGGAAAGCTGCTGAGTGGTGCACTGGCACCAGCATCAAGTGTGATGAAGCTCTAGTATCATAGCTGCTACACTCATGTGACCAGCCCAATTTGTTGTATAGATATTTAGGAGTACGATAGTTCACAACACCAAACAGCAAGGAAGCAAAGTGTAGCTGTCTGCGAAAATCCATTTTCAACATACTGGCATTATTAAGATACGGTGTTACATGTGTACGCGGTGGTATATTAAAACAATAACGAGCACAGGCGTTTTGAAGTCTTTGTATGAGGTTCTTGGTTCTAGCTAAAAGCCTAGGCCCTATCATAACATCTGCGTAATTTAATTTGGACAGTACCAAAGATTCACATAGGTGTACTCGTAAATCAGAACTTAGAAATGGTCTAATGCGATATAGAACCTTTAATCTATAAAAACAATTGCGAACCGTATTGACAACATGTTGTTCGAATCGAAGGTTTTCAGCAATTAGCACACCCAGATTCCGAGCTTCGGTTACACGTTCAATTATTTCGTTTTGGATTTTTACTTGAGGTGATCTGCATGAGATTTTTTTTATTTGATTGTAGGAACCGAAAATTAAAAACTTTGTTTTATTCGGATTTAACGCAAGACAATTAGCTTCCGACCACAGGGCTATATTTTTCAAATCATTATTTAATCGATCAACAGCGCTATGCGTTTCACTAGGTTTGAAAGAAATATATAATTGTATGTCATCAGCATATATGTGAAAACTACATGATTTAATATGTGTAACAATATCTGCGCAATATAAAACAAACAGCAGAGGACCAAGTATCGAACCTTGAGGTACCCCACGCCCCACAGAACTGTATTCCGAAGCAGTTACAGAACCATCTTCTTTTTTAATTTCAACTGCTTGAGTTCTAAAGCTTAGGTAAGTAGAAAACCATTTGATAGCCGCATGAGTAAAACCGTAGTAGTGTAATTTAGAAAGCAAGAGTGGGATATTTATAGTATCAAACGCTCTTGAAAAATCCAACAATACCAATATTGTACCCTCCCCATTGTCCTTATTCGTGTTGTAATATCAGTGTTGTTAAGAATCAGTGTGGTTAAGAGTCAGTGAGTAATTCGGGCTTGGTATGTATTGTTTTAAAGTAAGAATAAAATTACGTACATGTCAGAATAAAGTGATTAAAATGTATAAATTATATATAAATAATAATAATAATAATAATAAGCCCCCCAAAATCCTACCTTACGTCCTAGTTGAACATCTTGCTAACGTGAGGGGCGGTGCCGTGTACAATCAAAACTTACACGGCCAACAAGGCAAAGGTGACCCATCAATATGGAGACACGTAATAGGAATTCACGTATAGGTCCGCTTCCCGGGGGTGATCGCCAGGGCACGCCTGCAGCTGGCCACGGGCGTGACAGTATGCTAGCCAGTGACTCTCGTAACTCCGACTGGACGGGAGCCGGGGACAGGGGGGGTGGGGAAAGATCCTCAGAAGTTACAGTCGGGCGACGAAGTAGTAGGAGTAGAACAGCAACACCAGTTGATGATGTTTTGCAAGAGGCAAGAGCCAACCAATTTGCAACCACTAAAACTGGTAAACCAAGGGAGCGTATGAAATGGGATGAAGAAATTAATATATTTATCATGCGCACATATTACTGTATAACTAAACTTGATACAGATAGGACTATGTACTGTAGTAAACTTTATGACAATTTTGTACAAAAATACCCACACCTTAAAGTATCTTCCCAAAGAATTGCAGATCAACGTAGAATTATTATTAGAAATAAATTATTATCTGAAAATATTCTTGAAGATATAAAACGTGAAGTTGCATTACTTTTAAAATCAGACAACAATGAGCAACTAAATAATGTAGAGCCAGTATTACCACCAATTTTAGAAGAAGACTCTAACTCTATTTTGCAAAATCCCAGTAATCCAACTGATACTATTATCAACACTCATACTATTGCAAACATTGATACTCCACCGCAAACCACACTTTCTCCATATATTATAAGCACGCAGGAAAATGCATCATCCGATAAAATTTACCCTCAGTATGTAGAAAAGCTTAAAGACGAATTTGAAACCGCATTTGCTGAATATAGAGGAACAGATCCAACTTCAAGACCAAAATTGCCGAGGCTAAAAGAAAATAAAAAACTTCATAAATTGGTTCATATATTTAATAATAATATTTTAGATGGCTATTGCTCTATAGACTTAACGATAACTGAATTACATACGCTGGTGTATTGTAGTGCAATTGTTATTTCTCGTAACTTAGGATACAAAATCAAAACTCAAAATGAAAACAGTGATATTAATGATAAAATTAATCGTGGAAAACCAGTGTGGCAAATTAGAATAGAAAAAGATATTAGGAAACTAAGGGCCGATATTGGCAGACTACAACGATATATAAACAACAATAGATCTAGTAAATTAGAAAAAAAAGTACAACAAATATTTAAAAACACAAAAATTCACTCAAAATATGAAAAAAATAATATTAAACCGGAAGAATTTTTAGACACTTAAAAACAAAAGTTAGCTCTCAAATCTCAAAGATTAGCAAGATACATTAAATCACTGAAACGTAAAAACGACAATAAATTATTCTCCAATAATGAAAAAGGATTTTATAGAACTTTAAGTAATAATATAACTAAAACCCAACAAACAATTTTACCTACTGCGGAAGCATTTAAAAATTATTGGATGAATGTATGGGAAACAAAAGAATATCATAACAACAACGCTAATTGGATAGACAAAGAAGAACAAAATTGGAAACATATAGAACAAATGGACTTTTTGCAAATAACAGTCACAGACTTAGAGCATGTATTGACAAAAACTAAAAATTGGAAAGCTGCTGGAGTAGATAGTATACATAGTTTCTGGTTTAAAAAGCTGTCTGCAATGCATAGCATTCTGGCAACCATTATCACAAATTTAATAAAATCTAAAGAAATTTTACCTGAATTCATTACAAAAGGTATCACATATATGATACCAAAAAGTACAACAGAGGATCGATCCCATTATAGGCCCATAACTTGTTTACCAACCATTTATAAAATAATAACCTCATGCATTACAGTAAAGATAAATAACCATATTTCAATAAACAATATATTATCTGAAGAACAAAAAGGATGCAGACAGAACCATTGAGGATGCAAAGAGCAACTTGTCATAGATAGTGTAATTCTGAAACATGCAACTACACACAAAAGAAACTTAAATTTATCATATGTTGATTACAGAAAGGCTTTTAATAGTGTACCTCATTCCTGGTTTATTAGGATTTTACAAATTTATAAAATTAACCCGGTAATTATAAACTTCTTGGAAAATGTTATGAAAACGTGGAAAACTTATTTGTATATACATAATAACCAAACAATAATTAAAACTAAGCAAATCGCAATTGAAAACGGCATATTTCAGGGAGACTCATTGAGTCCTTTATGGTTTTGTCTCGCATTAAATCCTTTATCTAATATTCTCAATAATTCTAATGCTGGCTACAAACTTACACCTAACACAGTTATTACCCATCTGATGTACGTAGACGATATAAAACTTTTTGCCAAATCAGAGCAGGACATGAAAAAAATATTAAATATAACTGCATCTTTCAGTAAGGACATCTGTATGACTTTTGGATTAGATAAATGTCGGGAATTATATTTAAAGAGAGGAAAGTTAAGTTCTATCGTAATATTTCAGGAGATGGTGTTAGTTTTAATTTAATGAAAGACGGGGATAATTATAAATATTTAGGAATTCAACAAGCTAAAGGAATAGCTCATACTCAAATTAAATCAGAATTAAAACAAGAATATTTTCAACGTGTCAATAGAATATGCAAAAAACAATTACACTCAAAGAACCTAATTAAAGCTATTAACACATATGCTATTCCGGTATTAACATACTCTTTTGGGATAATTAAATGGTCGAAAACAGATATCAACAGAATAGAAATGAAAACTAGGACAATTTTAACAAAACAGCTACTTACACCCCAAATCTGCAATAGAAAGGATGACTTTACAGAGGCAAATAGGAGGTAGGGGTCTTGTAGACTTGAATAGTTTATGGCAAGGACAAATTATAGATTTACGCACATTCTTTTTTGATAAATCTAATAATAGTAAGATACATCTAGCAGTAACAGAAACGGATAATAAATTCACCCCACAAAATTGGAAACATAAAAATATACAATTTGAAAGTAAAACTGATATTGAAAATAAGAAAATAGAAACTTGGAGGAGAAAAGAACTACATGGACACCATTTTTACGACCTAAATAATTCAAATATTGACATAGAGGCATCAAATAAATGGTTACAATTAGGTTCACTCTTTCCGGAAACCGAAGGATTTGCAGTAGCTATTCAAGATCAAGTTATCAATACCAGAAATTATAGAAAATACATACTTAAAGATCCAAATTTAAAGACAGATCGATGTAGAAAATGTTTAAATAATTCTGAGACCATACAACACGTTACAGGAGCGTGTTCTTCTTTAAGTCAATCCGATTATAGTCATCGTCACAACCAAGTTTGCAACATAATCTATCAAAAGTTAGCTATCAAACATAATTTGACAGAAAAGAAACCACTTCCGTACTATCAATATACGTGTTAGAGAGTGCCAATCACAAGATGTACTTTGACAGGGCCATATTGACAGATAAGACAGTTCATAATAATAGACCAGATATTACTTTAATTGATAAAGAAAACAAAATAGTCCATATAATAGATATAGCAATACCAAATACCCATAATATACAAAAAACAATAACAGAAAAAATACAAAAATATACAGAACTTAAAGAAGAAATAATGAGAATCTGGAAAATAAATAAAGTATATATTGTGCCCTTGGTGCTGTCTAGCACAGGTGTTATTCCGAAATACTTACATCAAGCCTTCAAAACCATAGATTTGCCTAATTCCACATACTATACCATGCAAAAATGTGCTATATTAAACACTTGTTGAATTGTCAGAAAGTTTCTACAAGATGACGCCGACTTAAATTAATATAATATAGTGAAATACTCTTGGCTTTGGCCCGTGGATTTCACTTAAAATACCAAAACTTGAACAAAGTTCTGAGACAATAGAATTCAAATAATAATAATAATAATAATAATTCTTTATTTTCATCTCACAAAGCTTGGTCATAATAAATACACATTTGACAAAGAAACCAGAGGCGAAAAATAAAAAGCTAATGTGAGAGACTGGTGTCCATACTGGGTATATACCTGTTTTACAGATCACCAGGCACTCACCCATTCATAATCCACAACGAGAGTGGTTTTGGATAAAGAAAATATTAACAGTATAGACCTTACACTAATCGTTAGTATTTATAATTAATTTAAACTTACATGTTAGTATGTGTGTGAGCAAGGGAGTGAGTGCATGAGTGTGTGTGTGTGAGCGTGTGAGTGTGTATGTGATTGCGTGAGTATGTGAGCATATCAATATCTATGTATGTGTCTATATATTATTTAGGAATTAAGAATAAATTTTCAGTTTCATCATAGTTACAGTTTTTAAGCCATTCCGTAACAAGTTTTTTACATTTATTTTTAGGTACAGAGTATATGGATAAGTACATATTTACTTTGTTATATAATAAATCACCAAGAAAAGGATAGAACTTATGTGAAAAACTTGTGTTAAAATTGTTCAAGGGACAAACATTTCTCTTTCTTCTGTAATCCATTGTACTTTAGGAATCATACACAGTTACGGAGTGCTTCTTTAGGATTGTATATAATACAAACAATTGTCGAACAGTTAAGACATTGCAGTGTTTGTACAAAGCCGAAGTTGGATATTGAAAGGGAAGTAAGTATCCAGTTTTCAGTAGCCCAAGCACGAAAAACTATCGAAAAAGTATTCGTATCGTTAGCGAGAGCAATTTGTATAGGAATTGAACAGCGCCCCTACCGTGCGTAAAAGGAACTAGCTCACGGCAGCACGAACAGTTTACGTATCGTCTTACGTTCGAATAGCGCGATACTTGAACGCAGTAAACGAAAATTGGTAGCACGAGCGCCCGTTGTAACGAAAACGTCGAAGATTGGCCATCGAGTACGTCGGGACTTTATTCGGTTAATATTTGTCAGTGAGAACACTTTCGATACATAGTAAATCACACTTTTAAAAATGTTTGTAGTGTTTTTGGGAATTCTTTTTGATTTTTTTTACTTGTACATGTTTTGAGAATATTGTTTAGTAATTTTAGCAATAATTAAATAACGTCCACTATGCAGAGACAGCCGCTAAACGAATCACCACTATTTAATTTATTCATTAATTCTTTCCACTTCCTTTGAATAAAAAGACGACCTCGTGGAACTTCTGAGGGTTTAGATAAATCGCCATTCCTAAAATACGAATTTCATAATACCTTACTTAGATTATTAGATGTTTTTATTTTTAAGACTTTAATGCAACTCATTCAAATATAAAATTAATTCATACTAAATTTATACTCACGCTTTCATGAATTCCACCATCGTTAAATATTGTAGGTAGCCCATTATTATTTTTTAATAATCAGCTTCACGCTGTATCCCGCACACAGCAGAATAGGCAGGGGAAACCTAGTGTACACTCCGTTCCCCACTTTCTGCCAAATTCTGTAGGCATTGCGTGTTGAGTAGCAAAACTCAACGCCGTGCTTTGCCTCGAAACCAGAGCGAAGAAATGGAAATATAAATTTAAGTAAATATTTCATCTCCTCGAGTGGGGATCGAACCCACAACCAGTGTTTTACAGTCACGCCTTGCGCCACTGCGCCACGACTGCCCTTTTTAATAATAAAGAATTTACTCTTAATGATTACAAAACAAATACAAACTTAGCTATAATTGGCGGGGCGTCAAGTGGATTCGTTTAGAAACAATTGTTTTAAATATACAAAAGGATTTAATTTCTTCCAATCTTGATAACTTACTTATATTTTTCGTAATATTTTTGTAGATTTTTCTTCATTTTCAACGTAAATTGTAATGTAAATTAAAATAAATAAACATTTTAATTGAATGTTTTAACATTCACTATTTTATTTAGTTTTTGAACGTCCATTTCATTCGCTCAGTGACATCTCTAAGTCTCGTTAGCATGACGTCACCTACTTAATCATATCGAGTCCTCGATAGTCGATACGCTATGGTTCGTGCTTCGAACTTTGTAATCGTATCGTTACCTCGATACGTTTACAATACGGACTCGAATATTTTTCGTGCTCGACCCTTTTTTTTTTTTTTCGTGAGGAAATCCTTTTACGGATACCAGCCCAAGTGGGGACTCGAGCTGGTTATGTGGGGCTCGCGGACCGGCAGATGGAAGGCCGTCCGAATACCCACTAAAACCTCACGGTGCTCCTCCTCGACCGCCTCTGGCCGCGAGACGCGGGGGCATTAGTCGTCCGCGAAACGCGGCGGCGGGAGCCTGCAAGGCACGTCGCGGAGTCAAGGGTGTGTGGGCACCCTCGACGACCTGCTTGAAGTAGCGCGCGGGAGCAACCTGCGCGCGACTACTCGGGCCAGGTTAGTAGGCGGTCAGCTTCCCCAAGCTGACCGCCCTCTGGCTCGTTAGGGCGGAAGGCGGCGATCGTGTGCCGCCCTCCGGCGACCCGGTCTCTTCGTGCTCGACCCACTTTATCCGACATGCGATAGGGCCGTTGAAAAACCGGTTTGCTTGTTTTTAAATCCGATTTCGAGTTTGATACCGGGGACTTTTCCCAAATTACTTAAATCTGTTGAGAAACAACGCGGATATTTAGACAATATGTTATTTATTAAAACTTCTTTAGAAACATTCTCCTTTTCTATGACACTAACTTGTGACTGGCTATTATTTTCAAAATCATTTAAATAGTTAAATGTTAAAGTGTCACCAACGCGACTATAAACGATATTCTTATTCTCTGAATTTCGGAAGTTTCTTCCAATCAACACACACACACACACACACACAGCCTTTTAAGTTTTGTACCATGTATAGAATAACAGTAAATTCAACATTATCTACACGAATAGTAAGAGTGACACCAGATTCTATGATCATACTAAGGTCATTCGTAAACCCGAACAAAGAGACTGGCTTTTGTAACTTATGAGGTTCTAGTAAATATTTTTTTACAAGATTTTCAGTAATTAAAGAACAATCGCTCCCCATGTCTATAAAAACACGTTGCACTCCTGGTTATTGTTAATTATGATCTTTTTATAAAATTTTTGTTTTGATTCTGATACGGTAATTTTACTTCGACATCTTTTTCTACTTTTGTTTTAGGTTTGGACATACAAGCTAGCCCTAAATGTCCCGGTTTTTTTCAAAAAGTGCAACTGATATTACCTTTTACATTACAATCATTTCTGTATTTCTGTTGTGTCCAAATTCTCCGCAACGAAAACAACGAATGTTATTTTTTTGTCTTACTTCAGCGGAATTGTTACTAGTACTTTGAAAATCACCAGACTGATTTCTTGATTAAGAAACGTGTTTTGGAACTGGATTCATATTTTTGAAAGAAGAACTTTTCTTATCTTTTTCAGGCTCATACGTTCTATTATGTAAGATAGAGGCTAATTCGTCACAGTACCTAAAACTAACGGATTCAGCCGCAATACTAAGATTTTTATCTCCTATGGAACCTACAATTATCGATATGATATCTGATTCTGAGAACGATAATGAAAGTTTATCTATTCGACACTTTTGTTGAAAAAAGAATTCGTATAACGATTGCCCTTCAAAAGGTTTAGTATCTACCAATTCTTTTAAAAATAAATATGTATTTATGTATGAAATGTGTCAGACAGTCTGTCACGCCACTGACGCCAATTCCACGTGGTCCAACGAGTTTCGGTTTTTTGTAGTGAATCGTACCATATTTGGGCGGTTTTTCTTAACTTTTGTAACGCTTGGAATTTAATCATCTAAGTCTACTTACAAATAGCACTGAGTTTAATCAATACCACTTTAAATGTACATACAGTGATAACACAAATCACAATCAACAATCACGGTACAGTATATAAGAAAGTCAACCACAAACACAAAAACACGAATTTAGAATAAAGTACTAGATAAAACAAAGGAACGTATGGAAAGCGCATCGAGTGGCAAGCATCGACTGTGAGAATAAAATATGCCGTCGACAAGGGGGTAGGCGTAAATCTTACGACACCTTACCGGTTCAGTTGACGGCAGTGAGCGCTTTGATATAAATATACTAAATACGAATACTTACTATAAAATATATAAATGACACATTAAATAAACTATAAATATAAATAATAGTTCCCTACACCTCCCATAAGAATCTTCAATTGAATGTTTGAAATAAAAACACAACTTATCGATCGATACTTATTGTCTTTGCGTTTCTTCACGATTGTCTCAGAAACAGCTTAACCGATTTAAATAATTTTTTTGTTTGTATTTTGGCAAACTGCTCTTAAATATTTAGTATTAGTTTTATTTTAATCAGCTTCACGCTGTATCCCAAGCACAGCAGGTTAGGCAGAGGGAACCTAGTGTTAAGACACTCCATTGCCCACTTTCTGCCGAATTCTGAAGGCATTTAAGTAAATATTTCATCTCCTCGAGTGGGGATCCAACCCACAACCAGTCGGTTTTACAGTCATACTTCGTGCCGCGGCGCCACAATTGGCCTCAACTTGGCTGGACTTTATTTTAATCGATTCACACAAAGTTAAAACCAGATCCACGCTTTATCCCGCCCTTAGCAGGGCAACTTAGTGTTAAGATATTGAGTATAATGTGTGACTGATGTGCGAATTAAAATATTATTAAATTATAATTGAATCCTCCATGGAGGGGATCGGACCCACAACAGTCGTTACAGTCACAACTTTGTGTCCCTGTGCCGCGACGGCCTTTAACAAAGAAGAGAAGAGAAGCGTCAGCGTTCCCTTTACGGAAACAGCATGTAGGGTAAAATATGTTAAAACCGTACCTAAAGAATTTAAGCAAGATACATCAACAGTGTAGACGTAGGTCTTTTTCATGATGTTTTTTTATATCTATATTTCGTATAGCGGCCTGCCCGCGGCTTTGCCCGTTGAATTAGATGATTATTCAATTAAGAAATAGAGATATTACAAACAGCCTTAATTATTATTTTGATTCACGATATTCTTTGTAAAGTAACTTATATTAATTAGCTCCTGTACAGTTTTTAAATTAGTAACATATTTTAAGTCAATATATAATTGGTATACAGAATATACATAGAAAGCACGTTTTTAGGCATTTTTATATAATCTATGAAATAATCAACGTTTTCGGTCAAGTTCAAGTCGTACTCATGACCCGAGAGAGTTTCGTACCAGTTTCAAAAATGGAGATACACCAAAAGAATAACTTCTTAAAGTTGTCATTTTATATCAAATTAAGTACAGATTAAAATTTGTGCCTAATAGTTTTTTTTCTACTACTACTACTAACTTCACGCTTTTTCCCTAGCGGGGTAGTCAGAGAGAACGGAGCGCCAAACGCTACGGTCTCTACATACCTCTTTCGCCTCGTCCACTCATCATCCTCTTCATACATGCCCTCCGGGGGGTCCTCATGCTTTTTACGTAACCTTCCTCCAGTATCTTTGATACTGTGTTTTCGAAGGTCAACCGAGGTCTCCCCCTACCTCTCTTACCACTCATTTTTCCATCATAAATCTTTTTTGCCATTCTTTCATCACTCATTCGTTCGACGTGCCCAAACCAGCTGAGCACGTTCTTCTTCATTCTCACCGTGACATCCTCGCTAGTACCTGCCATTCTGTGTACCTCTTCATTGCGGATTGGATCAGATAAGCTGACTCCGCATATCCTACGAAGCACAGCATTCATCTTTCTTTCATTCTTCTTCTGTAATACCTACGTTTCGCTGCCGTATAACAGAGTCGGTACCAAAACTGCATTGTGTACGGCCAAACGCGCAGCTGTGCTGACGTTTCGCCGTCTCATCAATGCAGCTAAGGCTCCGTTAACCTTGTTACCGGCAGCAATACGTCTTTCCACATCCATCTCGTATCTTCCATCTCTACTGAACATACTTCGGTTTAAAGACATTTATTTCTCAAAAAGAAAGTCAAAGTTCACTTATAATAAGAAATTACAATCATTTTTCTTGAGGGTACATTTAAAAGTCTGCCATATGAATAATATACTGTAAAATAAAATGTTGCGGGTAGTAATATTACACAAACATGTTTAGGTAGGGGTTACTTATAAATTATAAATTATTTTGCACATATTCCATTACACGTTTTTTGAATATAGGAAAACTCTTGCTATTAATGATTAAGTCTGATAGTTTATTATAAATTTGAACTCCTTCAAATAAAATGTTTTTCTTTCCATAGTTGGTTCTGGTTTTTGGAAGTTCTAGTTTATTACGTTTTCTAGTGTGGTATGTATGTGTTTTTTTATGAAAGTGTAATTGTGAATGTGTTTTATTTGTTATTATTTTTCTAATCAACATGCAGGTTTTTAAAGTGTATAATTGATTTATATTAAAAAATTTTGTTTTTTTTGTATAATTCTACGGATGGCGTCATATAATCATATTTATAAAGAACTTTAATAATTTTATTTTGTAAGGTTTGTAACGACTTTATGTTAGACTTCGCAGCAGTTCCCCATATTTCAATAAGATATTCGATATGAGGTTTCACTAAAGAATTATAAATAATAGGACGAATTTTATTAGGTATACATAAAGAAATCTTACGTAGTGCTCCTATCAAAGGGGATATTTTATTTTTAACATGATCAATATGGTATTGCCAGGTTAACTTGCTATCCATTATAAGACCTAAATATTTTTCATGATCAGTTTTATTTATTGGCTCGTTAAAAATTGTTAGTTGGTCATGATTTGGTATATTTTTATTTTTAGGCGCGAAGATCATATATGATGTCTTTTTGGTATTAATAGTTAATAAATTAAAAAAAAACCATTCGCTAATAACATTTAAATGACGTTGAGCAACGTCAATTATATTTTTAATGTTATCACCAAAGTAAAATAAGCTTGTGTCATCCGCATACAGAGCTATATCTCCAGATAAATCAATGTTACTAATGCTATTTATATAAATTAAAAATAATAGCGGTCCCAAGATAGAGCCTTGTGGTACTCCATATGTTAACGTTGCGGGCTTACTTTGAAATTTTCCGATATTAACAATTTTCTTGCGACGATGTAAATATGATTCTAAGATTTTGATTGCCGAACCTGTTATACCTTCCTTATGTAGTTTTTGTAATAATAAATTATGGCTATATAAAGATACCTAGAACGATTTGCTTACTATCCAACGCGTTCTTAATTTTGGTGACAATATCCACAGTTGCTGAAAGTGTATTAGATTTCGGACGAAAGCCATATTGTTGACTAAAAAAGAAGTTTTGTTTATTGAGGTAGTTATAAAGACGGACATGTATTAATTTTTCTAAAATTTTTGACAAAACTGGTAAAACAGATATCGGCCGACAATTCCCCTGATCTGTTTTACTTCCGGATTTATAAACTGGCGTAACTTTAGCAATCTTTAAACTTTCGGGGAATTTGCCTTGTGTAAGACATTTGTTAAAACAGTCAGTAAGATTATCTAGAATAAAGTATTTTATACACTTTATATCTTGTACGCCGATGTCATCGATGCCTTTACTTGTGTTTACGTTCAACTTGTCAATTATTTCACCAACCTCTTTTTTTGTGGTGGGTGCAAATGACTGAATAGTGTTACTTTGTGAATGTGAAAGATTTGTGAAAGAATGAGAATTTCGATGATATGATTGGGGTATTTTACTCGCTAAATCCGAACCAACAGTGGAAAAGAAATCATTAAAAAGTTGACAAATCTCATAAGGATTATTTACTACTATATTGGAATCTCGAACAAGATTTGGAGGTATGATATTTATCTTATTTTTGTTATTGACGAGACTGTTAATTAAATCCTACATTTTTCTTGGCCGCTTATTACATTTTTCAAAGGCGTTAGAATAGAAGTTAGTTTTAGCATTTCGTGTAGTTTTGAAAGCTTCGTACCTTTTGGTTTTGAATGTTGTTTCCCTTTCGGTATTTTTAACATCAGCTCTATGTTGGTTCCAGGCAATATTTCGATCACGTAAACTATTCAACACCTCTTTGTTTATCCAGCTAGCTGTTGACTGTAGCTTTCTATAAAATCTTTTGTTTTTGTATTAGGTGGTTTGTAAATAGCTCCAATATTAATTGCATATTTTTCTATATATACCCAAATGTATTCGTTTTCTTCTCTATTAATAACTACAACATTTTCATGCTTAAGACAACTATGAATATATATAGATACTCCACCCCCAATCCGACCCTTTCTATAACTATATATGTGCGTATAATTAGGAATCTCAAGTAATGCTGCATCTAAATCAGACTTTATCCATGTTTCAGTAATCAGTAATATATGTATAGTGCTTTTTATTGAGTGTAGTATGCATTTTATTTCATCTAATTTATCAATTTTTACAAGACTTCCATCCAGACTCCATTTTTTTGTCGGGATACCAGTTCATCTTGTAGTTTTTTCATGTGTTGTTGTTGACACTGAGTTTGATCGGCGTAAATTCGGATTTTGTCTGACTTATATTTGCGTTTATTTTTAAGTATATATTTTGCAGTTTCCTTTTTTCTCAAAGCATACTTTTAGAGATCTATCTTTATTAGGGTTGTATTTTCCCAGCTTAAAGACTGTAGTAGGGTTTGGGCAGTCCTCATAAATAGTTTTAATTAATTTCATAGCTTCGTCCTTGTCATTATCACGTCTGATTGTGCTATTAGGATTTTTTATCTCGGGAATCCCTACTAGTATGATATTTTTTCCTCGCTTAGATCGTTCTTGTAGCTCTGAAATGGTTTTCTCACATGACAGGGGATATTCCTTAGGAAAATCAATATTAGAGTTATTTTTTAAATAACAAATATAATTTTCAAGAACGTGTAAATTTGTTCTATAGTATCAGTTAGTGACTTCATTTCTTTTAAGTCGACTTTTGTTTGGTTTTGCTCTAATATTAAAGATTCCAAAGCAGCATTATTAGACTTTAATTCATCTTTTATTTCTTTTATTTCGTTATGTAAAGATAAGGAACATTCCTGCTGCGTTTTTGTAAAATCTTGAAAAAAAGACATCATCTCCTTCCGAAAATCGTTAATCAAAGAGGCACAATCACATTCGTATTTCCTTTTTCTAAGCGTGACATTGTAGTCGTCCAATGTTCGTAAATCCGGTGATGACCCACTTCCGCTATCGCTTATGAGTTTTCCGCTACCGCTTAGTGATTGTGAACTCATGTTTACTTAGATTTGCCGATAGCGTAATGAGTCACAGCTTGACGAAGCGACAATTGAGTGAAATGAAAAATATCAACTTACTCGTTTACTCGGGGGGTGAGGGGAGCTGCACATGCCCTTATCAGGATAAAACGCAGTAAGTCCCAATGAGCGAGGCTGACGAATTGTGTTCTTTATATTGTTCTAATTCAAAATTCAAATCATTTTATTCAAAATAAGAAGTTACATGCTTCATTTTTTGAACGTCAAATAATTTACCACCAGTTCACTAAAATTAATGCCTCAGACCTGAGAAGAACCGGCGCAAGAAACTCAGCGGGACTTATTTTTTTAAAATCAATATTAACAAATACATATTTAATAATCTGTGACAATGATACCTTTGAAACAGACTGGGGCGAGCATTTCATTCCCAAGGCGTGTTATCATTTACAAAATCATTAATTTGGTAATAACCTTTAACACACAAACGTCTTTTCACAATTTTTTTAAATCGTGATATAGAAAATTCCCTGACGTTTTCTGGGATCCTATTGTAAAAGCGTACACATTGTCACATAAAAGAATTACGGATTCGATGCAACCGAGTTACAAGTGCACCAAGATTATGCCTATTTCTAGTGTTAATATTATGAAAATCACCAATTTTGGTAAAATTATTAATGTTTTTCTTAACGTACATAACATTTTCAAAAATGAGATGCAACTGTCAATATATTAATTTCTTTAAACTTTTGCCTTAAGGAGTCTTTAGGACCTAAGTTATAGATTGCACGAATAGCCCGCTTCTGCAGGACAAATATTGGTTGAATGCCGACTGCATTACCCCAAAGTAAAATCCCATAGGACATAATACTATGGAAGTAACTGAAGTAAACAAGTCGAGCCGTTTCTACGTCAGTTAATAATCTAATTTTTTTGACCGCGAAAGCTGCAGAACTAAGTCTATTCGCCAATCTATCAATATGGGGTCCCCACTGTAATTTAGAGTCTATGGTGATACCGAGAAATACCGTAGACTCGACTGGATCTACGGGTTCACCATTCAAGAGTACATCGGCTTTAACAACTTTCGTGTTAGGTGTTCTAAAAATAATACATTTAGTTTTTTTACTATTCAATAGTAAGTTATTAACACTAAACCATTGTACTACTTTCGAGAGAGCATTGTTTACATCGTCATATACAATTTGTCGTCTTTTTATTTTGAAAATCAATGAAGTGTCATCAGCAAACAATACTATCTCATGGTTCTTTTTAACTAGGTACGGTAAATCATTTATATATATTAAAAAGAGAAAAGCTGGTCCTTTTCTCTTCCTTGTGGGACCCCCATGCTGATAACCGAACCAGGAGATTTCTTGCCATTCACATCAATCCTCTGAACTCTGTCAGCTAAATAGGAGGTCAGAAGATTGAGTGCACGTCCTCTTATGCCGTAGTAGTGTAGCTTCATGACCAATGTTGAATGCTGTACACAATCAAAAGCCTTGGACAAATCACAAAACATGCCAAGAGCATCCTGCGATCCCTCCCAAGCCTCATATATAAGGGAGAGTGGGTAACAGTGAATCACTTTTTTTTTAAAGACATGTTACTCTGAAGTTTAAGGCCAAATCATACATGTCTGAAATTGAATGATAATATGAGTATCTAATCTATAAAGAAAAAGTCATTTCATAGTGTGTGTTATATAAAATTACCTGTTATAGGCACTTTTTAAAAAATTCAGAAACGATCCACTCTGACCCGGGAATGGGTCACTTTGGATCAATGCATGGGTGACAGTGAATCGACAGGGGCAGACTGGATCAATTGAAAAAAAAACAGTAAAAGACGCCAATTTGTATGTTATGAGATCTTTATTTGTACTACTAGACAGTCTTTTATGACAAAACGTTTGACAAATTAACAATGACATTTCAATGAACATAAAAATAGGTAGGTTTTCTTAGACCTAAAAATTAACAGATATAAACGCCTTCTTTGAACTTTAATAATTGGTTTAACTTGGAAACAAATATAAAATTAAGACATAAATCAACATAGAAAAATGTATGACAAAGTAGTTGTACTTATACTAATTTGTCTTTGTACTACTAGACAGTCTTTTATGTGAAAATAGTCTTATGAAGAATTCACAATCAAATTTTAATTAACATATAAATAGGTTTTCCTAAACCTAAAAATTAACAAATTAAACTCTTTCTTAATAGGTTTTCCTAAACCTAAAAATTAACAAAATTAAACTCTTTCTTTGAGCTGTAGGACCTAAATGGTCAAACGTGAAAACAAACATAAAATTAACGTAAATCAATTTTAGAAAAATCCACGTCAAAGTTATACATACACTGTTTTCTTTTTGTGTTACCAGAACATTTAGGTTTTGGTAAAATCATCTTAATGTCATTTAATGCAACCGTGGCAATATCTGGCACGTTTGGCATGTGAAAATTATTTTTGTCAGATCTTCTAAGAAAACTCACTTCAGTCTCATTTTTCTGTTCTCCTATAACTTTGGCTATATAATAAATTCGTTTTCCCTTAACTTGAAATTCAACAATAATAAAATCACCTTCCATAGGCAAACTTTGAAGTGCAGGTAAATTGTTAGGATCCACCATCTCATAATCATCTTCTTCATCTTCAAATATTGGTTCCTCTTCAGAATAAATACTTAGATTATCTTCATTTTCACTGGAACTCTCTTGTAAAATTTTTCTTTTCTTTGTTTTTGCAGTTGCCTTTCTCTGTTTGCGTTTCTTTCCATCTTCTCTCATTTGTATTTCATTTTTATTTGGTGTGTCAGTCGCAATCATCGATTTCCCTTTTCGTCGTGGTGCTCTTCCAACTTTTCGCGGACCTGCTTTAGGTAGCCCTCGAAATTGAAATGGACTTACGAATCCTTTTTCCACATTTGAGGAGGTGGTATTAGATGCAGTTGCAGTCAAATCCACAATTGTAGATGATGTGATACCAGCTTGACTATATTTGTGAGGAGTTCCAAGGGGTTGTACTTCACACGGCGGTGGGGATGTGGTTCCATCAACGTGAGTGCTTGGAGCACCAGGTTCGGTAAGTTGAACATCTTGAGTTGAACCAGGACAGGAAAACTCTAATATTGATGGCGATGGGGTTCTTGATTCATTATCTTGAAGAGGCCTATTAATCTCATTTTGATTATTTTCCACATTAACTTGTCGATCAGTAACCTCACTTGGAGCAAAATCTAGATCAGTAAAAACATTTCTGTCGAAGGGGAATATTCCAGTAGCTTTGAAAGCAGCGCAAATATTCCCGGGTGTCATAGCTTTCATATGGGCTTCCCTGACACATCCAGCTACTTCATATATCGAGAAAGTTTTCCCTGGATTTCTCAACATCCAACTATCTACAGCTTTGTTATATGCCGTTTTGAATGGCCCAAAAATTCCGACATCTAATGGCTGTAGTTTTCCTGTTGAATGCGGCGGTACTGTCAAAATTGTCACACCATTTTCTTTAGCTAGATTCAAGGCTTCTATGCAAATGTGCGACTCGTGGTTATCGTATATGAGCAGAGCAGGGTTGACTTTGCTGCTATTTGAATAGGTTATAAAATGCTGCATGGTTTTCACGAACAATTCAGAGTTCATCCAACCGGATGGTGTAGCTAGACCTAAGGTTCCAGTGGGAGCCTCTGCAATCATATGCTGCTTGAAGTGGACCCTTGGAAATATAATTACTGGCGGCAGGGGATTGCCCAAAGCGCTGACAATATAACAAGTTGTTGTTAAGGTTCCCCGTTCAGCGCTAGTGACCTTGGAAACTTGTCTTTGCCCTTTGGCTGCTAATACTTTGGCACATTTTTGCACCGTCATAGTGTTTGTTTCGTCCAAATTAAAAACTCTGGTGCCATTTCCAAAGGAAACATGTCTAGCCATCACATTTTCCAAATTATCGAAAAATACACCAACATTATGGCGGTTAAAAGACGTCGCTCTGCTCAAACTGCAACCCTCTGGAGTTCTCAACGATAATCGATTATCTCTTTTTCTGAGATTATATAAATACTCAATACCTGCGAGCTTTTTTTCGTGCCATTTGTCTGGTACTTTTATTCTATTTAACACCGCTACTTCGTAAATTAGGCCTCGAACATCTGTGATGGTAAGTCCATAGAACATTTGGCTGCACTTAACAATGTAATCGACTATATCTTTTTCTTGCTCTTCCGTGAATATTTTATGAACTGCATAGTTAGGTGTTAGCCTTATTGGTTTTTCAGGATCAGGATTGTTTTTAACTTTTAAATTATACCTATATAAAGTTGCGTACGGTATGCCAGTCGATCTAGCTACAGCTCTTATTTTTTGGCCATCCGAAATAAGTTTTAGAGCGTTACTCATCTGTTCTTTAGTGTGAAGCCCAATCGTAGTCTTCCTTACTCGATTGCGAGGCATTTTTACCTAAAAAATAAAGTACAAATAAATTTTAGCTTGATGGGTTACAATGGATCAGCAGTTCATTCTGACCCAATACGAAACGATTCACTGTGACCCATTGGCCGTTATGGAAAAATAAAATAAACAAAAAAAAAACTATCTATCTCAAGGACATCACAACACGTTTTACAACGAATTTAAGATACGAGAAGCGTTCGACAAGGGAAAAACATTTACATTTATCATTCACTTAGAAATGAAACAAATTTAAAAACTTCGTTAAAAATTGTTTTGGTACTTACCGACCGTCCGGAGTGGGGCAGCGCGGCCTCCCGCTGTGACACCGCGTCGAGGACTAGTGCGTAGGAATGAGTTGTAGACGAGCGGCAAATACATGTTTGTTAGTGTGTGTGCGTGCAACACATACTGAGTTATAGTGAATGATCCTCTGTACCCCGCGATTCACTGTGACCCAGTCTCCCCTATACTTTATAAGACTTATACCAGCATCTGTGGTTGAACGATCTTTAGTAAAACCATACTGTTTATCGTGCATGAGATTGTGTAGATCAAAATGCAGTAATATTTGATTGAGAATAATTTTTTCAAAAATCTTACTGAACGAGGGTAGTATAGAAACAGGTCGAAAATTGTTGGGATCAGATGTACTACCCGGTTTAAATATAGGTATGGCTTTACTAAATTTCATTAGGTCAGGAAACACACCATACTCTATACAATTATTAAATATAGTTGCGAGGTGAGGAGCAACAACGTCTATTATTATATAACTAATCAATTTGACAGAAATACCCCATAGATCTGACGTTTTCTTGATATCAATTGACTTAAATGTGTTAATGATGTCCCTTGAATTTACTGATTTAAATTTAAAATCTACATAACATTTATGTACGTTCTCCTTGAGTAATGATTCAGCGACGGTCGTGGAGGATATAAGTTTATCGGTTGTTGAAACTGGAATATCAGCAAAGAATTTTTCAAATATACATGCAACTTCTTGATCTGAGCTGGTTAAGCCATCGTCAATTTTCAATTTAAATTCAGAGTTATGATTCTTACCTTTTCCAATTTCACAATTTATTATGTCCCATGTCATTTTAATTTTATCAAAAGAATTTTTAATTTTATTTTTAATGTGTAAAGATTTTGCCATGGCACATACTTTTTTAAACAATTTAGAATAGACCCTAACATAATGATTAAATGATTCACTATGGTTATATGTTTTCTGACTATAAAGTTCATATAACCTTTGTCTACTCTTATGAATCCCCCAATCATTAAATGACAAGAAATTCCTGGAATTGACAGTTTTAGGAGTAAATATAGCATTGAACTCACTTTTAATAACATTGAATAAGTTCCCATATCGTAAATTGGGTTTATTTTTATATTTTAGGTATTTAAGTTTTGCTACTATATTACTTCTAAATTTTTCTATACGACCAGTTGTCATCGGTATACAAACATTTTTTTTATTTTTATTAATTATATTTTTACCAAAGTGAAAGGAAGCCAACTGTCCGCAATGATCTGAGCTTAACATATTAATTATTGACTTTTTACATGGTATAGAGTTTGTAAAAATATTATCGATACAAGTTGCAGTACAATGAGTGATTCTTGTTGGCTCCAGAAATAGATTATCTAGGTTATATAAATTCAGTAATGACCTGAATCTGATACAAGTGGTGGAATTATCTAGTAAATTAATATTAAAATCACCACATATAACTATTAATTTCTTAGATCCAGATAATTTTACAAGTACTGGTTCTAAAATAATTTCAAAGTGTTCATATAACCCAGTGGGAGGTCTGTATACACTTACAACAATGAAATGCTCAAGCTCAGCACAGGCCATTTCAATAGTTTGCTCAACAGAGAGGCTCACAATGTCTTTGCGTTCTTTAAACTTGTAAGATTTATTCAAAATTATTAAAGAGCCACCGCGAATTGCTTTTTCTCTGTTGAACATACTAGCTACTTGGTGATTAGTAAAATTAAAAATAGCTTCAGAGTTTCTAAGCCAGTGCTCTGTAATGCAAAGTACATGAATATTATTAGTATGCAAGAATAATTCAATTTCTAAGTCTTTATTTAACATCCCTTGTATGTTTTGATGCACCAAGTTTGTATCATTATCATGACAAATAGTATTTATTTTTACATTATTGTCACTTTTACTTTTATTACTATATAACATTTTGCCAGAGATGGCCTCTTTTGTCTTATTATTTAATTAAAATTATTTGGAACGGATTCCAAGCAAGTCAAAGTATACCGTTCAAGAGGTACAGTGTTCTTTATAGCCACAGTATTGGCTAAGTTAGGTTGTAAATGATATGATAGCATACTTGCTATCTGTCTTTTATAAAAATAAGATAGGTGTAACCTATCACATGTTAAATTATTATTTTTTATATTAATTACATTATTGATGTCAATTAAATTGATTTTACTATTATTATCACTTAATGTCACATAATTACTATTTATTAATGTATGTAACATATTATTTAAATTAAATCTAATATCATTTTCTTGTGGCAACTTCTTTATATAAGGAAATGTAAACATAATAATTCTTTTTACATTTAAATTTGTTAATTGTAAATAATATTCTTGTAATAGCTTTTTATTCACATTTCCCCTTCCCCCAATCAAAATAATTAAAATTGTGTTAGGACAATGAGTATTAGACAAAATTTTACTCATAATTTGGGAATATGTGGCTCCAGGCATACAACAATTTAATACTGAGTGTCCTTTACAAATACTATTTAAAATCACACCCATATTTTTCCCCAAATTGTCACTATATATTTTAATATTACCTTGCTTTTGTGTGGGTATGGGTTGTGACTTTTTAATCTCTATAAAGCTGTTCTGAGCTCCACCAGCCTGAGATTGTGAAAATATTTCTGACATCTCCCTTGGATGGCTTGGTGTGAGCGCTTGACACTCACAGGCATAATTTTTGGTGAGTGACTCAAAGCGCTCTGTATTATGACTACAGATCTTAAGCAGCTCATCCATGGAAGATATGTGCTCTGCAATTTGTCTCTGAGCACATTCATATTTATCAGAAATGGTTTTTAACTTATTATGTAATGTGGCAATCTCCAACTGTAAGGAATTCACCTCAGCTTCATATAATAACTTTTTATTTAACATATTTTCTGAAAATTTTTACTACTAAGAACTGGCTTGGAAGTCACCGAATCATCACCAGTCAAATCTATTGTTGAAATGTCATTTTTATAGGTGATGACTGGAGAAACTAAGGAAGGTGTATTCCCAACCAGCTCTTCAAATAGGCTCTGGGTTTGAGAGGCCTTTTATTTTAAATTATTGTTTTCTAATGTAAATAGTAAATATATATTCCTTGACCTCATGCAGTTGTGATTTAAGCTCATCGGTAAGCCTCAGAGCTTCCTCATATTCTTCTCCGCACTGGTCAAACCCATTTACTATTTTCTGCAGATTATTATTTTGTTCTAATAATTCAGAATATTCTAAGTAAATTTTTGACAAATCATTTTTAAGATTTTTGTTTTTGTCCATAATCTGCAGAAATTCTTGTTCATTGTCATCCCTTTCTTTTAGCAGTTGTTCGCACTGCATCCTACATGACTTAAGTTCTTGGAGCTTATCCTCCGCCTGACGAGCCTTGGTACCACGGGTCATCATTTTTATGGACTATTTAATTTGTGCAATAGTATGCTTATATGCAAAATGTAGGTTAGGGCAGTACGAACTTGTGTTGTTACTTTATAAATGTTTAAATGTATTAGAAAGTAAAAGGAATACAACAAGCAAGGAAGTATCGTATGAAAATTTGAAATGTAGTTCGTTACCTGCGCGATGACAGCTGACGAACAAAACACAGCACAAACACTTTAAAGTCACAAATTATAATGTACTGAATATTATATTAACAGTACAAACGTCTATATCAGACACTTTTTAACAAATTACACCAAATTTTCCAATAAATTAATAATATTTCAATTAATTCTACGGGAGAAGTTTTTTAGACGTTACTATGTTAGTGTTGCCACAAGAAAAAAGGTGGTAACTTCAATGTCTTGTCTTTTTAAAAAATATTTAATTTTTATTATAATCGGCAACACGTCTATTCGAAGCGGCAGACTACAGAGTTAGTCCTTCCCAAGTATACCACCTCATTCACTTGTTCTAATATCTCACTATTTACACTGATCTTGCATTCCGTCCTTTCTTCATTCAGAGTGGTGACCAATGCCTGCAACTCGCATTCTGATGATGCAATAAGCACTGCATCATCTGCCTACAGCAGGCAATTCACATTCAGGTCACCTACTTTCACTCCCATATCGCTTTGTTTCACTCCTTGGAGACAGCTATCCAAATACAAATTGAACAACCAAGCTGACATGGCGCAACCTTGTTTGACACCCGTTCGGATATCAAACCAGGGCGACATGCCAGCTCCTACTCGCACGCAGGCCGAGTGATCTCTGTAAAGAGACTTTACAGCCTGCAGCAGGGGTCCGTTCACATTGTACCGTCCGTTCACATAATTTCGCTCTAACAACTCTGTCAAATGCCTTTTCCAAGTCCACAAAAGCACAGAAAACTTTTTGGTTAACGGCCAAAAATTTTTCCGTGATCATGCGGATGGAAAAGATCTGATCCATACACCCTCTTCCAGGTCTAAAGCCTCCTTGGGCCTCCCACAACAACCTTTCAGACCTCTCTTACATTCTTCTCGCTAAAACCTTAGCATAAACTTTACTACCTAAGCTAATCAAACTGATAGCCCTATGGCTTGCGCAGACTATCTGTGAACCTTTGCCTTTATACAAAGGCACGATGACCGCGCCTCGCGAATCGTCTGGGACTTCCCCTGATTTCCAGCATAAATTGCACAAAAACCAGAACAAGTCCAAGACGCGTGGCCCACCATATTTGATCATCTCGGCAGTAACCCCATCTGCTCCCGCTGACTTTCCACATTTCAGACTTCGTATTGCACTCTCAACTTCTTTTACACTGATTCCGCCATCAGCTACATCAAGTAACAGCCAAACGCTGAGTAGCGTTTGGCTGTTACTTGAGACTGAGGCGTCATCACATTCATACATCTCCTTGTAAAATTTCGCCCATCGCTGCAAAACGTGTGGTTGTTCTGTTAGAATTTCACCGTCCTTCGAAAGCACCCCTTTCATTCTACAGGTTAGCGAGCAACCTCGAGAAGCACTAACTTCTCGCCAGAAAAGCTTCGTGTTTTCCCTGAAGTTGTTCGTTAACCTTTCATCTCTTTCATTCTCTGCCTTTTCACGCTTCATCTCTATCAGTACTTTCGTCTGGTGCTTTTGCAGCGTATACTCTTTCTTTTTTATCTCTCTCATACGTTTATCCTTACCAGAGGCTTTATAATCCTGCCATGCGTTCTTCTTTCTTTCTACTAGTTCTTTTTCTGTGACACAAATACAAAAAATTGTCAATTTTTGAAAAATAATTTTGGAATTTTCCTTTATACGTGCCGTAAGTTTTAACTTCTTAATAAATTTCGTAATTGTGTAACAACGGGAAGTATATAGCTTTGATAGAAAATGCGACAAATAACGATGCATAAACCCTCATAGTTTATCGTCATTCGATTGCGATGATTTAGAAGATTTTTTTGTGCTCTAAGGGAATATAGACTTGAACATTGAGGTATCTAGCCTTTAAGCGATCTTGTACAAAATACTCTTGACAGACAGACAAACAACAAAGTTATCTTGTAAAAGGATTTTGAGGTATTTTTGTATCCTAAAATACCCTTGACATATACATACATGCAACATACAGGTGCAATAGTGCCGGTACGTGTGCTTGTAACTTATGAAATAATACTGCGGGATATTTTTATAAACAGTGTCAGAGAATTTTTTTTCTTGAGACACAATTTTTTAGAGGTTGTTTCAAAAGTTATTTTTATTATACGTTTCTAAAAAAAATATTAATAACATAAACGAACGAACGGACTGAAAAACCTATTCATAATATTTCTTTGAATATTAAGTCATTCTTTATCACTGTGTTAAATAATTACGAATTAAGCTAGACTGTAACGAAGGTAAACTGTAAATCTTCACCAACATTTCAATTTAGTTTACTTTGTAGTTAGTACTATGAACAATTGTACATTAAAAACGTCACTTACGTAAATTTGTCAACAGTCATATACGTCGGGTATTCTTGGAGAGAGTCAGTCGACCGTGATCTAAGCAGACGTGTGTTAATTTTTATTAAAAATAATAAATTAGTGCCTTGCAAAATAAAACCCTATACACAAAGTAATTAGCTCCATATTCCTATAAGCAAAGTGCTGCGACATATATTGCGGTCTCACCGACACCGCAGTGCAAGTGCTTGCTCATACTATAAAGTTGCATACACAGTGAGTTATTGGAATAAGTAATTTGTTGTGATTTATATATCTATATACATTTTCTAACCACAATGAAAGCTATGCGATCTCCAACCCACAATACCACCCGTGCTGGTGGATCACAACCAGACTTATCTAAATTAAATAATGAACCTGTAGATCCGCAAATAACTCTTCGAAAGCGAAAACAACCGTTTGATCGCGAATGCCAGTGCTCTGAAGACATGAAAACTATCCGAAATGAACTGTCACGTATCTCTTCTTTACTTGAAAACTACGTCGATTCTAACGCACAATTAATGAGCAAAATGAATGAAAGTATCGCAAAAGTTAAAAAGGACATAACTGATTTAAAGACGGATATATAATATTTTAATAATACAACCACGCAAATATTACAAGAGCAAAGCAAGATAAACGATCAACTTAAACAACTTCAAGCGAAGGTGACGCACGGGGAGAATAAAATTAAAACAATTGCAAACAAGTGTTGACTGGTTATAAGTCAACGAGAACACATAATGCGAGAAATCCAAGAACGTAAAAAGAGAGAGTGTAATATCATTATGGTCGGCGTGGCAGAACCTACAGGTAATAACACTAAAGAACGATATCTCAACGACGAATCCGAAGTAATGAAAATTATCACATCATTAAAAAATGATATTTCCAAACCAGAGAAACTTTTTCGCCTCGGCAAATACAATCCTGAAAAACCTCGCAAACTTAAGGTATGTTTTGCTAATCCCGAATAAACTACATATTTACTACGTAACAAAGACAAACTTCCTGCTAATGTGAAATTCTTCTCAGACCAAACCCAAGCACAATATGAATATCTGACATATGTAAAAGATGAACTTAAGCGACGTACTGCTAGCGGAGAAACGAACCTCACAATAAAGTATATACAAGGAACACCAACCATAGTTAACAAGGAATCAAAAAACTAAAAACACTATTAAGCAAGTCTAAGCCAGTAGATAATATAACTTATCAAATAGTTACCAATTACCAAGATATACATACAAATAAATCACGCTTATTATTTCTATACCTAAATGCAAGAAGTATACGTAAAAAAGGTAAATTTGATGAGTTAAAATGTATATTACAATTCATACCGACAACTATACACATCATACTGCTCACAGAAACCGCAAAGCGCAAGGACTACAAATAACTAATTATACTCACTACTTCAATATAAGGACTGATACGAGAGGAGGTGGTGTGTCAATCTAAATTCACAACAACCTGAAACATAATCTAATCGAATCGATATACTTGAATGGCAACAATTACTTATGGATTCATGTCAACAGATTTTCTTTAGATGTCGGTGTGGTGTACAACCCAGGAGACACAAACTTTAAAACCTTCTTGGAAGACTATGAAACACAAATAGAACAACGCAAACGAGCAATAATTAAGGGAGACTTCAATATCTACCTACTCACAAAAAATTACAGAGTATGTAATTATAAAGAAATGATCAGAGAGTCAGGTCACAAGTTCCTAAATAAAATTAGTAAAATATATTGCACAAGAAATTTCATTACAAAAAAAAATCATTGATCATGTTATGACTAACCTGAAAGGCCATGATTTCAAACTTACAATCATCAACTCAGCGATGACAGACCATAAACAAATATATCTACAAATTAATAAATTCAAACCTGCCCAAATACTACGCAAAAGATATCAAGCCGTTAACTACGATAAGAAAGAACATGCTGGAAACTATAGAAAATAATTATACCTTACTAGAAAACAAAATCAAACAATGTATAAATGAAAGCAGAAGTACCAAAATGAAAATACTGAATCCACCACAAAAAGACTGGATAAATAGCGAGATATGTGAAAATATCACCTATAGAAATAATTTGTGGTACCAACATAAACAGGATCCTAGTAATAAAATAATAGAAAATAATCTATTACAGCAAGAGAGACTACCCTAAAACTAATTGAAATAACCAAGAATAAATACTTCTTTAAATTATTCCAGCAATTTAATAATGACTCTAAAAAAACGTGGTATCTTATTAAGCGATTAGCCAACCAAAACATTACATATAGTAGCGCCCCCCACGAACTGACTGTAAACTCGAAGGACATTACCGAACTGAGCGAGATTTGTGAGGTTTTTAATGAATATTTTACAAGCATTGGCCCAACGTTAGCTAAAGAAATCCCGAACAACTATCACAATCCCCAAAACTGCTCACTTGTGTTAAATTTTGTTGCTTACGGCTCACTATCCTCTCTTGAACCTTGTACAGCTGAGGAAATAATCAAAATTGTAAACAAATTAGACTCAAATTCAAGCTAAGGCATAGACAAAATTTGCGTTAAAGCTATAAAGCGCGTAGTGAATCTAATAGCTTCAAGTTTATCCAAATGTTTTAACAAAGCCATAGACGATGAAATATGTCCTCCTAGTCTTAAAATAGCTAAAATAACCCCTATCTATAAATTTGGACTTAAATCAAATCCTGGTAATTATCGTCCGATCTCGGTACTTCCAATACTCTCTAAAATCTTAGAAAAAAATATATATAAGCGCTTGCCAAAAAATTATTTCCGATCGCCAGTACGGTTTTAGAGCGAAAAGCAACACCCTAGTTGCAACACTTGACGTTATAAATAAAATCAAAGTAAACCTAGACAAAAAACATATTGCCTTGGGCGTGTTCATTGACCTAAAAAAGGCATTCGATACTGTTTGCCACCAACTGCTACTCGGAGAGCTTAAACGCTATGGTATCCAGGATAAAGTTCTGAATTTATTGCCATCTTATTTGAGTAATAGGTATTAATCGGTCAAAATAGATCAAACCCAAAGCAAAATCCTACCAATCACCTGCGGCGTCCCCCAGGGTTCTATACTAGGTCCACTGCTATTCTTACTTTACGTAAATGATATAGCATTTTTGGGGCTAAGGGGTCATCTTACTCTATATGCAGATGATACGTGTCTTTTTTATTTTGGAACGAACATTAATAATATTATAATACAAGCCCAAAACGATTTGGATATTCTATCTGAGTGGCTCAAATTTAACTTACTGACCATAAACACCACAAAAACGTGCTATGTTATATTTCACCAGAAAAATAAAATAGTTCCATCTCATAATCCATTAGTAGTCAATAATGTAACTATAGTACAAAAGTCCCACGAAAAATACCTGGGCTTGTGGTTAGACAGTCACCTTATGTGGACCCACCAAATTAATCACATAAGTAAGAAACTTTCATCCCTCTTGGGCTTACTTGTACTAAGTTAAGTGAAGCAAGAAGAAGTAAGAATGAAGACCATTTTGCAAGTATTAAGACTGACTTGTAATATTTTAAATTTGTAAACATTAATTACATAAATCTCATGTAAGTCAAAGACTATTAAGTCTTTTTGTGAAATAAATATCTTTAAACAAATCTCTCTACCCCCCGCGGGGGGAGAGGGGAAACGGTTCCAGGGCTGAGCCCTCTGACTGTGGTGGTCTTTCTCCGCCCATGGCTATGGGCGCGTCATTGGAGTGGGCCAAAGCCCTGTAGTTGTGTCCATGGGGACTGGGGGGATAGGAGCGGGGTAGGAGAAGCTAAATGCAGCTCGGGTGGTCAGCCCAGCCGGGTGAGACCCCTGGTAACCCAGAGGAGGCCCAGCTTAGGCGACCATCGACCGCAGCCGCAGCTCAGGAATCAGAAGCAGTCATATATTCGGTTTACTCTCTTCTCTCTGCCCCCCGCGGGGGGAGAGGGGTAACGGTTCCAGGGCTGAGCCCTCTGACCGTGGTGGTCTTTCTCCGCCCATAGCTATGGGCGCGTCATTGGAGTGGGCCAAAGCCCTGTGGTTGTGTCCATGAGGACTGGGGGGATAGGAGCGGGGTAGGAGGAGCTAAATGCAGCTCGGGCGGTCAGCCCAGCCAGGTGAGACCCCTGGTAGGTGAGACCCCAGAGGAGGCCCAGCTTAGGCGACCAGCGACCGCAGCCGCAGCTCAGGAATCGGAAGGGGGAAGGATATCCCTTGGAAGTCGATGTATATCTGGTGGGCGGGTGTGCCACGGCGCGATGTCTCGAATGTGAGGAAAATCCGAGACATCGGCACGGTGGAAGGCGCGGACAGCGAGCTGGGTTATGCGTACGTCAGATGGTGTCTGATGTACGTTTTGTAAATGGAGAGCTTGGTACGGAGAGGTAAACGGGAGCGAAGAACCGGCCGCAGAAGGTGGAGGGCTACCCTTGAGGCGTTTCTTGCTTTTTTGACCTGGGCCGTCATCCGTAGACCTTTGTCTACTACGACACCCAGATACGTGGCATTCGGAGTCCAACTGATGCGCTCTCCTAGGAGGATTAGCGGAGGAGGGAGCTTCCTGTGGGACCCAAACATCATGGCCTGAGTCTTGGCCACGTTCAGCGTCAAGTCAAGTAAGTCTAGCGCACGCTGTAGTTTGCTGGCAGCGTGAATCGGGTTCAGTGATTTCACCAGGAGCGCGATATCGTCGGCATAGAGCGCCAATTCAGCGTCCCAGTAAAGTGGGATGTCATTCGTGTATGTACAGTACAAGGAGGGTGAAAGTGTACTTCCTTGCGGGACGCCCGCACCGATGTTGTGGAGCTCGGAGACTGCGCTGTCTACCCTCACCCGGAAGGTCCTGCCGCGGAGGAAATCGGCGAGGATCCTGAGGATGGAGTAGGGAACTCCGGTGCTAGCGATCTTCCAGAGTAGTCCGGTATGCCAGACACGATCAAACGCGCTGGCAACGTCGAGGAAAATGGCTGCGGCATTCTCCTTTCTATTAGTTGCTGCAGCTGCAAAATGGACCACTCTCGCAATCTGTAGCGTCGTGGAGTGGCCAGGGCGAAACCCAAATTGCTCAGGCCGTGGGTGGAGGTGCGCCTGGATGAGTGGAAGAAGCAGCCTCTCGAATAATTTGGACGTCGCACTGAGTAGAGTTATGGGCCGATAGCCCGACGGCTTTATGGGGTCCTTGCCTGGTTTAGGGATCATGACGACCAGGCCTTCCTTCCATGCCTGGGGCAGTCATATAAATAAGACGTTTCTAAAGTCATTCTTTTGCCAAGAATCTTGCCAGCGCGATTCAGAGAACGACGTTTTATGCACAGCGCCATCTATATATGAGACTTACAATTGAACTGTATCCATTCGAACGTTGTTAGAAAAATACTACTTTGTTTATGTTAAATTTATTATAAGTATAGATTACACAGAGTAATTAACGTTTAGCAAATAATAACTCAACAATATATTTTATGCGTTATCAACATTCATTATCATATGTAGTCAATAGATATCATTGCGTATGTTTCTTCTTTTTTTTCAAATACAAATATCTTTAAAAGTTTAGTACATTATTCTTTGATAGAGTGTAGCGGTAACCTTTCCAAACTATAAAAAATATTTTTTTTGTGTGCGCAGCGCCATCTATTTAGATGCGCCATGCGACAGTTTAAAAATGCTGTTTTTATGTTCAATTTCACCCAACATAAAATTATATTAACCGAAAACGATGTTGTGCTAAAGTATTAAAATTATTATTATTCCTTCCGTCGTAATTAGTGTTTTACTCCACAGAACGTTTTTTGCGTTATCAAGATTCTTTAGTACCTACTATTTCTTGCCAATAGATAGCGTTACGTGTATGAAAGAGAGCATCAAGGTTCGTTAGTACCTACTATTTATTGTCAATAGATAGCGTTACTTGTATCGATTTTTTACTATCTGAAATATAAACTTCTTGAAAACTTAAATCACTTATATCTTTTGATAGAGTGAAGCGATTTCAATCAAATAAACACTAAAACCTACTTTGATTTACTTGTAATTTTTATGTATAAAAGTTGCTTAAATTTATTGTGTATTTTTTACGTGATGCTTGTTGACATAAACCGATAAACAGACAAACAGACAAAAATTCCAAAAATGTTGGAAATGGATTCTGTTAATTATCCTTTATCACCCTAGCAAATTTTTTTTTAATTATTTTCAATGTACAGAAACGACTTTTCTACAGATTCATTATAAGTATAGATTATGATGTATCACCCCGACAGTGCCTCGCTATTTGCACTTTTCTATCTTTCACTCACACTGGAAAACAGTAAAAACACAAATTAATTTCGTATATTAATGAATAGAAACATAAAATAAAACATAACTGATGTATATGCGGCCACGCCCCTAAGTCGTGACCGCTAATTACGATCAGTAATAAAGTAACCACTGCTAAAGAACGTTGTCTTATTTATCCGCATACATATTAGTGGCGACGAGTACCCACACGCAAAAAAAAAAAATGTCTGCATTTATTGGGAACATTTCCGTATTTGACCCAAAATACAATGAGTGGGAGATATTTGGAAGTAAGCTAAAGCAGTTTCTGACTCTTAACGATGTACAAGCGGAAGATCAAAAAAGGGCCGTGTTATTGACACATTTGTCGGATGAGGCGTACCGCCTACTAATTAATTTAGTACACCCGCAAATTGTGGAAGCAGTTGAGTATAGCAAAATTTACGAAATATTGGAAAAACATTTTACTCCAAGAAGATCAACTTTTGCTGATAAAGATAATTTCTACGGTGCTGTACAAAGAGAAGGCGAGAAAATTGAGGACTGGGCAGCTAGGTTAAGAGGGCTTGCGGTATACTGCGACTTCCCAAGGGAGTTGCTAGACTCCTACTGGGCGCGTCCCCCGGGTGGCGGATAGGGGAAACCACTCGGACTTGCGGGCGAGTGGACCGGGAATTTATTCCCGGCGCGGACCAAAACCAGCAGGCATGGGCGTGCCTTTAGTCCATTGTTATGGACACGGCCTAGGGGAGCACACCCCGACAGAAAAGCCCCGCTGTGGAACAGCAAAAGAGAAACATGTCGGTATCGCAGAATTTTTCACTACCCCAGGAGGGTACCACTTTTTCGGGAGTTGGAGAATCCCTCCGTGCTACGGCACGCAAGCCCTTCGAATCTGGGGGGGGGCAAGAATACCGATGTGTTGCGGGAGAGGGGCCCGAGACGGGCGTAGTTGGGGAGGAGTTGGAGAGGTGCGGAGTGATTGTGCCTGAGACGGGCGGAGTTGACGTGAGGGCGGAGAGGGTAGGAGTTGTTGTCGTGGCACCTGAGGAGAGTGGCGAGAGTGTTGCCCGAGAAGGGTGTCGAAGGTGTTGTGCCTGTTAAAGGCGGTGAGCGGGCTTCTGTGCCCGGGGAAGGAGGAATGCAGCTGAAAAGCGCAAAAGTGGTCGTGGAACGCTGGATCTGGCGGAGGTCGCCTCCATTATCAGCGGGAGGTCCAGGTCGTTGTCGGTGTCGTCACGAGGGCGGTTCTGGGCGGGCTCGGAGTCGGACGCGGACAGTGTCATGTCCGTCGGCTCGACCAGTGCTAACGCGATGGACGAAAGTAAGGCCTTGTTCCGGAAAGACAGGAAGAGGTGTCGAGGCAAAGAGGGTAATTCCGGGCCCTGTGATGATGAAGTGGAGAAGGAGAAGCCAGCCAAAAGAAGCCAGGGCCCACCATCTGTTCCTGGTGAGACCATCGATTTGGCTGTGGCTAGAGAGGCGCTCAAGAAGACCAAGCGTAAAGAGCGTCGGCTGAGGGCGGAGGAGGAGGTTGCGGGTATTACCGCTGCGATACAGAGCCGCGCTAGTTCTAGGCTCTCGGACGTGTCGCTGGAACGTCGTCTCGACGAGCCTCTGGTCTCGGACTTGCATAGCCAGGTTTCTGATAGCCTGGCTGTTATTAACAAAGTCGCCAGCAAGTCAGGGAACCTAAAGGGCACCTTTACGAAGGCCCTGAAGGAGGCGGCCGGTACGATATCAAAAGCCGTGAACACCTTGGCAAACCGGACCGTGTCATAGGAAATACATCTCGTCAGAGCCACAAACACGCGGCTGCAGGCGGAGTTGGCGGACCTAAGGAGGGAGTTTGCCCTCCTAAGAGCGGACCTGGAGCGTTCCCGTACGGCAGAGACGCCAAAGACATCGGCGAAGTCTCAGACCGTTGATGACATAGTGCGCACTGTGATGGTGGAAGTGGGCACTATGGTCAGTACAAGGCTGGAGGCCTTCAAGGAGCGACTCCCTCCGGAGAAGAGTTTGCGGCCACCACTAGCGGCCGACAAAAAGAACGAGGTTGTTCCGACGCGGGCGAGAGCGGAGCCCGTCGTGACCACGCTAATGGCGCCGGCAAACCCTGCGCCAAAGGCCCAGAAGGGCAAAGGTAAGAAGGGCGCGGCGAATACAGCTCCCAAACGTGCTGCACCCGTTGAACCTCGACCGCTGCCTCCGGCTCCAACCGACATGTCCGAGGGGTGGAATGTCGTAGCGAAAAAGGGTAGCAAAAAGAGGGCGGCTCCCAGTACGAAACGGGCGGTGCAGAGCGCGAAACCGAAACCGCAAAAGAGCCTAAGCTGCGTCGACCTAGGTCGCAAGTGGTGGTGCTCAAGGTGCAGCCGGCGGTCGCTGGCAAGCTGACTTACAGCAACGTCTTAACCCAGGTCAAGGAGAACATCAGGCTTGAGGACCTGGGTATAAGTGACCTTAGGTTCCGGGTAGCATCCACTGGTGCCAGAATGCTGGAGATACCCGGCGCCAACACTTGCGACAAGGCGGACGCGCTTGCGGAAAAGCTGCGCGGGGTTCTGAGCCCTGAGGAAGTGCAAGTGTCGAGGCCAGTAAAGTGTGCAGAATTAAGGGTGAGTGGCCTCGACGACTCTGCAACTCCTGATGACGTCTCTGCCGCAATCAGTCGAGTCGGTGGCTGTGCTGTAGGAGACGTCAAGGTCGGCGAAATCCGACAAGACAGGGCCGGGCTAGGTACGGCGTGGGTTCGCTGCCCTATCGGGGCTGCGCAGAAAGTTAGTGGAGGAAGGCTCCTCGTTGGTTTTGTCTCAGCGAAAGTCAAGTTGCTGCAGCCCCGCATTTTACGATGCTTCCGCTGCCATGAAGTTGGTCACATGGCGGCGAAGTGTAACAGCGTGGCTGACCGGAGCAACCAGTGCTTCCGATGCGGCCAACCCGGGCATCAGCAGCGCGGATGCTCGGCCGAGGTGCACTGTCCGGTGTGCGAAGCAGCACAGAGACCGGCTAGTCATAAGGCAGGGAGTGCTGCTTGCGCGAAGTCCGGCGCTGCCAACAAAAGAGGGGGGAGGAGAGGACGTACGAGGCCGGAAATGCCGGCTAGTACTAGTCACCCAGCCAGGGTAGGGGAGGTGCAACACATGGAGATCAAGTGATGGCTCTCCGTGTGTTGCAGTCGAATATAAACCACTGTGCCAGGGCCCAGGACTTATTGGTCCAAAGCCTGGCGCAGTGGTCTATTCAGGTGGCGGTTGTTGCGGAGCCTTACAGCGTTCCCGACAGAGACAACTGGGTCGCCGACAACACTGGGGTAGCACTCATCACCCAGGTCGCCGCGGGCTCCCCGCCTTTCTCGCGTATTGAGAGGGGTGCGGGATGCGTCGCGGCGCTTGTCGGCGACGTAGTTGTCGTCGGGGTCTACTTTTTCCCCAATCGAATCCTCGCGGAGTTCGAAGAGTTCCTCATTCGATTGGGGGAAATGGTAGAACGATTTCGTCCGGCGGAGGTGTTGGTCGCGGGCGATCTCAACGCGAAGTCCAGCGTGTGGGGCTCTGCAACGACGGATGTTCGTGGTGCGACACTGTCTGAGTGGGTAGTTGCCACCAGTTTGTCTGTCCTCAACCGGGGGACTAAGAACACGTGCGTGCGAAGGCTGGGCGGATCCGTCGTGGACGTCTCGTTCGCGAGCCCGGCCCTAGCGCAACGTGTTCAGGGTTGGCGAGTGCTGGATGATGTGGAGACTCTCTCGGATCATCTCTACATCTTATACGAGATCTCCACACATTCAGCGGTGCAACCAACCCCAAGTCCGACCTCGCGAGAGCACGGACCGCGGTGGCAACTGAGTCGCCTCGACAGGCAATTGTTGGAGGAGGCCGCGATAGTGGAATCCTGGCTGCCCCAGAGCTTGGCGTCTGCAGAAGACGCCGCATCCTGGGCGCAGGGGGCGTTGACGCGTATCTGTGACGCGTCGATGCCCCGTTCCAGGGGCCGCCCTCAGCGGCGGCAAGTGTACTAGTGGTCGTGGGAGATCGCGCAACTGCATACCATCTGCGTTGACGCGAGACGCCAGTACAGCCACTATCGCAGACGGGTACAGAAAGTGCAGGAGGAGGAAGACCGACTGTACCGCGTCTATGTCGAGGCGAGAACGCAGCTGCAGGAGGGAATCGGTCGTGCGAAAGGCGAATCGCACGACCAGTTGATCGCGGGGATAGACCAAGACCCGTTTGGCACGCCCTACCGCATGGTACTGGGCAAGCTACGGGCTTGGGCACCACCTCTGACGCAGACACTCCAACCGGATGTCCTCCGAGGGGTTCTGTCGTCGCTATTCCCGCAGCGGGCCCGGCCCTTTACACCACCCAGTATGGCCCGCCCTGCAGCGCGTGAAGAGGAAGAGGAGGAAGACAGTGTCGCACCACCTGTGGAGGAGGAGGAGCTCGAAGAGGCTGTACGCCGATCTCGGCTCAAGAGCACCGCCCCGGGCCTGGATGACATCCCCGGCCAGGCGCTAACTCTGGCCCTGAACACCCTGGGGTCCAGAGTGCGAGGGCTATTCACTGCCTGTCTGGCTCAAGCCCTAATTCCACAGCGGTGGAAGACCATCTCCGGCGAGGCGGCGTGCGTGCTGGCCGGAGTCGTGCCGTGGGACCTGGACGCGACGTCTCTGTCGTCCGTCTATTGCCGGCGTCGGGGCCTCGCGTCCGGGGCCGCGGCAAGCCCAGTGCGCACCGAGGAGGAGCGGGAAGCCGCAATCTTAATGTGGGAATCCCGGCTGGCGACACCATCTGCCAGCCGGTTGACGATCGAGGCTGTTCGTCCAGTCTTCCGCCAGTGGTTAGCGCGGCGTCACGGCGTCCTAACCTTCCGCACGACGCAGGTACTCACGGGGCATGGTTGCTTCGGAGGTTACCTGTGTCGGATCGTCGGGAGGGAGCCCGACGCTCGCTGCCACCACTGCGACGACTGCCTCGATGAGACGGCCCAGCACACGTTGGAGGTGTGCACAGCCTGGGCGTCTCAACGCATAGGGGACGACCTCTCCCTGCCGGCCGTGGTCAAGGCCATGGCCGGCAGCGAGACGTCGTGGGATGCGGTCTCCTCCTTCTGCGAGGCAGTGGTGCTCGAGAAGGAGTCTGCGGAACGGGCGAGGGAGGCTATTGCCGAACTCGCCATCCGCCGTAAGAGACCGGGTCGCCGGAGGGCGGCTCACGATCGCCGCCTTCTGCCCTAATGTGCCAGAGGGCGGTCAGCTTGGGGAAGCTGGCCGCCTACCAACCTGGCCCGGGTAGTCGCGCGCAGGTTGCTCCCGCGCGCTACTCCGAGCAGGCCGTCGAGGGTGCCCACACACCCTTGACTCCGTGACGTGCCTTTGCTGGCTTCCGCCGCCGCGTTTCGCGGAAGACTATTGTCCCCGTGTCTCGCGGCCAGTGGCGGTCGAGGAGGAGCACCGTGAGGTTTTAGTGGGTATGGGGACGGCCTACCATCTGCCGTCCGAGTCCCACATAACCCGCTCGAGTCCCCACTCGGGCCGGTATCCGTAACAGGATTTCCTCACGTAAAAAAAAAAAAATACTGCGAGTTCGGACCGGCCTTAGACACAATTTTACGAGATCGATTCGTTATTGGGTAATGACACCGATATACAAAAGTTACAAACAAATTTTAATAATTTATTTACAGAGGAATTGGGTTGCTTTAATCAATTTGAAGTAAAATTACAATTAAAAGAAGGTGCAAAGCCAAAATTTTATAAAGCGAGACCTCTTCCATTTGCAATTAAAGATAAAGTAGAACTGGAAATAGCTAGATTAGTTCAAAATGGTATTTTGGTGCCTTTTAATTATTCTGATTACGCAGCTCCCATTGTCCCAGTACTTAAGCCAAATGGTAGCATAAGGATTTGTGGTGATTACTCGATAACCGTTAATAATGACATTTTTGTAGACAAATATCCATTGCCAAGGATTGAAGAAATTTTTGCTAAATTAGGAGGTAGTGAACGTTTCACTAAACTAGATTGTAGTCAGGCCTATACACAATTTAAACTAACAAAAGAGTCACAAAAACTAACTACGATTAACACTTCAAAAGGGCTATTTATGTATACTCGTTTAGTGTATGGGTTAGCAAATGCGCCGGCAATTTTCCAACGGGCTCTTGAAGACTTATTAGTGGGAATTGACGGTGTGTCAGTTTTTCTTGACGATATTTGTGTCACAGATTCGAATAAAGAGGAACATTTAAATCGGTTACAAACAGTATTTGAACGGTTAAGTAACGCAGGGTTAAAAGGACAGAAGAGTAAATGTGCATTTTTTGAAAAAAGTATTAAATATTTAGGCTATATTATTAATAGTGAAGGCTTACATAAATGTCCAGAAAAAATAATTGCTGTTAATAACGCGCCGCCACCTACAAACTGTACCGAATTAAAGCGATTTCTTGGTATGGTAAATTATTATAGAAATTTTATACCGAACGCATCGACAGTAATAAGTCCGCTTCACGAGTTATTACGATCGTCCGCGCGCTGGGAATGGGGCGAAAAACAACAGTCGGTGTTTCAAAATATCAAGCGTGAGTTAACCTCTGAGCGAGTGCTGGCTCATTTCGATCCAAACGCTAGTCTGGTATTAGCAGTTGACGCGAGTCCGGTAGGCCTAGGTGCAGTGTTATCTCAAGTCAGCTGTGATGGCGTCGAAAAGCCGTTAGCATTTGCCTCGAGATCCTTGACTGAGACGGAGCGGAATTATAATCAGCTACATAAGGAAGCGACGGCAATAGTTTTCGGTATTAAAGAATTTCATCAGTATTTATATGGTCGACGCGAACCTTTTATATTAAAAACTGATCATAAGCCATTATTAGCAATATTTGGCAAAAAGAAAGGTATCACAGAAATGACCGCGGCTAGATTAATTCGATACTCGATATTCCTATCGGCATACAATTATAAAATTCATTATATTAAAACAGACGATACATTACATCATTTACATTGTCTAAGTTAGTATAAAACGACTGTGTATCTTTTTTGGATTCATCACTAAGTTGTTCAGTGTCCTCTTGTTAAGAACTGCTGTGCGAGTGTTGTCTAGTAAGTGCTAACCACATGGAAACCATTATGGATGTGAGTATTACTTTTTATTCTTGTTATTTTGTATTTTACTATGATTATTTACAACGTGTGTTTTTTACCACTCTCTAACGTTTTTTAGATAGCGTAGAAATTTATTTTATTTTTATACTCATTTTGAACAAAATTCATGAAATATTTACTTAAATTTATATTTCCATTTCTTCGCTCTGGTGTCGAGGCTAAGCGCGGCGTTGAGTTCTGCCACTCAACACGCAATGCCTCCAGAATTCGGCAGAAAGTGGGGAACGGAGTGTCTAAAAACACTAGGTTCCCTCTGCCTACCCTGCTGTGTGCGGGATACAGCGTGAAGCTGATTTATTTATACTCATTTTCCTTTGTATTCATTGTTGTAGCTTACGCGCTGCGTGGGTGGGAATAATGTAGAATACGAAGAAAACTCGTATAAACAGTATTACTTCTCAACATCTGACGATGAACCTACCTCGCCATGCCCTATCAAGATACGAGAGAGATCAAAGAGCAGTGACCCTCTAAACGAGTTCTTTCAAGAACCTCCGAAGATAAAAAAGACAAAACTACATTCTTCATCGGTGGGGCGAGCGACGAACAATGGTACCTCATATCTTACTACCAACGAAGATGATGGATCTTTGGTAGCGTGTGGTGATAGTTAGCTTGCAGACGATTAGTAACAATAATCAAGTCTTTTACAACACAAATATTTATTACACTTAAAAATTAAAGTCACATATAACGGAAGAACACAAAGAAAGATAGTCCACACACAGTTTATAAATAGTACAGAAGGAGTGAAAATAAAGAGTGTACATATATCGGAAACAAAACTACAAGAACGTTCACTAGAAGGTAGGTAAGTGACGTAGTGGCCGATAGTATAGCAAGTGCAAGGAATCCGCGACGGTTGGGTGTTTGCGACTCACTAGCTGGCGCATTGTATCGCGCGATCAGCTGTGGTCGACCCAAAATGACGTCACACGGCTCAGGTAGCAATTGCCGTGCAGATTATAAATAATTTTAACCGACGTCGGTGATTTATGAGTTGTGTGTTTTGTAATATGGAAAATAATTAAATAAATATTTTTTGTTTAATAATTTGCGTTCGTATAATATAATTGATTTTGATTTAATAAATAAATATGTGAAATTATATTGTGCATAAATAAATTAATTTGAATTAGTGGGAGTAGCCCACATCACTCCCCCCCAGAGACCGTCTTACGGGTGAAAGTAGTCAGGGAAGTGAACTACGCGTCCAGAGCGTGTTTTCACTACATCCTGAGTGGTAGTAGAAGGAGCTTGAAGGCTTGAAGAGGGATCGGGAGTTGGACTGAGGTTGTGGCTGTAGGTAGGGATGGTATTTGGATCTGCTAGTATGTATGCGGGTTTTATGCGATCTATCGATACAGTCACTTTTTTGCCCCTAACCATGATTGTAAATGTTTTATTATTTCTCTCCACAACTTCATAAGGACCAGTATATGGGGGTTGTAATGCACCTCTTACTGAGTCATCCCGTAGAAAGACATGGCTGCACGAACTCAAATCTTTAAATACAAAAAATTTATTTTTGCTATGTCGTGCAGCTGGTGACGGTCGTAACTGGGATGCGATATGCCGGATTCTGGTACCAAAATCAGATAAATCTGTGCTTTGTGGAGGTGTGGGGTGGAAAAATTCTCCCGGAAGTCGTAACGGCTCACCATAAACAAGCTCAGCGGAAGAAGCTTGGAGTTCTTCCTTGTATGAGCTCCTGATTCCCAACAGAACTAAAGGCAGTGTGTCGAACCAATTGCTGTCTGCATGACACATGAGGGATGCCTTCAGTTGACGGTGAAACCTTTCCACTAAACCGTTGCAGGCTGGATGATACGCGGTAGTACGGCGGTGTTTGAATCCAATCATTCTTCCAAGATATTGGAAGAGCGTGGATTCAAATTGCCGACCACGATCAGTCACTATATCCGTAGGACATCCAAATCTGGATATCCATGATATGAGTGCCTTGCCAACGGTTTCCGCTGTCATGTCTGGCATTGGTATCACTTCAGGCCATCGTGTAAATCGGTCTACTATCGTAAGACAATAACGATGGCCTTGCGATGGGGGTAGGGGTCCAACTATGTCTACGTGAATAAAAGCAAATCTAACTCGAGGTAAGTCAAATGTGCCTAAGGGTGACGATACGTGTCGATGCACCTTAGCTTTTTGACACGCTAGACATTTTCGAGACCACTCCCGACAATCTTTACGAATTCCTGGCCACACAAAGCGCTGTGCCACCAGCTTAGCTGTAGCATTGGCACCAGGGTGGCTCAAGTTGTGTAAGCTGTCGAAGAGTGGTTTTCGTAAAGTTTTGGTAACGAAAGGTCTTGGTGTCTTTGTACTTACATCACAGTAGAGCATAGTTGGACTGTTGGGAAGTGGGAGTTTTTCTAGGCGGAGTGATGATTCACCGTCTAGAAGTTGATTAAGCTCAGGATCTGAGCTTTGGGAAGAAGCGAGCAAGTGTAGGTCGATTGGCATTTGCAGTTCATCGATACGTGACAATGTATCGGCGACAACGTTGTCCTTGCCGGAAATGTGTCTAATATCGGTTGTGAACTGCGAAATGTAATCGAGGTAGCGATATTGCCGAGGCGAACAGTTTACTTTTCTCTCATGAAAAGCAAAACTGATCGGCTTATGGTCAGTATACACTACGAAATGTCTCGCTTCTACCATATGCCGAAAGTGTTTGATACCTTCATATATGGCCAGAAGTTCACGGTCATATGGTGAGTACTTTTGCTGAGCCGGAGTGAACTTCCGTGAAAAGAATGCAAGTGGTTGCCACTCTCCATTATAAAATTGCTGCAAAACTGCACCCATTGCCAAGTCAGATGCATCAGTTACCAATGCTAACTTTGACTGACAATCTGGGTGTGCGAGTAATGCAGCATTGCACAAGCTTTCCTTGCACAGGTTGAAAGCTTCCAACGCGTCGTGAGAAAGATTGATAGGTTGGGACGCTTTAATTGACCCTGTGAGCAAGGCATTCAAAGGTGCTTGAATTTCAGCGGCGTGTGGTATGAAGCGCCTATAAAAATTGAGCATCCCTAGGAAACGCCTGAGCTGCTTGGCAGTTTGAGGTGTGGGGAAATCCTTTACCGCCTGTACCTTGGTGTTTACACTAACAGAAGCGTCGAACTTTTGTACTAAAGTACCACTGAACTTGAAGGGAATTTAAATAAAACAACTATATTGACCTATCCAATTTGAACTCAATTTATTTAAGATTTTGCTTATTATATACGTTTGCCGTGAACTAAACGTTATCGCGATTCAGAAACGGTCAACGCCATCTCTTTAGCTTAAGGACAATTACTTACAACAAACGCACAGCATGTTATATTTAACGGTCGTTAACATACCGCCCACCAAGGACATTTAGTGATGAAATGTCCTTCATATTTTTCTTTCAACAGTAACAGATTTATGTCTTAAATCTAAATGCTAAATTAACAATGTTACAATAGGTTGTACTATAGCTTCCTACAAGAGTTAGGTAAAGCTTGAACTCATTGATCTTAAGATTAAAATTAGTTAAAGGAAAGTATACAACAAAAAATGTCTTAACAAAAAATATCACTCAAAAATCTACAATTGCAATGCAAAATATACAACAAAAAATGTCTGAACAAAAATATCGCATAAGAATCTCCAATTACCATAACAAAACAATGAAACCCTTTAACTTCTAATAAAATTTGTAACAACAAATTATTCCTTATGTATATAAAACAAACATGAAGTAAACAAACATGAGTATTAATAAAATTAAAGAAACGGCTTAATTACATTAATCCGCTATGGGCAAAATACACAATTTATTGGTTGGCCTTTTTATCGTACTATTTTTAGTGCGTAGAGTGACAACGCGGGTGACTTTATCATCACCTGGATGTTTTTCTAAAACCCGTCCTAGCATCCAGCGGCTAGGTGGTAAGTCGTCTTCCTTAATGAGAACAACGTCTCCTATATTGGGTTCAGGGATCTTGGAAGCCCATTTATATCTGTTCATGAGACCAGCCAAGTATTCCTGCGACCATCTCTTCCAAAAGGATTGCACCATCCTTTGGACAAATTGCCAACGTGTAAGAGAACTAACCGATGAACTTTTGACATTATAATCGGGTACAGAGATTACCGGTTCGCCTATTAAAAAGTGCCCGGGAGTTAAAGGAGTTGGCTCCCCTGGATCCTCTACGTTAATAAGGCTCATAGGCCTTGAGTTCAAGCATGCCTCTACTTGACTAAGCAGCGTACTTAGTTCCTCATATGTGAGAGTCGACTCGCCTATAACGCGCTTTAGGTGGAACTTTGTGGACTTTATTCCCGCTTCCCACAGACCTCCAAAATTGGGAGCGTGAGGGGGAATGAAGTGCCATTCGGTACAACTAACTTCTAAGTTACTTGCGATAGAAGATTGTAATTGCTTTAACTGTTGTAACTCCTTGGACGCCCCTACAAATGTAGTGCCATTATCGCTCCATATTTTGGCGCAGTGACCTCGTCTAGAAACAAACCGTTTAAACGCAGCTAAAAATGACTGAGTTGTCATATCACTTACAACTTCAAGGTGTAGCGCGCGAGTGGACATGCATACAAATAAGCATATGTAGCCCTTGTATGAATGATGACCACGACCTTTTGTTGTTCTTATATTTATGGGCCCAGCATAGTCCACCCCACTATGAAGGAATGGTCTAGTTGGTGAGCATCGAATCGATGGAAGCGAACCCATGAACTGACTTTTGATTGTGGCCTTGTGTTTGGCACACGTAACACATTTACGAACGCATTGTTTCGTAAGATTCCTCACACCTATGATCCAATAAGCGGTCCTCAAATAATTGATCATCATTTGCGGGCCTCCGTGAAGGGTCTTCTTATGAGCATCTGCTACTACTAGGTGAGTAAAGTGCGAGTCATTGGGTAAAACTATGGGATATTTCATCTGTGCATCAAATGATGCCTTATGAAGTCTACCCTGAAGTCTCATGATACCCTTATCATCAATAAAAGGGCATAAAGATTTAAGCTTACTACTTCTTAAATCTATGTGACCTTTAGTTTGTAATTGTGCGTACTCTAATGTGAAATTTTCTCCTTGTACTTTCTTTATGCAACAATTTAGTGCCTCATCTATTTCCTTCTTCTGCAGGTAAGTTTTACGATTTGTATTTCTATTTAAAACTCTTCGACAATATGCTACTACTCTTAATAATTTTGATAATGATGAAAATCTATCTAATATGTTGTAACTATCAGAACCGACAACAACGTGCGCTTTAACTGATTGCTCTAGCTCTATCCTTAAATCATTTGGCCTTTTGTAAGTAATTGTCTTTGCCTTCAGGAACTGTGGTCCAGAAAACCATGTGGTAGATTTTAAGAACAAACTTGGCAACATACCTCGTGATGCACAATCTGCAGGATTCTCCTTTGTTGCGACATGGAACCATTGCGAAGAATTTATAAATGTTAATATTTCCGATGTGCGATTGGCAACAAATGTTTTCCACCTGCTAGGATGGCTATTTAACCAAGCTAGCACCACGGTAGAATCCGTCCATGCATAGATTCTGTCCTTACCTATATTTAAGACCTCTGAAGTTTCAATCAGCAATTTGGACAGCAGTACTGCCCCACATAACTCTAAACGTGGTATACTGACTTGTTTTATAGGTGCTACTCTAGTCTTTGACACTAGCAATGACACATTGACCTCACCCATACCATCTATCAGACGTAAGTATACTACAGCGGCATATGCTACCTTCGAGGCGTCACAGAAACCATGAAGCTCTAGCTTACTCTCGGGCGTTGTACCCAGCCAACGAGGTATATGGATATTGGTGAGAAGCGCCAATTCTTCACGGTATGTATGCCATTCTTTTATTAATTCTATATTTAGTTGTTCATCCCATCCCATACCAGCTAACCATAACTTTTGTATAAAGATTTTGGCTAGTACAATGGTAGGTGCTAACCAACCCAAGGGGTCGAACAATCTAGCTATATCTGATATTACAGTTCTTTTTGTTACAGGTTCACTATTCAGCGGCGGAAGGTTCACCGTGTACCGGAAGGAATCTTTTAGGCGATTCCAGGTAAGTCCCAGTATTTTCATTGTTTCATCTAATTTGATCTCAACCTTTTGATTATCTTTATTAATCCTTTTGTCCTTTAGTATATGTTGTCCTTTGTCCTTTTCCTCCAGTATTTTAATTTTCTCCAATATTTCTTTATTGTTGCTATTCCATTTTTGTAACTTAAACCCCCCTTTACCCAACATTTCTTTTATTTGTTTATACATTTCAATCCCACTGGTTACTTCAAAACATCCAGCCATTAAATCATCCATATAAAATGAATTTAATACTTGCTCAGCAGCCATTGGGTACATATCTCCCTCATCGTATGCAACCTGATGAAGAGTTCTTACAGCTTGATATGGTGCTGATGCCGTTCCAAAGGTAACTGTAACCAGCTCATAGTCTTGAATTTCATCGGTGGGGCTGTTTCGCCATAGGATTCTTTGAAACATCGCATCGTCATCGGAGACTCCAATCTGCCGATACATTTTAACGATATCTGCTACTAGGGCAATAGAATATCTTCTCCATCTTAAAACGGTATGTCTCAGATCCGCTTGTAAGGTGGGCCCAATCATCAGAGTATCGTTAAGCGATACTCCTCTGCTGTTCTTTTGGGATGCGTTGAACACAACCCTGACTTTTGTAGTCGTTTTGTCCTCTCTTAAAACGGCATGATGAGGTAAGTATACCGCTAAATGTTTTTTATCGTCTTCTTCCTTTACAGATCTCAGGTGTCCTAACTGTAAGTATTCATTTATTACTTCTGTGTACTTATGTTTTAAGTCTGGATTCCTTGCTAATCGTTTCTCTAAAAATTGCAATCGTTTTTCAGCTATGGCACGAGAATCGCCTGATGTGCACTGAGGATCTTTGTCCTTGAAAGGCAATCTTACCTCGTATCTACCATCCCGTCTTCTCTTTGTAGTGGCCTTATAAAACTCTTCACATTTCTCTTCCTCTGGTGAAAGAATTTTATTTGTACTAATTTGGTCTTCAATTTCCCAGAATCGTCTGAGAATTTGATCTGTGTTGAACTGTGCGTGCATTACAGCCACGTTGGGACTTACGTAGTTTGCTCTACTAAGGGTTGAACTATTTACTAAACCCGTAAGTATCCAACCTAAGGTGGTACTTTGGGCGATAAGCGTAGACGATGGACTCTTTACTATGCCTGTTTTTATTATACAGCCATATACATCTGCACCCAACAAAATATCAATTTTGTTTGGATGATTGAACTCTGGATCTGCCAACTCTAGATTGGTGATATCAATGCAGTTAAAGGCATTACTATATATTTTCTGTTCTGGTAAATATGAAGTAATTTTACTTATAACATAAGCGTTTAAATTTAGTTCAAAATTTGGATCCACGCGCGATTGTAGCTTAATATTTACCATATATTTTGCTGTTGTGGACTTTTCACCTAAGCCTGTAACCACACCCTGAACGGGAATTTTTGGCAGTCTAAGAAATTGTGCTGTAGCTTCGGTAATAAAACAAGCCTGTGAGCTTTGATCTAACAAGGCTCTTATTGTTTGGTATTTACCGATTTTTGACTCGGCATTTACTAGAGCAGTGGCTAGTAAAACCTGTCGCGGAATCTGAACTTGATTTGTAGATAAACAAGAAACCAAAGGACTTGAACTAGTGGAAGGAATAGGGCTAACAGCTGATTTGTCAGTTTGAGGTTCCACCACCCAGTTTGTGTGCAATAAAGAGTGGTGGCGTTTTTTACAAAGTTTACAACTCGTTTTATTTTTACAACTTCCTACTGTATGGTTGCCACCTAAACAGTTGAAACATATTTTATGTTTCGCTACGAAATCGCGTCTGTTCTCGAGGGATTGTTTAGCAAATTCTTTGCAAAAGCATAATTTATGAGGCTCGCTACAAAATTCACAACGTATTCTACTACTTGAACTCAAGACTAATGCCTTTGGATTATGTTGGTTATTAGCATTATTATTTATATTAATATTCCTTTTAGGCTCTGTAAATTCTAAGGCGCGAAAACGATTTTCTATAAACGCGGCAAATTCTCCAAAGGTCGGCAATTCATTGAAATCGTGACTACTAACACTAAATTCCCACTGCTTACGCGTCTCTGAATCTAACTTAAATGAAACTATATGGATAATAATGACATCCCAAGTTGTCACATCTATGTTTAAATTTTTTAAGGCATTAAGACAATCGTTTGTGGTGTCAAGTAACTCCTTTAAAGAGGTTGCTGACTCAACTTGCATACGCTTTTGTGCGAAGAGTCGTTTTAATATACAATTAATTAAATATTTTTTATTATTATATCTTTTTTCTAATTGAGACCAACACTGTTCGTAGTTTAACTCGCTTACCGGAGTTTGCCTTACTAATTGCTCTGCCTCGCCACTAAGATGACTTTTCAAATAATGCATTTTTTGCACTTTATCTAATGTTTCATTTTTGTGTACTAATGATAAAAATAAATCTCTGAAAGTTATCCATTCTGAATATCTGCCACTAAAAATTGGAATGGCTATTTTTGGTAACGTTACGAATGAACTTTGCTTATTAGCACTATTAGATGTGGACTCTTTAGTGATTGTGTACCTACTAAGTATTGACTTTATTGTGCATTTATACGTGATATAGGTATCTTCTGTATTTTCATATAAATCAATCAACTTAGAGTTGTCTTTAACCGAATACATTTCATGAAGTTTCGCATGATTAGAACAAAATAAGCTCCAATCTCTTTCTAATAACTCCTGCTTCGTCTCAACATATTCCTTGCTTAGTCTATCCTTTGGACTTTTCTTAAAGTTAACTAAGCTACGTTGTATTATTTTTTGCTGTTCATTCAAAACGTTAATTAATCCCTCCATTTTATTTTAAATAACTTAGACAATCCAAAGTAAAATACGAATTAAAAAAAAAGAGTTCTAAGTGTGTATAGACTACCAGTTAAATTAAAAACAAATTACAAGTGTTTTTTAACATTAATTTAGGTGGGGCCTAAATTGGACATAGGTTCCCCGTAACTCCGTTTTTTATACAATTATTCTAAGTCTAGAATGCACACTTTATAACTACTTAAAATAATAAACCGAAATATTACAAGTGTTTAGCAACATTTTATGTGGGGCCTGAATGGGACATAGGTTCCCCGTTCCCTCGTTTTTACTAAAACTATTCTAAGTCTACTATAACACACAACTTAAAATTTTACAAGTCTTTTTAAATCTACGTTAACTGTCTTTTAAAATTTGATTCACTTTTAATGCACTTTGAGAAATAATAATCACAATTGTACTCACAGTTTTAACTCCACATATACAAACACTTGTGGGTGGCGCGCCTTGTAGCAACTCGCTGAACTGACAGTGACCAACACTGAACTGCGCCTGGCGACGGCTGCGACTGCGGTGGGCTTCTTGATTATGCTGTCTGGATTTGTCCCCGGAACAGCGGCACTCATTGCACTCTGGTCAGCCTTTGCTACTTCTGAGCAAGGCAACCAGTGCTACTTGCGAACGTCGACGGTGGTGGAGCGAGCGTAATTAAATGCGTCGCGTTACTTTCGCGGAACCCTTACTGCGGGAACCGAGTGCGGGCCAATCAAGGCTCACGCTGATGCAAAAATCGTCCGAACGATCCGACTCGATAAGAACCAATGTTTACACTAACAGAAGCGTCGAACTTTTGTACTAAAGTACCACTGAACTTGAAGGGAATTTAAATAAAACAACTATATTGACCTATCCAATTTGAACTCAATTTATTTAAGATTTTGCTTATTATATACGTTTGCCGTGAACTAAACGTTATCGCGATTCAGAAACGGTCAACGCCATCTCTTTAGCTTAAGGACAATTACTTACAACAAACGCACAGCATGTTATATTTAACGGTCGTTAACACTTGGATTCGAGCGGAATGGTGCCTGACGCAGAGATATGGTATCCTAAAAATGTCACCTCTTTTACGCCAAAAACGCACTTTGAAGTGTTTATGACGATACCATACTCTTTCATACGACGAAAAAGTTCGTGCAGGTGCCGCTCGTGCTCAGTCTCATCCTTGGAAAATACAAGAAAGTCATCAAGGTAGCAGTAGCAAAAGTCAAGGCCTCTGGTCATCTCGTCAACAAACCTTTGGAAGGTTTGTCCTGCATTCCTGAGACCGAAGGTCATGTAGGGAAATTCGAACAAACCAAAGGGTGTGCTTATTGCTGTCTTCTTGATGTCTTCCTCGTTGACTGGTATCTGGTTGTACGCCTTCATTAAATGTATGGAAGAGAATATTTTACAACCAGAGATATTATGAGCAAAGTCGTGAATGTGTCTGATTGGATATCGATCAGGAATAGTACGTGCATTAAGGAGTCTATAGTCGCCACAGGGGCGCCACCCATTTTCTTTTTTGGGTGCGAGATGTAGGGGTGAAGCCCATGAACTCTCGGAAGGGCGCGCAGTACCGCTGTTTAGCATTAGCTGAAATTCTTGTCGCGCAATTTTTAATTTGTCAGGTGCTAATCTGCGGGGATTGCATGAAATAGGGGGACCGGGTGTGGTGCGAATAAAATGTACTGTATTGTGCTTTGGTGTACTTGTTATGCCAGAAGGGCGAGTAATTTCAGGGTACATATCTAAAATTTTATGAAATTTAGTGTCGCCTTTAACAATTTTTACAGAATTAATATTATTGCTAGCATAAGATGCGCTGGTTGAAAGCGTGGTAGCATTGTCGATTAGGCGTTGATTGCGGCAATCTACAATTAAATTATAAAAACTGAGAAAATCAACGCCTATGATTGGTTTAGTAACATTTGCTACAATAAAGCGCCATGAAAAATTACGCCTAAGGCCAAAATTTAAGCTAAGCTCGACAAACCCGTATGTATTTATTATACTTCCGTTGGCGGCTATGAGATGGTAGTCCGTTAGGGCCCGTCGTTCCTTGAGTGCGGAGTGGGGGTAGACGCACAGGTCACTACCGGTGTCAACCAGAAAGTCCAGCTTTGAAGTGTGGTCCTTCACGAAGAGGCGACTCGTAGAGGGCGGGCAATCGTCAGTCGCCATCAGCGACTGCTCCTGGATTTTCCTGCATTGCTTCACACGTGTTGTCGCACTAGATTGTGACTCATTTCTCCGTGGTGAAGCGGAACGACGATGAGGTGATGAACCGCGATGCTTGTACATAGACCGAGTGTGCTCATCCAATTTCAGTGCTAGTTTTTCCACCATGTTTCTGAGCTCAGCGATCTCACTGGGCGAATGTACTAAAGCACTCGTCGATGATGATGCAACGTCGTCAGGTGAAGTAATCTCCTGAATTCGATCCGCCAAATCCGATAATTGTTCAATAGTGTGGGTAGTTTGAGAAGCAAGTATTGCTTGAATATTCTTCGGTAAACGGTCGCACCAAATCGTTTTAATAAAATCTTCTGGGACCGAAGGTCCTGCTAGGTCCTGAAGGTGTCTCAGAAACTGCGATGGTTTCATGTCTCCAAGTTTCTCATGCATGAGCAATTGTGTAATCTTATTTTCTTGAGACGCAGTAAGTCGACGAATTAATTCCGTTTTTATTTTATTATATTTATTTTCCGTCGGAGGGTTGATAATAATTTCTTTAACCGTTTTTGCAATCGACAAGTCCAAGTTAGTAATAACATATGTATATTTAGTATGGTCATTAGTAATATTATAATTATAGAATTGACCTTCCAATAATGCAAACCATATCTCTGGATCGTCCGCGGAAAATTGTGGAATTTTGAAATTATTCAGACATCCCAACGAAGAATCGTGTCGTTCACTCGAAACGCGCACTTTACGCGTGCGACGTACGGTGACGTGGTCGCCGTTACGCGAGCCGGCGGTTTTAACGGATTCACTGCTATCACTCATATTGTGCACTGTTCGGGGTCACCAGTTTGGTAGCGTGTGGTGATAGTTAGCTTGCAGACGATTAGTAACAATAATCAAGTCTTGTACAACACAAATATTTATTACACTTAAAAATTAAAGTCACATATAACGGAAGAACACAAAGAAAGATAGTCCACACACAGTTTATAAATAGTACAGAAGGAGTGAAAATAAAGAGTGTACATATATCGGAAACAAAACTACAAGAACGTTCACTAGAAGGTAGGTACGTGACGTAGTGGCCGATAGTATAGCAAGTGCAAGGAATCCGCGACGGTTGGGTGTTTGCGACTCACTAGCTGGCGCATTGTATCGCGCGATCAGCTGTGGTCGACCCAAAATGACGTCACACGGCTCAGGTAGCAATTGCCGTGCAGATTATAAATAATTTTAACCGACGTCGGTGATTTATGAGTTGTGTGTTTTGTAATATGGAAAATAATTAAATAAATATTTTTTGTTTAATAATTTGCGTTCGTATAATATAATTGATTTTGATTTAATAACACATATTTATATATGTGAAATTATATTGTGCATAAATAAATTAATTTGAATTAGTGGGAGTAGCCCACAGATCCAATGCAACACATCTCATAAAAATTGAGATATTTGAACTGAAAAAACTGGTTGATATACCACCGGAGGAGCACTGGAAATATGCTGATGTGAGAACAAGAAAAATAGCAAAAATAGCCACCACCAAATTACACGAAAGTTGGTACATAGTATCACCAAAGAAATTTCTAGTGCACCAAACCTAAAAAAAATATCACTTTAAAAAAAAGACTAAATAAATTATTTTACTAAAATTTTACTTTATTTTATTTTCATTTTGAAGGCATTTTAATAAAACCAAATAATATTTTTTTTACATTAACATTTATTACATAATAAATAATGTTTCATACATATTTTTTTACATAATGCTATCCTTCGCCGTGTGATCCCGGCTAAGAATAGGATCATCCTGGTACTGGTGGTGTCGTAAAAGGCGACTGAAGTACGTGTGGTAGAGTCACGTCGCCAGCAATGGCAACACGCATGGACAGACTCGACCGGACCATACCACCCCCGGCATTTAATACCGGCGTTAAGTAGTGGCTTTATGCCACTGCGTTTCGCACTAGGTAATGCCGGGCTCCGGAGCCCAACCCCCCACCCCTCCCTGGAATATGATAGCGGCACTCAAAGAGAAACTACCCCAGGAGGGTACCAGTACCTCCGGTGCTGGAGAATCCCTCCCTGAGTCTCCAAACTCAGGCTGCCCTTCGAATTCTGGGGAGGGCAAAGTTCCGCGCTATAGACAGGGCAAACGAGACGTACGCTCCACGGCAACCCCTTCCACGCTCAACGTGGACTTTTGCAATATCAGGGGTCTACATTCCAACTTAAATGCCGTCCACCACCACCTCGAGACGGCACGGCCGGCTTTGTTATTCCTGACGGAGACTCAAATTGCCCGACCGAGCGACACAACCTATCTCCAATACCCCGGCTACAAAATAGAACATAACTTTATGCCTCATGCCGGGGTCGCTGTGTTCGTAAGGGAGGACCTAAGTTTCCGTCGTCTTGCCCATTTTGAAGGTCGGGACGTGTCTACCATCTGGCTCCGTGTTGACTCGGACGATCGTGCCCGAGTCTACGCATGCCTTTACAGGTCCCACAGTGGTAATGCAGAAACGGATCGGCTCATGGAGCACATTCAATCGGCTATCGACGATATGCTCTCACAGATTCCCTCCGCTGAGGTCGTGATACTTGGCGATTTTAATGCGCACAATACCAGTTGGCTTGGATCACGCACCACCGACCACGCGGGGCGGGCTGCATTTGACCTTGCTGTGGCAAACGGATTGTCCCAATTGGTTGAGTCGCCTACGCGACTCCCGGACGTGGACAACCACAATGCCTCTTTATTGGACCTTCTGCTGACTTCACATCCAGAGCAGTACCAGGTTGTCGTCGATGCCCCCTTGGGGTCCTCTGACCCCTGCCTGGTGCGGAGTGTCGTGCCCATTAAGCGCGACAGCTGCAGATCACCCGCAACTCGTCGCGTCTGGCACTACAAGTCAGCAGATTGGGATGGGATGCGTACATTTTACTTATCTTATCCCTGGGGGCCGGTTTGCTTCTCTTCTGATGATCCTAGTACCTGTGCCGCTGCTGTTGCCGACGTGGTCCTACAGGGCATGGAACTTTATATTCCTAGTGCTGTAGTGCCAATCGGTGGCAAGTCACAGCCTTGGTTTGATACGTCTTGCAAGCTTGCTGCCTCTAGCAAACGCGAGGCATATCAAATCTGGGCTGAGGCACTGGTTACTAAGGATCCGGAGGTGAAAACCTCAAAAAGGAAGTATAACCGAGCCTCCAGGTTCTTTAAGCGGCAAATTGCCAGAGCAAGGTCCGAGCATATCGCCAAAATTGGCGAGAAGCTTGAGAGCTATCCGTCCGGAACTCATAAGTTCTGGGCGCTCTCAAAGGCGGCTTTTGGCAACTTTAGCCAGCCTTCGCTTCCGCCATTACGCACGGGAAATGACATTTTGGTCCACACGGCAAAAGAGAAAGCCGATCTCCTGGGCGCTCTCTTTGCCTCAAACTCGACTTTGGATGACCAAGGATCAACGCCGCCGACCATCCCGCGGTGCCAGAGCTCAATGCCTGAGGTTAAGTTTAACCAAACAGCTGTTAGGCGAGCTCTGTCCTCTTTGGACATCCACAAGTCGAGCGGGCGAGATGGCATTTCTCCCTTAGTGCTCCGTTCTTGTGCTCCTGAGCTGACACCGGTGCTAACGCGTTTGTTTCGGCACTCTTACTCAGTCGGCGTAGTCCCAGACTCATGGAAGAGCGCTCTTATCCACCCGATCCCAAAGAAAGGCGATGGGTCCGATCCATCTAACTACAGGCCTATTGCCATCACCTCCCTGCTCTCTAAAGTCATGGAGAGCATCATCAATAGCCAGCTCTTGGTTTATCTAGAGGATCACCGATTGATTAATGACCGACAATATGGCTTCCGCCATGGTCGCTCAACCGGTGATCTTCTGGTTCACCTTACCCACCGCTGGGCAGCGGCTATTGAAAGCAAGGGAGAGGGCCTGGCAGTTGGTTTGGACATGGCGAAGGCCTTTGACCGAGTTTGGCATAAGGCGCTCCTGGCTAAACTTCCATCCTATGGGCTTGCCGAGAATTTATGCAAATGGATCGCCAGCTTTCTCACTGGGCGCAGCATCAAGGTCGCTGTCGACGGTTTTTGCTCAAAACATATGCCCGTGAACGCTGGCGTTCCCCAAGGCTGCGTGTTGTCCCCTACGCTGTTTCTTTTGCATATCAATGACATGTTAGAGGATTCTAGCATTCATTGCTATGCAGATGATAGCACAGTGGACGCTGTTTACTCCGGCCTAGCAAGTTTTTCTCGGGAAAACGCTGAACAGTGCCGAAATAAACTTGTGTCTTCTATTGAGGCATCCCTCAACAATGTCTCCTCATGGGGTGAAAGGAACTTAGTTCAGTTCAACCCCCTGAAGACACAAGTTTGCGCGTTAACCACAAAAAAAATCCCATTTATCATATCGCCAGTCTTTCAAAACACTCCTCTTACAGCCGCGCCCAGTATTAGTATTTTGGGCCTTAATGTTTCGAGTGACTGCCAGTATCGCAATCATCTGGAAAGCAAGGCCAAGTTGGCCTCGAAGAAACTGGGGGTCATCAACAGAGCGAGACGGTACTTCACGCCAAAACACCGTTTGGCCCTATATAGGGCCCAGGTTCGGCCTCATATGAAGTACTGTTCTCACCTCTGGGCTGGTGCACCCCAGTATCAGCTTGAACCATTTGATCGCATACAACGTAGAGCCACTCGAATCATTGGGGACCCAATGATCTGTGAAAGGCTTGATACTTTGGCTTTGCGTAGAGACGTCTCCTCGCTTTGCGTTCTCTATCGCATTTACCATGGGGAGTGTTCTGAAGAACTGTTTGACCTGTTACCTGCCGCCGAATTTTCTAACCGCACGGTACGTCATAGGCTACAATATCATCCACACCACCTGGATACGTGGCAATCCACTACTGTGCGGTTTCGTAGGAACTTCCTTCCACGCGCCACAGAACTGTCGATATGACATGGGTACCTTCAAAAAGCGCGTCTATCTCCACCTTAAAGGCCGGCAACGCACCTGTAGCTCCTCTGGTGTTGCACGGGGCCGTGGGCGGCGGCAATCACTTACCATCAGGTGACCCGAACGCTCGTTTGCCTTGTCCTTTTCCATATAAAAAAAAAAAAAAAAAATCCTTATTTAAAATATTATAAAAGATTTGAACATATCGTTTAATAGAAGATCATCATTATTATTATTTGTATCTTGATTAAATATTTCAACAAAGTTAGTGAGACACATACTCTACGCTTAAGATATATATATACAAGACAGTTTCACTACAAAATTTTTCATTTACCACAAAAAGAAGAAAAAACATTTTGAATTATCTGATTGCTATATATCCATCTACTTGTATTTTTTTTTTTTTTTTTTATGGAAAAGGACAAGGCAAACGAGCGTTCGGGTCACCTGATGGTAAGTGATTGCCGCCGCCCACGGCCCCGTGCAACACCAGAGGAGCTACAGGTGCGTTGCCGGCCTTTAAGGTGGAGATAGACGCGCTTTTTGAAGGTACCCATGTCATATCGACATGGAAACACTGCCGCGGGTAGGCCATTCCACAGTTCCGTGGCGCGTGGAAGGAAGTTCCTACAAAACCGCACAGTAGTGGATTGCCACGTATCCAGGTGGTGTGGATGATATTGTAGCCTATGACGTACCGTGCGGTTAGAAAATTCGGCGGCAGGTAACAGGTCAAACAGTTCTTCAGAACACTCCCCATGGTAAATGCGATAGAGAACGCAAAGCGAGGAGACGTCTCTACGCAAAGCCAAAGTATCAAGCCTTTTACAGATCATTGGGTCCCCAATGATTCGAGTGGCTCTACGTTGTATGCGATCAAATGGTTCAAGCTGATACTGGGGTGCACCAGCCCAGAGGTGAGAACAGTACTTCATATGAGGCCGAACCTGGGCCCTATATAGGGCCAAACGGTGTTTTGGCGTGAAGTACCGTCTCGCTCTGTTGATGACCCCCAGTTTCTTCGAGGCCAACTTGGCCTTGCTTTACAGATGATTGCGATACTGGCAGTCACTCGAAACATTAAGGCCCAAAATACTAATACTGGGCGCGGCTGTAAGAGGAGTGTTTTGAAAGACTGGCGATATGATAAATGGGATTTTTTTTGTGGTTAACGCGCAAACTTGTGTCTTCAGGGGGTTGAACTGAACTAAGTTCCTTTCACCCCATGAGGAGACATTGTTAAGGGATGCCTCAATAGAAGACACAAGTTTATTTCGGCACTGTTCAGCGTTTTCCCGAAAAAGACTTGCTCGGCCGGAGTAAACAGCGTCCACTGTGCTATCATCTGCATAGCAATGAATGCTAGAATCCTCTAACATGTCATTGATATGCAAAAGAAACAGCGTAGGGGACAGCACGCAGCCTTGGGGAACGCCAGCGTTCACGGGCATATATTTTGAGCAAAAACCGTTGACAGCGACCTTGATGCTGCGCCGAGTGAGAAAGCTGGCGATCCATTTGCATAAATTCTCGGCAAGCCCATAGGATGGAAGTTTAGCCAGGAGCGCCTTATGCCAAACTCGGTCAAAGGCCTTCGCCATGTCCAAACCAACTGCCAGGCCCTCTCCCTTGCTTTCAATAGCCGCTGCCCAGCGGTGGGTAAGGTAAACCAGAAGATCACCGGTTGAGCGACCATGGCGGAAGCCATATTGTCGGTCATTAATCAATCGGTGATCCTCTAGATAAACCAAGAGCTGGCTATTGATGATGCTCTCCATGACTTTAGAGAGCAGGGAAGTGATGGCAATAGGCCTATAGTTAGATGGATCGGACCCATCGCCTTTCTTTGGGATCGGGTGGATAAGAGCGCTCTTCCATGAGTCTGGGACTACGCCGACTGAGTAAGAGTGCCGAAACAAACGCGTTAGCACCGGTGTCAGCTCAGGAGCACAAGAACGGAGCACTAAGGGAGAAATGCCATCTGGCCCGCTCGACTTGTGGATGTCCAAAGAGGACAGAGCTCGCCTAACAGCTGTTTGGTTAAACTTAACCTCAGGCATTGAGCTCTGGCACCGCGGGATGGTCGGCGGCGTTGATCCTTGGTCATCCAAAGTCGAGTTTGAGGCAAAGAGTGCGCCCAGGAGATCGGCTTTCTCTTTTGCCGTGTGGACCAAAATGTCATTTCCCGTGCGTAATGGCGGAAGCGAAGGCTGGCTAAAGTTGCCAAGTGCCGCCTTTGAGTGCGCCCAGAACTGATGAGTTCCGGGCGGATAGCTCTCAAGCTTCTCGCCAATTTTGGCGATATGCTCGGACCTTGCTCTGGCAATTTGCCGCTTAAAGAACCTGGAGGCTCGGTTATACTTCCTTTTTGAGGTTTTCACCTCCGGATCCTTAGTAACCAGTGCCTCAGCCCAGATTTGATATGCCTCGCGTTTGCTAGAGGCAGCAAGCTTGCAAGACGTATCAAACCAAGGCTGTGACTTGCCACCGATTGGCACTACAGCACTAGGAATATAAAGTTCCATGCCCTGTAGGACCACGTCGGCAACAGCAGCGGCACAGGTACTAGGATCATCAGAAGAGAAGCAAACCGGCCCCCAGGGATAAGATAAGTAAAATGTACGCATCCCATCCCAATCTGCTGACTTGTAGTGCCAGACGCGACGAGTTGCGGGTGATCTGCAGCTGTCGCGCTTAATGGGCACGACACTCCGCACCAGGCAGGGGTCAGAGGACCCCAAGGGGGCATCGACGACAACCTGGTACTGCTCTGGATGTGAAGTCAGCAGAAGGTCCAATAAAAAGGCATTATGGTTGTCCACGTCCGGGAGTCGCGTAGGCGACTCAACCAATTGGGACAATCCGTTTGCCACAGCAAGGTCAAATGCAGCCCTCCCCGCGTGGTCGGTGGTGCGTGATCCAAGCCAACTGGCATTGTGCGCATTAAAATCGCCAAGTATCACGACCTCAGCGGAGGGAATCTAACTAACTACTAAACTACTAACTTCACGCTTTATCCCTAGCGGGGTAGTCAGAGAGAACGGAGCGCCAAACGCTACGGTCTCTACGTACCTCTTTCGCCTCGTCCACTGTCATCAACCTCTTCATACATGCCCTCCGGGGGGTCCTCATGCTTTTTACGTGACCTTCCTCCAGTATCTTTGATACTGTGTTTTCGAAGGTCAACCGAGGTCTCCCCCTACCTCTCTTACCACTCACTTTTCCATCATAAATCTTCATACTTCCCAAGTATACCACCTCATTCACTTGTTCTAATATCTTACTATTTACACTGATCTTGCATTCCGTCCTTTCTTCATCTCTTTTAAAAATCAGAACCTTTGTCTTATTCGCATTGAGGCTTAGACCATTATATTCACACCCTTCTTTCAGAGTGGTGACCAACGCCTGCAACTCGCATTCTGATGATGCAATAAGCACTGCATCATCTGCGTACAGCAGGCAATTCACATTCAGGTCACCTACTTTCACTCCCATATCGCTTTGTTTCACTCCTTGGAGACAGCTATCCAAATACAAATTGAACAACCAAGCTGACATGGCGCAACCTTGTTTGACACCCGATCGGATGTCAAACCAGGGCGACATGCCAGCTCCTACTCGCACACAGGCTGAGTGATCTCTTGCTAAGAGACTTTACGGCCTGCAGCAAGGGTCCGTTCACATTGTACCGGGGTAGTATCTCCCATAATTTCGCTCTAACAACTCTGTCAAATGCCTTTTCCAAGTCCACAAAAGCACAGAAAACTTTTTGGTTAACGGCCAAAAATTTTTCCGTAATCATGCGGAGGGAAAAGATCTGATCCATACACCCTCTTCCAGGTCTAAAGCCTCCTTGGGCCTCCCACAACAACCTTTCAGATCTCTCTTGCATTCTTCTCGCTAAAACCTTAGCATAAACTTTACTACCTAAGCTAATCAAACTGGTAGCCCTATGGCTTGCGCAGTCTATCTGTGAACCTTTGCCTTTATACAAAGGCACGATGACCGCACCTCGCCAATCGTCTGGGACCTCCCCTGATTTCCAGCATAAATTGCACAAAAACCAGAACAAGTCCAAGACGCGTGGCCCACCATATTTGATCATCTCGGCGGTAACTCCATCTGCTCCCGCTGACTTACCACATTTCAGACTTCGTATTGCACTCTCAACTTCTTTTACACTGATTCCGCCATCAGCTACATCAAGACTCAGCGTTTGGCTGTTACTTGAGACTGAGGCGTCATCACATTCATACATCTCCTTGTAAAATTCCGCCCATCGCTGCAAAACGTGTGGTTGTTCTGTTAGAACCACCGTTTCACCGTCCTTCGAAAGCACCCCTTTCATTCTACAGGTTAGCGAGCAACCTCGAGAACCACTAACTTCTCGCCAGAAAAGCTTCGTGTTTTCCCTGAAGTTGTTCGTTAACCTTTCATCTCTTTCATTCTCTGCCCTTTCACGCTTCATCTTTATCAGTACTTTCGTCTGGTGCTTTTGCAGCTTATACTCTTTCTTTTTTATCTCTCTCATACTTTTATCCTTACCAGAGGCTTTATAGTCCTGCCATGCCTTCTTCTTTCTTTCTACGGCATCTTGCACTTCATCGTCCCACCATTCGTCACGCTTTTTGCTAAAGCCTCTTTTTCCTTTTCCACATACCTCTATCGCTGCTTCTTTCATACAATCCCTAAGGTTCTGCCAGCATACTTCAATATTTCCATTTCCAGATTCACTGCTGTCTAGCTTTTTGGAAACTCTTTCTTGATATTCCTTTCTAGTAGGTGGGTCTTGAAGCTTCCAGCTTCTTATGCGGTAATTCGACTGCAAGTCTGGACACCTCGTGTAGCTGCGCCAACCTGCGAACAGACCCCTTATTCTAGCAACGACTAGATAGTGGTCTGTTCCCAGATCAGAGCCCCTAAACACTCGTGTGTCCATGACTTGTCTTCGAATACGCTGATCCACTAGGAATAAATCAATCATACTTTTCCCTTCCGTTCGCTCCCATGTATACATGTGAATTTGTTTGTGGTCAAACATAGTGTTTGCCACAAACAAATTCCTTTCCTTGCAAATTTCCGATATAAGCTTACCAGCCTCATTTATTCTCTTGTCACCATACTGACCTAGCACTCCCTCGTAACCGCTTCGTGCAGTTCCGACCCATCCGTTCAAATCGCCACATATTATTAACTTTTCATTCCCTCTAACGCTACCTAGAACATCCCTGACGCTCTCCCAAAACTCCTCAAGTTCACCTAGTGGAGCTGAGGATACTGGCGCATACGCCACTAACAAGAATACTCTTGTTATCCCCAGCTTGAAGCGAACCCAAAGCAGTCTCGGGTTGATCGCCTTGTATTCAACCACTGCACTAACCAATCGAGAGGACAATAACACACCTACACCTTGACAGCCCCGCGCCTCTCTGGTACGCCGGCCCAGAAAGCGACCCGACTGCCCGGTAAATCGGTAGTATTATTACCCTTCCGCTTGGTCTCAGTCACGCAGACGACATCCAAATCTCTATCATCCATCACATCTAATAATTCATTCATCTTTTCTTCCATCCCTCCTCTTACATTCCACGTAGCTATTTGTAGCTCCGTTCTCCACCTCCCGCCGTTCCGGACATGGCGTGTTGGGTGGCGGTCCCTAACGCCGCATTCGTCGCCACTTGTCACACCAGCGGGGACGCACTGGTGCGCGTCGCCTTGGGGGGACGCCCTATCAGTGCGCTCTCTCGAGATGCACGTGGCGGATGGAACGTTGCAGCCCTCGTAAGAGCTGGCAGGGGTCGCTACGAGCAAGCCTTCCATCTTGGACCCCCATTGGATCTGTGAGAGCATATCGTCGATAGCCGATTGAATGTGCTCCATGAGCCGATCCGTTTCTGCATTACCACTGTGGGACCTGTAAAGGCATGCGTAGACTCGGGCACGATCGTCCGAGTCAACACGGAGCCAGATGGTAGACACGTCCCGACCTTCAAAATGGGCAAGACGACGGAAACTTAGGTCCTCCCTTACGAACACAGCGACCCCGGCATGAGGCATAAAGTTATGTTCTATTTTGTAGAACGCGATCTACAAAAGACAGTGTTGGATTTATCTGAAAAGATTAGCAGTCTGGAAAGCAAGATTGATGATCAGAATATAATAATAGATAGTCAAATGGTCATTATATCTCAGCTAAAGTGTTATCAAAAATCATCGATTACCCCCGAGGAATCAAAGAAAAATTTAGAAAAAAAAGCGCTGCAGCGACCCGTTCGACAAGCCCGCCTAAAAACTGCGTCAGGTGATCCGGACGCTTTAAAGCGCTGCCGAGAACTATCAGAGGTAAACCAATCGAGTAATAACGAAAATTCTAACGACATTCATACAAGTGAGACTACAAAGACACCAACGGAACTCGCGACTATACAAAATAACATTTCTCAAATTAATAATTCGCACGTTAGTGTTACCAATGATGTGGGAAGTAACGAGAAAAACTGGAAAAAAGTACACTATCGTTCCAGAACAAATAAACGGCAAGTTATTCGAGGGAGTGGGTCGTTTGATTGTGAGTTGCAAACTGTGGAGCGAGTGAAAAAAATTCATGCGTGTTTCTTCAAACCAGATACGACTGAAGATGCGCTCAAATCCTATATGGAAAAAAAATGCGCGGACGATGCGTACATTGTTGAAAAAATGAAACTGAAACATAACTACTATGCATCTTTCATCATAAAAGTCCCGAGTAGTAAATTTGAATATTTCATGTGTCCCGATAACTGGCCTCCACGCACTGAAGTAAGTGAATGGTTTCGAAGCGGCGCCGGGCGTGCCGTGCGGCCGCCCTTTGGACGCGGCGCCAACGGTCACACCGGTACAAAGCAAGATGGATAAGTACAGTGATAGTTACACATCTCGTTTAGTTATATGTCATCAAAACATTCAATCGTTAAACAATAAGACGAAAATGCTTGAGGTATTGTTAAAAAAAAGCCTGTCCTGTGATGAATTAGCATTAACGGAACATTGGTTAACTGACAAACAATTAAATTGTATTAATATAGACGGATTTGTATTAATGTCTAGTTATTGTAGAAATAAGTCGCTGCATGGCGGATCATGTATATATGTTAATAAATGTATTATTGCAAAGGAAAATGCAGATATTTGCAAACTTTCTTTAGAAAAGTGCTGTGAAATTTCTGCGATAGATTTAATTGATTTTAATATTACTGTTATTTGTATTTATAGATCGAATTTGACATTATTATTCGACTTTCTGGTTGCTATAGAACGACTTCTCGATAACTTAAGCCATAGTAATAAAAATTGTATAATTGTTGGAGATGTTAATATTAATTGTTTAAGAAATAGTTCGGAATATAAAAAAATACATGATATATTGCTATGCCATAATTTCAAAAATATAGTCGATTTTCCAACGAGAGTCACATCACACTCAGCAACTTCGATAGACCATGTTTATATAAATTTTTCAGGTAATAATAATACTGTTTCAGCCGTCGTGACGAACATAAGTGATCACTACGCTGTGCGCGGTGAGTTTTTTATAACTTCCTCCCCATCGGACCACACCCAAAAGATACGTAAGTGCACTTTGTCCTGTATTCATAACTTTATTATTGCTATTGAAAGTATAGATTGGCCAGATATATGTGAAAAGAATAATTCATGTGAGCTCCTGGCTAAGTCGATCATAAATATACTAATTAATAAAATAAACATATGCTTCCCCTTTATAAATAAACAACCAATGAAAGTTAAAAATACAACCTGGATTACAAATGACATTCTAAATTTAAAGTATATTTTAGATTTAATGACAGATCTTGCTAATAAATTTTCAACTAATTTACATTTACATTATATGATTGAAGATTTTAAAAAAACTTATGAAAACAAATTGACATCAGAGAAAACTTCTTACTATAGTAACTTAATAAGTATAAGCGACAATACAACTAAAACTATGTGGCATATATTAAAACGTGAATCGGGCAAAAATAACAAACCTCGCCAGCGATTTACTGACGACATTAAAAAAGTTAATGGACAACTTTTTTCCAATAAGTTAGAAGTAATGAATTATTTAAATGTACAATTTACGAACGTTTCGGCATTAAACGGACAAAATTTTGCGGATATAAATATTTCACATAAGATTTTGAATGAAGTTTCCAGCTGTTCTAACAAATGTATCAGATTTCAACCTTTTACAATTAAAGAGATTTATTTACTCATAACTAAAAAAATTGCCAATAAACCTACTAAAGACATTTATGGTATTTCTATAAAACTATTGCGTAACATTAGTAATATTATGTGTTATCCTCTTGAAAGTTTATTTAATAAATGTTTGAAGAATGGAACATATCCTCAACCGCTAAAGGAAGTAAAAATATGCCCTCTGTATAAAGGAAAAGGTGACAAAAGCGATCCTGGATGCTACAGACCAATTGCTATAATCCCTGCTATTGCTAAAGTGTTGGAACATGGTGTAGCTTCCCGTCTAACGAACTTTTTGTTAGACATAGATGCACTATCAGACCGCCAATATGCGTACCGGAGTGGTCAATCAACCACTTTAATGGTTCGAGAGGTTATTTTAAAAATTTTAGAGGCACGCGAACAAAAAAGCAAGTAGCGCTACTTCTCTGCGACCTCTCCAAGGCATTTGATGTCGCAGATAGAACAATCTTAAAAATGAAATTTAGACATTATGGAATTGATGGTCCAGCGCTTAGATTGCTAGTAGACTTTATGTCTCATAGACGTCAGGCGATAGTTGACGAAGAATCTTGTCTAGAATCAATTAAACTCACATCTGATAATGGGGTCCCGCAAGGATCTTCCCTCTCAAATATTGCATTCTCTATTTTATTGAATGATTTACCTCCTTATATAAAAAAAGGTGAAGTATTTATGTACGCAGATGATGTTGCGGTAGTAGTTGCTGAGTCATCCATTAGCAGCTTGGAGCAAGGCTTAAATAATATAACCACCTGTTTGCATGAGTGATTTTCTGTTAATGGCTTAGTCCTTAACACTGAAAAAACTCAGTTTATAAAATTTAATCTTGGGGGTCGAGTCGATAAGCCATTAAATGTAAAAATAAGAGGAAACTCTATTAAGCAAGTAAATGTTGCGAAGTTTCTCGGTTTTCATGTGGACCATAGTCTAAAATGGGATGAACACATGCAACAGTTAACTATAAAGCTGTCCTCGGCTTGTTTTGCGTTAAGTCGCGTGGCGTCAACCATGGCCGCAGGCGCGGTTCGAGCTTGTTATTTTGCGTCAGTGCAGTCCTCTTTGCAGTATGGTATAGACATATGGGGTCGTGCTGCAGACTGGGATCGTCTCTTTCGAATTCAAAAACGAGCGATACGAATTATTGCTAAAGTAGGCCAAGACACTTCCGCCCGACCATATTTCTCACAACTAGGTATATTGACATTACCATCGTTGTTAATATACAGCGTCGCGGTATATGTGGTAACAAACTACGAAAAATTTTCGAAACGCAGTGATGTAGTTCTCTATAGTATGCGCTTCCCGAATCGTCTAGTCTCAACTAGTCGAATTTTATCAAAAATGGCTAAAGCTGTTGGAGTGATGGGTCCAGAGGTATATAATAGACTACCTTGTGATGTCAGAGATGCTCCTAGTGTCAACGTTTTTAAATACAAACTAAAGAAATGGTTAATCGAGAAGTCGTTTTATAGCTATAAAGAATTTTTAGAAAATAATATTATAAGATATTAGATAGAACAACAATTTTAATTTATATATTAAATTTTTTCAAATAATTTAAATAAAGTGTAAAAGTTGAATTAATATAAAATAATGCAATGTAATATAATGTAATTATCATATAACCTAAATGTGTATTCTGTTTATTGTTTGACTTGTAATTAATGTTACCAATAAATTATGATTATGATTATGATTATGATTATCGAAATATTCTCCAATTCCATTTGTACCTATGTAAATTGCTATCCAATGTGAGCCTGGTTTTGTATCAGGATCTAAATTACTGATCAAATAAACAGGAGTTGACATATGAACCGGCAATCGATTAGCAGCAAAAACATTTGACGTTAAGGTGGGATGTATTGCTTTTAAAGATTTATTTATCTCTAAAGTATTCATGCACACAAAAGTTATCAAATATATATAACATATGAAATGGAGAATGTTATTTTATAAGAAGACCTACAATCTGTTAACTACTAAAATCTACACTTACGTTTCTGTTCTTGTCTATTTCAATTAAATTATCAAACTCAGCATAAACAATGCAATTTATTGTTTGAGTGAGAGCATTTTCAAACCTTACTTCTAACCTAACACTCCTATGTTTGATTAAATTCCAATGTGAAGAGGTGTATGCAGCTAAATCAGGAGTTACATCAAAAGCCATCAGACAATATCCTTTTGGATATCTATCTCTGTTGATGCCATTACCCTCATTCAAGAAGTGAATACCAGTTCCCGTAAATAGTGTATGATACATAAGAGTATGAACTCTATTATTAAACGCTGGTTGTAAAGTTTTTGATGGTATTTGCATACCATCGATATATAAACTAAACGTTTATTAATACCAAAGTTATCAAAATCGTATGGGTTTTTAGTATAACTACCGTTAAAAGCTGTGTTATTAACAAATCCAATAATACACCGTGTACGGTTTACGTACAGATTTTATATAGCTGACACCGCGACCTCGTTTATGACGCATTAGAACGAAATATATTTAAGTCAATTTTTTATACAATAAAGGGGGCAGTTGACGGGCGGCTCTTACCGCGGATTGGCATCCAACTTAAACTTAAAACTTTGTAACTAACTTAATAAACTTTTACTCGCTAATCTTGTGGTTTATATCAACTCAACACTATTACGAGCCATACACGAAATTTGGTCCTTCGAGCTTCAAGATCACGAAATTGGTCCATCGAGCTTCAAGATCAACGAATTGGTCCTACTAGCTCAAGATAACGAAAAAGTGGACCTTCGAGAAATCAAGACCTGCGAAACAATTTCGGGATTAAACTGAACTAACGATACTGCGACGAAACAGTTCTACGGTAAACAAACTTAACTTAATAATTTACAACTTATCTGCTTAACTGCAAACAACAATGGCTCAGAACGTCCAGGATATCATTAGCCGCCAAGAAATTATTTTTGGAGAACTGAAACAACTAAACAACAATTATAAAAAAGATAGTCCAAGCAGGAAGACCTTGGCTTACTTAGAAGATCGTCTTTCCCGTCTGAACTCAAATTGGGAGAAATTTGTATACAACCATCAACTACTGGAAAAAACTGAAAAGACGGATAATCAATACTTCAACGATGATGTTTTCAACAAAACAAAGAGGATGTACGAAGATATTTTGCAAGACATACTAAAGAGAAAAGCGGGGCTACCATCGGCATCTACAAGCAAGCAAATTCAAAATACTCCTCCGGCGTCACCTAAAGAAGTCAAAGAAAACAAGTCGAAATTTAATTTCGAAGATATTAAATTTCACGCACCTCCACGGGAAACTAATGAGTCAACTGAAAAACAACAGGATCTTTTACGGCAACAATTCTGTAACTTTCGAGCTTTCGAGCGGACTGTGGAGAAAATTAACTTTAATTCAGTGAAGGAAAAATGGGAACTTGAAGATAACTTAAACATGTTGAAAATAAAATGGGATCAAATCGAAAAAACTAACTGGGAACTCGACTATATATCACGGGATGAAGATTTAACGTACAAACAAAAATATGAAAATATAGAAAATATCTACGATAACCTACGTAAGAAGCTGCAACATAATATCTGGAATAACTCGCATTACGAAAGGGCTACACCGAAAATTGTTATCCCGGATTTCAATGGTAATTACAACCAGTGGTTAACATTTAAAGATCTCTACATCGAAAGCGTGCATAACAATCCCATGTTGTCTAAAGCTCAAAAAATGCAGCATCTTAAAACTAAACTAAAGGGCGAAGCGGAGAAACTAGTTCAACATCTCGGGATCAGTGCTGAAAACTACACATCTTGCTGGGAGATTCTTACTCACCGCTATGACAACAAACGACTTTTATTTACATCTTACATAAATACATTATTGAACCAAAATTCAATACAAGAAGCAAGCGCAGCCAGCATAAGAAAGCTACATGACGTCATGTTAGAATGTTTAAACGGGCTTAGTAACATTGGTTTGGACATAACCAATTGGGATCCGATTATTGTTCATTTATTAATGCAAAAACTGGATAAACCAACCTACAACGAATACATCAAAGACCTCAAGCAACCGAGAGATTTCCCTAATTTGGAAGAATTTATAAACTTTTTAGAATCAAAATTTATGGCTTTGGAAGCATTACAAGGAAGTTATCATCAAAAATCATATCCAACTAAATATACGCCACCAAATAAATACTTCAATAATTTATCAACAAATCGCAATAATAATTATAAATATAATACGCCGAGGTCATCGTACTTTAATAGGTTTCAAAAGACAGCAAATACACACTTCGCAACAACAAAAATCTGCCCGCTTTGCAAAAGAGATCACGTGTTGATGAACTGTGACAAATTCCTTGCAATGAACGGAAATGCACGCAAAAACACAGTAAGCAATTTAGGTGTTTGTTCGAATTGTTTATACAGTCATGGAGAACAGCGATGTTTTTCGACAAAATAGTGCAAAAAATGTGATAAGCCACATCACACTCTCATGCATGATGGGGAACATGAGCAACCCAGCAGCAGCGAGCACCGAATGAATAAATTCCTATCGACACCATCTACATCTCATGCTGTGAACAATATTATTAATGAGGAAAAAGAAGTTTTGTTAGCGACTGTACTTTTAAAAGTGAAGACGATCGATGGAAATTGTATCAACTTAAGAGGTTTACTTGATCAAGGTTCACAAGTTAGCCTTATTACGGAGCATGCCGCACAACTTCTCAGATTACCGCGGCGAAAAATGAGCGCTGTCGTGTCGGGAATCGGATCATTGTCCGGAAATTGCAAAGGTTCTATTAACTTAGAATGCAAATCAATTAAATCGGAATACGAATTCAACATACAAACTTTAATAATGAAAAAACTTATCAACAAACTACCTACTTCATCTTTTTCAATACAAAATTGGAATTATATAAAAAACTTACAACTAGCCGATCCACATTTCAATGTGTCGGGCCAGATCGACTTACTTTTGGGTGCCGAGATATATTCAGAACTCTTATTAAATGGAGTCATACGAGGGGGCAAGGATTTCCCTGTAGCTCAAAAAACTAAAGTGGGTTGGATTTTATGTGGAAATGTAAAAACGTTCAACTGCTGTGTAACACTTAATGACCTTGAAAATATGTCACGGTTTTGGGAAACTGAAGAAATTACTCATTCTACAACTTTAAAAAACGAGGAACAATACTGTGAAGGTTTTTTCAACTTAACTACTAGAAGATTGGACGACGGAAAATACGTGGTTCAGATGCCTATGAAACTGATTGATGACACGTGTTTAGGAGCAACAAAGCCACAGGCTCAAGCACAATTTTTACAACTCGAAAGAAAAATGCGGTTGAATTCCGACTTATCTAAGGAATACAACCTTTTTATGAACGATTATATTGCACTGGGTCATATGAAACCTGTAACAGAAGAAACGAAGAGTAAGAGTCAAGTCTACTTACCTCACCACGGCGTACTTAGGGAGGAGTCCACTACTACAAAATTAAGAGTAGTTTTTAACGCATCTTTTAAAACGAAGAATAACAACAGCCTCAACGATTTAATGTACTCCGGTCCTAACTTACAAAAAGATATGTTCACACTACTTATTAACTGGAGAATTTTTAAATACGTTTTTACGGCGGATATAGAAAAAATGTATCGTAATATTTGGATAGATGAACAACAACAAAACTTTCAAACCATAATTTGGAGATCGTCCCCAAAGCATCCTCTCCAGGAGTGGCAATTATGTACTGTAACCTATGGGATAAAAAGCGCACCCTACTTAGCCATGCGAACTTTACATCAGCTTGCAATAGATGAGAAAGATAGTTATCCGGAAGCTGTGAAAATTTTACAAAACTATTTTTATATGGATGACTTAGTCTATGGGCACAATAATATAGAAGAGGCGAAGCAACTGATTCTTAACTTAATCAAATTGCTCAAAAAAGGAGGATTTAACTTAAGAAAATGGAAAAGCAATGAAAAAACTATATTGGAAGATTTGCGAGATGATCAAAGAAGCATGGAAAATAACCTTAACTTTAACCCAGAACAAATCTCAAATACAAAAATGTTAGGTATGAACTGGAATCGAACTCAAGATACTTTTACCTACAGCTGGAGTTTACCTCACAAGAAAAATCTTACGAAGCGTGTTTTACTGAGTGAAATAAGCAAGCTTTACGACCCTCTTGGTTTTTTGTCACCGGTAACTATAAAGGCAAAATTACTGTTTCAAAAAAATCTGGATCAGTAAAATCGACTGGGATGGACCTCTACCCTCTGAACTAACTATGGAGTGGGAGACAATAAAAAGAGACCTCCCATCAATAAGTAAAATTTCAATACCAAGATGGTTGCAATGTACAAATAAAAATCTCGAAATTTTGGGTTTTTGCGATGCCAGCGAAAAGGCGTACGCGGGCATTATATATGGTCGAGTGAAACTTATAAACGATACCTACATTATTACCATAATAACTGCGAAAACAAAGGTCGCGCCGCTGAATAAGAAAATATCTTTACCGAGAATGGAGCTTTGTGGAGCTTTATTACTAGCCAAGTTAATAGATAAAGTCAAGAAGACGCTATTCGATAATCATCTAAAAATAAATTGTTGGAGTGACTCGAAAGTGGTATTAGCGTGGCTACGAGGAGATATCAACCGATGGGAGCGATATATTGCTAACAGAGTTTCCGAAATAAATAATATAATATCACCTAATCAATGGAGTTATGTAAAATCGGAAGAAAATCCTGCTGACTGTGCCACTCGGGGGCTATACCCTACACAACTTCAAAAATTCAAACTTTGGTGGGAAGGGCCAGCTTGGTTAAAAACATATAGTATTAAAGATTGTCAAGATAATAACCTGACCTACTTAACAAACAATGGCCAGTCAACAAAATGCTGCGTGGCAATTTACAAAACGTGTGAAATTGTAAACATTATATTACGTAAATATAGCAGTTACAAGCGCGTAATTCGAGTACTTGGCTGGATAATACGAATAATAAATATCCATATTCGCAAGAAGTCAATAAACTTTAATTATAACTTAGCCGACTGTGACAACAATAAAAATAGGATTATGAGTTTAACTGTATCAGAAATTACTGAAGCGGAAGATATAATTATTAAAAATGTGCAACGGGAATATTTTGGAGAAGAAATTGAACACTTGGAGAAGAATAGAATAATACCGTCGAAAAGTAACATATTGAAGTTGACTCCATTTCTCGATGCGAAGGGGTTATTACGCGTCAAAGGGCGTCTTATTAACGCATATTTACCTCCTGAAACAAAGCATCCCATTATACTTCCTTCTACAGGAAGATTAACGGAGATTATTATTCAAGAAGCACATCGCAGCACGCTGCATGGCGGCGCTCGGTTAACTTTAGCTTATATACGTCTCAAATACTGGATCATAGGGGGTAACAGGACAGTGAAGAAAGAGTTGCGGCAGTGCGTAAGATGTCATCGTTTCAAAACCCATCGGAACGAACAAATTATGGGAGACTTGCCGAAAGAGAGAGTAACTCCAACGAGACCTTTTACAAACACTGGTGTAGATTTCACCGGGCACGTTGATGTGAAGATTAACAAAGGGAGAGGAGTCAAAACATGCAAAGCTTACATAGCTATTTTTATTTGCATGGTTACAAAAGCTGTGCACCTTGAATTAGTTTCGGATTTAACTACGCAAGCATTTCTCGCCGCTTTCAAAAGAATGTGTGCACGCAGGGGTACACCAAAACAGATGTACTCAGACAATGGTACGAATTTTGTAGGAGCTGCTAAACTACTTCAAGAAGACTTTGATCGAACCCACACCTTCCGGTCATCTGAATTTTATGATGAAATGAGTAACATGAAAATTCAATGGCATTTTAACGCACCTTTTTGGCCAACCGCTGGTGGACTTTGGGAGGCTGCCGTTAAATCAATGAAATATCATTTAAAAAGAGTTCTAGGAGAGCAGAAGCTGACTTATGAACAATTTTATACATTACTTAGATTGAGGCTTGTTTAAATTCACGCCCACTTTGTCCATTAACTGAAGATGTGGAAGACCTGGAATATCTCACACCAGGTCATTTTCTCATCGGTGGTTCCTTATTGTCCCCACCACAGGAAGAAGAAAACCTTAATCAAATTGATTTAAGAAATAAATGGAGATTGATAGAACAAATGAACTTACACATTTGGAAACGCTGGTCGAATGAATACATACATCAATTGCAAGTAAGAAGCAAATGGAAACAATCAAGAGAAAACTTAGAAAAAGGAAATCTGGTGCTAGTGAAGGATGAACACGTACCTCCAGGGAGATGGGCCATTGGAAGAGTTATAGAGCTACATAAAGGCGCTGACGACAGGGTCCGAGTAGTCACCATTAAAACCAAAAAGGGATTACTGAAACGACCTATAACAAAACTGTCACCATTGCCACAACAAACAAAGTTACGTAATAAAGATGAAGACAAAAATAATAATATAAATAACAAAGATGAAATACAAACTGAAAATCTTAAAAAGCAACGAAAGCGAGGTTGTACAAAAATAAAGAAAGCAAATTTATTGTCCTTATTCCTTATGACAATAATAACTATGGGAATTGCAAATTCAGCACCAACAATTAATAACTATGAGGTCACACTCATACAAAATAACCATCCAATGTATTTCGACGAGGCAGGAAAACTACAGTTAATACATGACGAATGGACGCTCTTGATTTATTATAACTTAACATCATACTGGAAAGCTTCGAGTAAAATTAACATTTATATTGATCAGATAGACAGACTTTGTCAAAGAATATCACATGAGTATAAGCCATGCGAAACAGTCGTCGATCAATTACGTCATGAATTGCATCATTTACTTGAATATAATACAATGATATTGTCATCGCATGCACGGCAGAAGAGAGGCTATTTCGATGGAGTTGGAAAATTATCAAGAACACTTTTTGGAGTGTTAGACGCAGATTTCGCTCAAAAATATGAAAGGGATATTCAAAACTTACAAAATAACGATAATTATTTATTACAACTTATAAAAAACCAAACGCTTATTTTAGAAGCAGAAAATAACTTAGTGAAAAGAAATACTGACTTTATTGATAAACAATTTCAAGCAATAAATGCCTACTTGAATCAAACTTGCAGCACTATTGCAAAAATTGAAAATAGAGCACATATATTGTACACAATAAATGATATTAATTCCGCTGCGGTGACGTCATCTTTAATTTTAACCGAATTACATCGAATTCAAGAACTACTCATGAACGCTCTCGCTGACATCTTCAAAGGACATCTCGACACACATCTATTTCCCGCATCTCAACTGATAGAACAACTGAACATTATATCTGGAAGATTACCGCAAGGATTATCTTTACCAATAAAGGATATACAGCGAGATTTTCAAACCATTTTCCAGTTAATTCATGTGAAGGCTCGAATCACAAATAATTATTTACTTTTTGAATTGCACATTCCGTTGCTGAGTGATGATAATTACATTATATATCGAATAATACCTATACCATTTTTAAGAGAAGGTCGTTTAAAAATAGTACAACTCTTCTCGGATTTCATCGCGATTAACTTGATAAAAAACTCCTATATAACGTTAAAAGAAGAAGATATGCAACATTGCACTTCTTACGGAGAAGATGAATTCACGTGTATTTCGAGCCAGCCTGTATACAGCTTCCACAATAAGGATGCACCCTGTGAAGCGGAGGTATTCAGTCAACAAACGTTATTATCGTGCATCATCAAGGATACAACATGCAAAGAAACTTGGATAAAATTGCACAGACCGAACGTCTGGCTATTTACATTGTGCGACAAACAGCTGATGCGCGTCATATGCGGCGATCACGTTACGCCGGCGGTCATTGACGGGACTGGAGTCATCGTATTAAAGCCTAAATGCTTACTACAGAAAAAAGACGCAACATTGTTTACGTACAATCATCTGGGAAGCAAATTGAACATGAACTCGAATATTACAATTCCTACTCTAAACTCCACTATTAACAACATATTTCATCTTAGTTGGAAGAACGTACAGTTGAATATCACGCAGTTAGATATTCCAGCTACAGGTGTTAAAAAAGTCGAACGACAACTAGCTTATCAAAAGCAGCACGAAACTTTGCCCGTGACCTCAAATATCACATCTCACGATGTATACTTTTACTCAGTGACTTCTTTGCTGTTGGGAGCGATTGCTACGTTTCTTCTTTATTACATAGTAAAAAGATGGATTAAGAAAAAAGCAAAAGAAACACAATTGTTCGAAGAACCGAAAAAGAGTAGGGAAGAAATCGAAATGCGTGAGATACGACATTCGGCATCTCTGGAGCTGCCACAAAGATTTACTTTTGAAGATATCTCAAAGTGAAATTACCTTGTTGCATTTCAAATCATATTAGTTCTTTTTCATTTTTACTTTTAATGTTTAAGCTTTTAATCTTTATTTTTATCATTTAATTTTTTCTCTTGTATTTGTTTTGCTGTACTGGATGCCCATCCTATTATCTTGTCTCGGGAGCATGTACGGTTTACGTACAGATTTTATATAGCTGACACCGCGACCTCGTTTATGACGCATTAGAACGAAATATATTTAAGTCAATTTTTTATACAATAAAGGGGGCAGTTGACGGGCGGCTCTTACCGCGGATTGGCATCCAACTTAAACTTAAAACTTTGTAACTAACTTAATAAACTTTTACTCGCTAATCTTGTGGTTTATATCAACTCAACACTATTACGAGCCATACACACCGTTTAGGTATCTGTCCAAGGAAAACATTGTCAAGTGTTTTACCCTGAACACCAGATGGAATTGTTAAGACTTTTACTTCAGCTCTTGTGATTGGATAATTTGCAGTTGTAGATGCTAAAACTTTTTGATGAGCAAGCAGTACACTCGGATTTATTCGAGCTTTACGAATCATAAGAGTAGCATCAGTGATTGATACTTTTACTTTTATATCATTTATTGAAGCCATGAGGTTAAAAGAATCTCTTGATCTAACTAGTTTTACACACATTTCAACACCGTTTATCAAAAACTTTTCTTAAATTAAAAAAAAAATTAAATTAGCTTCACGCTATATCCCGCACACAGCAGGGTAGGCAGAGGGAACCTAAAGTTAAGACACTCCGTTCCCCACTTCCTGCCGAATTGGAGGCATTGCGTGTTAAGTGGCAGAACTCAACGCCGCACTTTTGCCTTGACACCAGAGCGAAGAAATGAAAATATAAATTTAAGTAAATATTTCATCTCTTTGAGTGGGGATCGAACATACAACCAGTCAGTTTTACAGTCACGCTTCGTGCCGCTGCGCTATGACTGGCCTCAAAAAAAAACTTTTCTTGATTAAAAATATCTCCATGCAAATGTCCAATCATTTCCACTTCTTTACTTTCCTTTACATATTTTTGTCTTTCTGTGAATCCTTTATTTGCTTCATCAGTATTGTTCATTTTCCCAGCAGTGTCTTCATACTACAATTCACATGTAAGATGTGATTGTTTCGCATGTGGAGGATAATTTAATAGAGTTTCTATGTAAGCACGATATCCATATGTATTATTTGGTGGAGACATAAGTTTTCGATTTAAATAGACATCTAATTGACTAAAAAGAGAGTGAAGCCAATAATTGACTGGAGCTACAACAGTTGTATCCTCAAGAGGTGTTAGATCTTGATTTACTATTTTTGCTTTGACATGAATTAATGTATGTGACAAATCAATGTAATCATCACCAGATCCAGGAATTTGAAATTCTAATGGTCCATCGTCGCTGAGTGATGAAATTTGTTTGTAGTGAATCCATTGTCCATTTTCTATGCTTGTTTGAGTTGATGGTAAAGCGAATAAGTCCAGTTCGGATTTGGCACATTCACAAGAATGATTATGTAAAAACGACATTATTTTTTATTTGTTGAAAATATATCGTTATAATTTAATTTAAAATTTCTTTTAGCTCTTTTTAATGTTCTTCCTTTTAGATTCTCTGACTGAATGAGACTTTGTAGGCGACGTCTACTGTTTTTGTTACCTGATCCTGTCATCACTCGATCTATTTTATCATCAGCTTTTCTTTTTAAATTTGAAGTAGCTTTCTTAAAACGTTCTTGCACTGATTCATTTAATGGTTTTGCCTGTACCATGTCTGATAAAAGTCCTACACCAGCATTCAATGCCTCTTTTCCAACCACTCTTGCTCCATTTGACAACAGAGGTAGAATTGATCTAAACAATCCACCCAAAAAACTTCCAATACCATGACCACGCTGATGTGTTGTACCTTTATAGATAACCCCAATTCCAGTTCCAGCTTGATGGATGTAATATTGTTGATATGGACAAATATTATCACTACGTTTCTCGTACATCATTTTATTTAAATTAGTTGCGTTTGAAATGTAACTTAACACAGCTCGTTCCAAATTCAAATGTTATATTTTCTCCGGTGTTAGACCTTATATCTATTTCAATTGTATCAAACTCTCTACGCATTACTGGGATATAGCGCGGTGGCGAAAAAACGTGCATTTTGTTAGATCCATATGCATATTTAACTGGATCCAAGGAAATAATCCGTAACAATGAACACATTACGTCTCCCACTATTTGAGGTTCTACGATATCACAGTAAATTAATAGTTGTGATGGTAAACCTAAGTAAAGGTTAGCTGAAAATTTACCTGTAGTTTATTTCTTACATCAGTATTAGGATCAAAACCAAGCTGAAGACTTAACTTTGAAGAAAACTTAAGAGAAATGAGGTCATCGATATTTCCGGTTAAAGTGATGTATTTTGAAATTTTATCGTAGCGTAGTTTAAATGATTCTCTAGAATTCAGTGCTGATAGAACATCATCTATATTTTCATAACTAGATGCTGGGATATGTTATCCAGAGGGTGCCCTGACTAATATCTGTCCGATATTAGTTCTTGGGCATACGGGTACGCGACCCCGGATCCTCGAGCCACCACTTGTTATAACCCCGTCCAGTCCGTATAAGTGGTGTCCCCTCCTTTCAATCTCTTCCTTTTTCCTACCTTCTCCTTCTACCCATCCTTCCCCCCCTTTTTTATATGTCCTATTCCTCTTCCCCCGGTTTCTCCCCATAAAGGGGTTTTGGAGGTCAGATGGCAGTCGCTCCATTTAAAAACCGCCATCCGTCGCTACAAATGGACAGTTTGCGTAGGAAACTGGGTACGGCTAGGGCGTCGCCGCTAAACGACGCGCAGGCACATCGCCCTACACCTGCGATAAGTGGGCAAGGGCTACCGTGTCAAGTACGGGCACGGCTAAAGACGCGATTACCCAGAAGGAAACTCCGCTTTGCAACGTGGAATATTGGCTCTCTAACCGGACGATGCAGGGAACTCGCAGATGTACTCATGAGACGTCGGGTCCAGTGTGCTTTCCTCCAGGAAACTCGCTGGAAGGGCAATAAGTCCCGTAACATCGGACAGGGTTACCGGCTTTTTTGCCCAATGTCGAGGGGCCGAGCGCCTCGAGCCGGAGGCTGTACACCGGAGTGGTCCGATCGATGGCCCTCTACGGCGCTAACGTATGGGCGGACGCCCTGGATCGGCACAACATTGCCCTGCTGCGACGTGCGCAGAGGGTGATGGCCATCCGGGCGATACGGGGGTATCGGACCATCTCCGGCGAGGCGGCGTGCGTGCTGGCCGGAGTCGTGCCGTGGGACCTGGACGCGACGTCTCTGTCGTCGGTCTATTGCCGGCGTCGGGGCCTCGCGTCCGGGGCCGCGGCAAGCCCAGTGCGCACCGAGGAGGAGCGGGAAGCCGCGATCTTAATGTGGGAATCCCGGCTGGCGACACCATCTGCCGGCCGGTTGACGATCGAGGCTGTTCGTCCAGTCTTCCGCCAGTGGTTAGCGCGGCGTCACGGCGTCCTAACCTTCCGCACGACGCAGGTACTCACGGGGCATGGCTGCTTCGGGGGTTACCTGTGTCGGATCGCCGGGAGGGAGCCCGACGCTCGGTGCCACCACTGCGACGACTGCCTCGTGCCTGAGACGGCCCAGCACACGTTGGAGGTGTGCTCTGCCTGGGCGTCTCAACGTCGCGCTCTGCGCGACGTCATAGGGGACGACCTCTCCCTGCCGGCCGTGGTTAAGGCCATGGCCGGCAGCGAGACGTCGTGGGATGCGGTCTCCTCCTTCTGCGAGGCAGTGGTGCTCGAGAAGGAGTCGGCGGAACGGGCGAGGGAGGCTATTGCCGAACTCGCCATCAGAGTCTTACTGCCCTAAGTAAAGTTGTGTTTTTTTTAAGTATATTATTTTTACAAAGCATCTTCAAGACTGCAATTGTAATTACTGTGCACGATAATTTAAGAAGCCAATTTACAACGAAAAATTATTAACGACATCTAGTGACAAATTATAAGATCAATATTAAGATGTCGCTGTCTGGGAAATCGAAAAAAAATATACATGTTCCGCGGGAGGGAGTCAGCTCAGTGACTGATTCTCAAAATGTAACAACGCGTGCAAAAGTTCGTGTGTCGGTGAGTCCGCCGTCAGTTACATGCAATGATATTCGACAAATAGTCAAAGAAGAACTTCAATGTAGTTTGGATTTACTTAAAAAGAATATGATAGAGCAATTTGAAAATAAATTAAAAGATCTTCTCGACCACGTTGCTGGCATTACCTCGTCAATAAGTTTCCTAGAGGAGAAATATGAAACAATTCGGGAAGATATGTCAAATAAAATTAAGTGCATTAAAACACTTGAAATTGAAAACAGTATTTTAAAGACAAATATATCGGAACTTACGACTAGGTTAAATCTAATCGAACAACATGGAAGGGCTGACAACCTAGAGATACAATGCATCCCAGAGCATAAAAATGAGAATTTATTGAGTGTAACTAAACAAATAGCTAACTCAATAAATTACAAATTGAATGACGCGGCTATTCATCTATGCACAAGGATTGCTAAACAAAATAGAGATAGTAAGAGGCCTCGGTCGGTACTTGGTAAATTTAGTAATCAGAGAATACGTGACGCTTTTTTGGCTGCAACTATTAATTTTAACAAAAAAGCAAGTAATCCTACCGAGAGACTTAATACGTCGCACTTGGGTATAGGAGGGGATAAAAAGCCCATTTATGTGCTAGAACATTTATCTCCATCTGTGAAGTCACTACATGCTGCAGCAAGACTTAAAGCTAGAGAGATTGGGTATCGATTTGTTTGGGTTAAGGGAGGTATCGTTTATATGAGAAAATCGGAGGACTCTGCGTATAAAAATATTATGAATATAAACTGTTTGAAAGATTTAAGTTAATTAAGAATGTAATAGTAATATATCATGTGCGTGGCACGTTGTATGTATAAAATTCACAGAACTTAGCTGTTTTTATCAGAATGTCTCTTACATTCTGATAAAAACAGCAAAGTTCTGTAACAGTAAGTCTTAGATAGTTAGTTCTGTAACAGTAAGTCTTAGATAGTTTACTGAGAGAGTGCGTCAAAAGCTATTAGTAAATCATTATGATATTATTATTCTTACCGAAACGTGGCTTACTGATAGTGTTTTTAATAATGAGATTTTTGACGTTATAACGTATATAACGTTTATAGGCGCGATCGTCAATCTTCTTCCTTCAACAACTCAAAAAAAATGGGAGGTGGCGTATTAATTGCTGTTTCCACGAGGTTAAATTCAAAACGTGCCCTAGAATGGGAATCAGACTTGGAGGATTTATGGGTTGAGGTAAGCATAAGGGTAAATAAAAGTATTGAAATTCTACGTATATGCTCGGTTTATCTTCCGCCTCCTGTATCAAGGGAAGCATTGGGCACGTTTATTGATTCAGCCAACAAGGTTATTACAAAACCGTGCAAATATACACTTATTGCTGGAGATTTTAACATGAATTGCATAACATGGAATTCAACTAATGGATCTATGAACGATGACGGCTATACTTCTACACTTAAAGATATGTTGACCGATTTTGTGTCTTTGCATAATTTAAAACAATATAATTATATACTAAATAACAAGGCCAAAATTTTGGATTTGATTTTTTGTGATGCGGAGATAATAAGTGTGAATTTATGTACGGATCCTATTCGTGATGTGGATGAGTTCCATCCTCCCTTAATTGTTTCTATTGATATTCCCAAACCTGAATCATCTATCAGAGCGTATGGATCCAAGTATAATTATCGAAAAGCAGATTATGAATCAATATTGCAATCTCTGAATAAAATTTCTTGGTCAATTGAATTAAAAGGAGATGTAAATGATATGCTTGCAATTTTTTATGGAATTCTTCGTAAAATAATTGAACAACATGTTCCTAAACGAGGTTATTTTCGTAAAAAATATCCAATTTGGTTTAGTCATGATTTGATCCGCATTAAAAAATCAAGTATAAACTTCATCTTAAGATAAAACAATATAATAATCCATTGGATGTTATTGAATTTCAGTATGTTCGTAAAGATTGCAACACAATTTTAAATAATTGTTACAGAAGGTATATTTCTTCCATTGAAAATAGTTTACTTAAAAATGCTGCACTTTTTTTTCATTTATAAAAAACTTGCGAAATAAGAACTCGAACTATCCAACTGTGATGTATTATGATAATGCTAAGGCGTCTACCGCTAGTGATATTTGTTCTTTGTTTGCACACCAATTTCCTAATGTATATAAAGACACAGTAAGCGACAATGATTTAATACCCAGTACAGAAGTAGATGATTATATATATTGCAATAGTATCATTGATAAAATTACTTTGACCGAAGACATTGTTACTAAAAAATTAAAATTATTAAACATCAACAAAAGCTCTGGTCCAGACGACATCCCACCCATCTTCCTTTGCAACTGTGCCAGTACATTGGCACCACCACTTACTAAAAATATTTAATGCATCTCTTAAGCAAGCAAGAGTAGTACCTGTACATAAAAAAGGTAATAGAACGGTTATTTCTAACTATAGGCCCATCTCAATTTTATCAAGTATCGCAAAAGTTTTTGAATCGCTTATTTATCCTCTGATACTCAGTCATTTGAGAAGCTCGTTAAGCATTGATCAACACGGTTTCTTGCCTAAAAGATCTACGAATACTAATCTTGTGGGTTATGTTAATCAGGCTGCGGAGCTGGTTGATCAGAACATTCAAGTAGATACAATCTATACAGATTTTTCAAACGCATTCGATAGAGTGGATCACAGAATATTGGTGCAGAAGCTAAGGGCATATGGTGTAAGAGATCCACTTCTCAGTTGGTGCAGGTCCTATCTGAATAATCGCAAGTCGAGAGTTGTATTGGATGGCAGTGCCTCAATACAATACAAGATTGTTTCAGGAGTACCTCAGGGTTCAAATTTGGGCCCATTATTTTTTAATATATTTATTAATGATATTTGCCAACATATAAAACACTCTAAAATATTTTTGTTTGCTAATGATCTTAAGCTTTTGTGCCCAATTAAGACTGAACAAGACGCGGATCTACTTCAAAGTGATGTTGACGCTATTGTTAAATGGTGTAAGCATAACCGTATGAAGCTTCTTCTTCTTCATGGCATTAATCCCGGCTATTTGCCAGGGTCTGCCTTCCTACTCAACCTACTCCACTTTGCACGGTCTTTAGCGTCCTCGGTGGTTAGACCATTGGCTCTCATGTCCTGCTTCACGACATCCAACCAGCGCTTCCTTGGGCGTCCGAGAGGTCTCACTCCAGGGACTGACATAGCAAGGCACTTGCATCCGACATAGTTCTTAGGCCGGCGCGTAACGTGACCAAACCATCTCAGGCGACGCTTTTGAACTTATCCGCTACGTCATGGACTCCAAGACTACCCCGAATGAATGTGTTGCGTATGCGGTCAGACCGCGTTACGCCGCACATCCACCGCAGCATCTTCATTTCCGTGACACGAAGCTCCTGAGTGTGCCGAGATAGTGCTGGCCAACATTCGCTGCCGTATAAAAGAACCGGTCGGATGATGCTCTTGTATATCAGACCCTTGAGTTTGGGCGGTATCCTGCGATCGCAGACCACACCAGTGACCTCCCGCCATTTGGCCCAAGCAGCGCTTATCCGGCTATAGACATCGTGATCGATGCCTCCAGACTCGTGCATAACGGATCCAAGGTACCTGAACTTTTCCGACTTAACGGCTGGTTCAGGACCTATAAGGATAGTGCTCGAGTCCGGGCTCCCACAGGCCATGTACTCGGTCTTCGACACATTTAGTTTAAGACCGCCGTTCTCAAGCGTACCCTTCCACAGGTTCACTTTACGCTCCAGCATCAGTCGGTTCTCATCAATGAGTGCTATATCATCGGCATACATCATCAGCCATGGAGGCTGGTCTTGGATGTGAGCCGAGACAGTATCGAGCACCACATTGAATAAGAACGGACTAAGAGCCGAGCCTTGGTGAACCCCTACTGTAATCTGGAAGGGTTTAGTGTCGCCAACAGCAGTCCTAGCCATAGAAGCGGAATCGCGGTACATGTCTCTGATAATCTCAATATAGGCCTCAGGGATCCCTTTGGATCGCAATGCCCACCAGATACACTGACGAGGCACACAGTCAAAGGCCTTCTGCAGATCTAAAAAGGCCACATGCAGAGCTCTCCTTTTTTTCCCTGTATGCCTCCATCAATGTTCTGAGGGCGAAAACGGCGTCCATAGTGCCCGATCCTGGCTGAAATCCATATTGAGACTCAGAGACAGTACACTCGCGGCGGAGCCTGAGGTCGATCATGCGCTCGAAGAGCTTCATGGTATGACTCATAAGCTTAATGCCCCTATAACTACCACAATCTTGAACACTGCCCCTTCCCTTGTAAATAGGGGTAATGAAGCTAAGCCGCCACTGGTGTGGCATCTTTCCAGTGTTCAAGATATGATTAAAAAGGACAGTAAGTATGAGCACACCAAGAGAGCCCAACGATTTCCACGCTTCAATAACCGTATGAAGCTAAATGTAAGTAAATGTTGTCATATGAAGCTGACCAGAAAAAAACATATATTTGAGACTACATACAAAATTGCAGGAATAGTCTTAAAGGAAGTCAGTGAGATACGTGATCTTGGTATTACCGTTGATTCTAGGTTGACTTTCTCAAATCATGTAAACGACATAGTAAGCTCTGCTACATCTACTTTAGGATTTGTATTGAGATGTTCCAGGGAACTCAAAAATCCTCTGACCTTAGTATCCCTCTACAATTACCTGGTGCGCTGTAAGCTGGAATTCTGCAGTTTGGTCGCCTCATCATAATAATCACAGGCTTAGAATTGAAAGTGTTCAAAAAAAATTTGCGAAACATCTCAAATATAAAATGACACTGCCTAAATCTCTCACCTATACTGAACTCTTAAAAAAGATTGGATTGACTCCACTGGAAGATCGACGAACTCGGATCTGTTGAATTTGCTATTTTTACACAAGTTGTTTAACCACAGAATAGACTCGGAATATCTAGTTAGCCAACTTGAACTATATGTACCCAATAATACACCTCGCAGACCAAAGCAATATTTCAACTTAAAATTTTACAAAACTAAGCTAGGAATGAATTCTCCCGTGCCGACTCTCTTGTCTCAGTATAATAAAATAGCCACTAACGTAGATGATTTAGATGTGGCGCACGACGCACTTGGAATTTTTAAAAAAAAAATTTGCAAATACTTGCAAGGCTATTGACTCACTCTCTTAATTTGTTTTATTCTTTTATCCATTATCACGTTTGGTTAATTGTTGCTTCTTTTTTTTTTTTTATTGTTTGTTAAATCTGTTGTTTAATTTGATCCCATTAGTCTGTCTTTTTTAATAGGTATATAATGCTTAAATTTATTTAGTAATATTATTAAAGTTAATAACTAAAATGTAAATAACAAGTATACTGTTGGTGCATGTTGTGTCTACCTATAAGGGGAATAACACTTAGCAATGCATTTTTTTTAAATTTAACTTGTGTATTTTTTCATGTAATGTGTATATTCTGTTGGTGGGCCTTATATAAATAAATAAATAAATAAATAAGATGGTGTTAAAGTCTTGATTACAAACATGATTTATATTTTTCAAAAAATCACATACAAACTTTGATTTTCCACAACCACTAGGACCCGCTATAATAGCGGTAAAAAGGTGTTCAAAATGAAACATGTTTAATGTAGTAGGATACGTCTATTCAGTTAAACGGTAAAACTAAATATGTATATATAAATAAAATTACAAAACATTTTATAATATATTTTCTTAACTAATACAATAAAAATGACATCTTAATACTATCTTAACTTATAATGACCCCAAGCTATTGTATCTGTTGAGTTAGGCAAAATATGTCGCTTGGTGTCGTTGTATGACAAACTTTTTTTGTTATTTTTTTTTTTTTATCTGTTTTTATTTAAGGGCTTTTTATAAGTAATTAAAATACAAAAATGTCAGTCCCATCGTTCCCTTAAAACGAACTAAAAATACAAAATACTAACAGAAATTTGAATTAAAGTAAATTATACACTATTTAATCTTAAACTTATATAAACATTTATCTTCAACAGAATTTGATTTGGACAACAAACATTGAAAGACACCTAAATCCATTAAATTTAAATTAAAACGACAACATAAATTTCGACGAGCCTCAAGACGAGCCAAGAAATGATGTACATCTTCATCTATTCCACATCATTCACATTTAGGAGAAGTTACTTTTCCCATGAGAAAACCAAATTTTCTTAGTGGAATATGTCCAGAACGAAGCCTAAGCGCGGTAACAATTTGTTGGCGCGTCAATTTTTTTTCCGCAAACCATGGAATATGAGGAAGCTTGTTCTGAATAACTCTATACCATATGCCTTTATATTTCGATCTTTCATCAAAATACTCTGTCCACATTTTTTTTTATTATTTTTATACTTAATTAAAATTTCGGATAAATCTGGTAATATATTTAAATTTAATCCATCAACTAACGCCTTTCGTGCTAATTTGTCAGCTTCCTCATTTCCCTTTATTCCAAGGTGAGAAGGAACCCACTGGAGTTTTACAGCAACACCTTTGTGAATTAATTTTAAAACCTCATTTAACAACTTATACGCAACTGGTATACCTCTATTGCCTTTAATACAATTACCTAAATGAAGCAATGCACTTTTACTATCAGAGAATACAACAATCTTATTACAATTAAGACTAGAAACATAAACAAGTGCCATAAATATCGCTACAAGTTCCGCTGCCATTATAGTAATATTATTTTTAATTTTAAACATCCTACCAACTACACTCTTTGCGTCAAAAAAGTAACATCCCACTTTAGAATTAACTTTAGAATCATCAGTGAAAATGGAATACCAACCGGCATAATTCTGATTAATTTCGTCAACAATTTCGTATTTCGCTATATTAAGTCTAATTTTTTTTTTTAAGTATTTGTACAACTTAAATCCGTTTTAACAATATCTTTACTATTTATATTAGACATCCAAGTATTTAAGCTAAACATATCCAATAAGGGTGAGCAACTAATATTTTCAACATTCGTATTTTGGTATAGGTGTGGGCTACTCCCACTAATTCAAATAAATTTATTTATACACCATATAATTTCACATATTTATTTATTAAATCTAAATCAATTATATTAAACAATCACAAACAAAAAATATTTATTTAATTATTTTCCATATTATAAAACACACAACTCACAAATCATCGATGTCGGTTAAAATGATTTATAATCTGCACGGCAATTGCTACCTGAGCCGTGTGACGTCATTTTGGGTCGACCACAGCTGACCGCGCGATACAATGCGCCAGCTAGTGAGTCGCAAACACCCAACCGTCGCGGATTCCTTGCACTTGCTATACTATCGGCCACTACGTCACTTACCTACCTTCTAGTGAACGTTCTTGTAGTTTTGTTTCCGATATATGTACACTCTTTATTTTCACTCCTTCTGTACTATTTATAAACTGTGTGTGGACTATCTTTCTTTGTGTTTCTTCGTTATATGTGACTTTCATTTTTAAGTGTAATAAATATTTGTGTTGTAAAAGACTTGATTATTGTTACTAATCGTCTGCAAGCTAACTATCACCACACACTACCAAACTGGTGACCCCGAACAGTGCACAATATGAGTGATAGCAGTGAATCCGTTAAAACCGCCGGTTCGCGTAACGGCGACCACGTCACCGTACGTCGCACGCGTAAAGTGCGCGTTTCAAGTGAACGACACGATTCGTCGTTGGGATGTCGGAATAATTTTAAAATTCCACAATTTTCCGCGGACGATCCAGAGATATGGTTTGCATTATTGGAAGGTCAATTCTATAATTATAATATTACCAATGACCATACTAAATATACATATGTTATTACTAACTTGGACTTGTCGATTGCAAAAACGGTTAAAGAAATTATTATCAACCCTCCGACGGAAAATAAATATAATAAAATTAAAACGGAGTTAATTCGTCGACTTACTGCGTCTCAAGAAAATAAGATTACACAATTGCTCAAGCATGAGAAACTTGGAGACATGAAACCATCGCAATTTCTGAGGCACCTTCAAGACTTAGCAGGACGTTCGGTACCAGACAATTTTATTAAAACAATTTGGTGTGACCGCTTACCGGAGAAAATTCAAACCGTCCTTGTTTCTCAGACTACCCACACTATTGAACAATTATCGGATTCGGCAGATAGAATACAGGAGATTACTTCACCTGACGACGTTGCATCACCATCAACGAGTGCTTTACATTCGCCCAGTGAGATCGCTGAGCTTAGAAATATGGTGGAAAAGTTAGCACTGAAATTAGAAGAGCACACTCATCGTTGTTCCGCTTCACCACGGAGGAATGAGTCACAATCTAGTGCGACAACACGTGTGAAGCAATGCAGGAAAATCCAGAAGCAGTCGCTGATGGCGACTGACGATTGCCCGCCCTCTGCGAGTCGCCTCTTCGTGAAGGACCACACTTCAAAGCTGGACTTCCTGGTTGACACCGGTAGTGACCTGTGCGTCTACCCTCACTCCGCACTCAAGGAAGGACGGGCCCTAACGGACTACCATCTCATCGCCGCCAACGGAAGTATAATAAATACATACGGGTTTGTCGAGCTTAGCTTAAATTTTGGCCTTAGGCGTAATTTTTCATGGCGCTTTATTGTAGCAAATGTTACTAAACCGATCATAGGCGTTGATTTTCTCAGTTTTTATAATTTAATTGTAGATTGCCGCAATCAACGCCTAATCGACAATGCTACCACGCTTTCAACCAGCGCATCTTATGCTAGCAATAATATAAATTCTGTAAAAATTGTTAAAGGCGACACTAAATTTCATAAAATTTTAGATATGTACCCTGAAATTACTCGCCCTTCTGGCATAACAAGTACACCAAAGCACAATACAATACATTTTATTCGCACCACACCCGGCCCCCCTATTTCATGCAATCCCCGCAGATTAGCACCTGACAAATTAAAAATTGCGCGACAAGAATTTCAGCTAATGCTAAACAGCGGTACTGCGCGCCCTTCCGAGAGTTCATGGGCTTCACCCCTACATCTCGCACCCAAAAAAGAAAATGGGTGGCGCCCCTGTGGCGACTATAGACTCCTTAATGCACGCACTATTCCTGATCGATATCCAATCAGACACATTCACGACTTTGCTCATAATATCTCTGGTTGTAAAATATTCTCTTCCATAGATTTAATGAAGGCGTACAACCAGATACCAGTCAACGAGGAAGACATCAAGAAGACAGCAATAAGCACACCCTTTGGTTTGTTCGAATTTCCCTACATGACCTTCGGTCTCAGGAATGCAGGACAAACCTTCCAAAAGCTTGTTGACGAGATGACCAGAGGCCTTGACTTTTGCTACTGCTACCTTGATGATTTTCTTGTGTTTTCCAAGGATGAGACTGAGCACGAGCGGCACCTGCACGAACTTTTTCGTCGTATGAAAGAGTATGGTATCGTCATAAACACTTCAAAGTGTGTTTTTGGCGTAAAAGAGGTGACATTTTTAGGATACCATATCTCTGCGTCGGGCACCATTCCGCTCGAATCCAAGGTACAGGCGGTAAAGGATTTCCCCACACCTCAAACTGCCAAGCAGCTCAGGCGTTTTCTAGGGATGCTCAATTTTTATAGGCGCTTCATACCACACGCCGCTGAAATTCAAGCACCTTTGAATGCCTTGCTCACAGGGTCAATTAAAGCGTCCCAACCTATCAATCTTTCTCACAACGCGTTGGAAGCTTTCAACCTGTGCAAGGAAAGCTTGTGCAATGCTGCATTACTCGCACACCCAGTGTTGATGTAGTTAAGAGTTAAATTTGCTTGAGTTTACTATTGTGCGAATTACTTGAATAAAAGACGTGTTGTTTGCTTGGTAGTTTATTGGACACTGATTGAAACCTCGTAAGACCACTTTTGCAAAAATGTACATCTATCGCAATTAGCTGTTTTAAAAGAAAAATTAACAAATTGAACGCACATACCGCCCACCAAAAGGACGTTATGGCCTTTTTAAAATCATGTAAAATACATACATACAACTTTAAGAATTACAAAACACTAAAATAGAGGAAAAACAAAAGAACATAGACTTAATTACACAAATTGACTAATAGATAGCTACAAATATGAATTTACTGAAATATGATATATAAAAAAATATTCTAAATGAATCCAAAAACATGTATGAATCATTAACTTTTACAAATTGGTAAAGGACATAAACTTGCTACAGATCTTTTAATTATTTTTCCATTATATCTAAGACTATATACTCTAGTAATGTTATCCATTCCAGGATGCTTCTCAATAACGCGTGCTAATGGCCATTTGCTTGCTGGCAGGTTCTCATTTTTTAGTAACACGATATCACCAACTTCAAAGTCAGGTGATCCTTTAAGCCATTTCGGTCGTTGATTAAGCCTTGACAAGTATTCGCTCTGCCAACGATTCCAGAATCCTTGTAATAATTTTTGAGTATGTTGCCATCTGGAGAGTAAATTGACATTTAATGATGTATAGTCTTCTTATTTCCTCTGAAAATTCTTCTTGTTGTGCTTTTCTAATACATATATCTAAAGCATTTTGCATTTCTTCTACAGTAATAATTTGTTTTAATGCTTCTGGATTTCTTTTCATGTTTATAAACCTCTTGCAGTGTACTATTACTCGCAATAGTTCAGTAAGCGAATCGTACTCTTCAAATTTAAAGCATTTTTCTTCATGTTCAGTTGTACTAACATATGATTGTATATTCTTCCTTTTTTCTATATCAGTCGAGTACACGGGTCTAGCATATTCAATTATTTTATTTCTTATCCAAGAAGGCCCTTTCCACCATAGCTTATTTTCTTTTAATTCTTGTATGGTTGTTCCTCTTGAAGCTATGTCAGCTGGATTGTCTGATGATTTTACATGGAACCATTGTGTACTGCTGGTTAATTCCAAGATATCTACTATACGGTTTGCCACAAATGGCTTCCATCGATTAGGTTCCCCAATAATCCATGCTAAAACAATTGTAGAATCAGTCCACGCAAATACCTGACTCGGTGATATTCTCATAGCCTCTCTTGTCTTATGTAATAGTTTAGATAGAAGTGCCGCTCCACTCAGTTCAAGTCGTGGTAGAGATATTGTCTTGACTGGAGCTACTTTCGTTCTCGCCGCTACTAAATTCGTCTTTATATCTCCATTTTTTGTTTGTACTCTGCAATAAACCACAGCTGCGTACGCCTTAATAGATGCGTCGCAAAAGCCGTGCAAAGTTATGGCATCTTTCTCCGAACTGAAAGTGTTCAACCAGCGTTTGATTTTTATATTATTAACATTTCTTAAATCTTCTCTAATGGCTTTCCATTCTTCTCTTAGCGATCCTCTTATTTCTTCATCCCAACCGATTCCTTCTAACCATAGCTTTTGAACTAGGATTTTTGCTGTGACAATCGCTGGCGCTATCCAACCCAGTGGATCAAATAGCTTCTGCAAATTTGACAGTATATTTCTCTTCGTAATTTGTAACTCTAAAGAATTCAATTGTATCTCATATTGAAATTCATCTTCTTCTAAGTTCCACGATAGACCAAGGGTTCTAATAGTCCCTCCAAGTTTTAATTCTAGTTTAGCCTTTGTAGTAATTTTGTCATTATCCATGGATCTCAGTAATTCAGCATTGTTTGAGGCCCATTTCTGTAATTCGAAACCACCCCCTCTCAAAATGATTATTATTTCTTTCGTGAGACAGATAGCTTGTTCTACGGAGTCACAGCCTGATATCAAGTCATCAACGTAGAAATCTTCTCGAATTATCTTCGCAGCTTCATGATATTGTTTGCCTTCATCGTCAACTAGCTTCATTAGTGTTTTATTGCTAAGTACGCGCAGATGCTGTTCCGAATGTAACTGTCTTCAATCTATAATCTTTAATCTTATCTATGCCTTCTGTATTACTCCCATTCCTACGCCAGAGTATTCTGTGGTAATCTATTTCTTTACTGTCTAATAAAACCATTCTATACATTTTTATTATATCACTTGTAAAACATATCTTGTGTGTACGCCATCTCATAACAATGCTTCGCATATCTTCTTGGAGTACCGGTCCAATCATAAGCGCATCGTTTAATGAAATGCCATTGCTACCTTTGCATGATGCATCGAAAACCACTCTAAGTTTGGTTGTTTCTTTGTCTTCTCTAACCACGGCGTGATGTGGTAGGTAAACACAACGATTATTTATTTCATTGTCTGGAACTTCTTCCATATGACCCATCGTTAAATATTCTTCTAAAACTTTACTGTATTCTTCATTTAATTTGGGTGTCTTTTGTAGTCTATTTTCTTGCTGAATCAATCGCTTCATTGCTATTTCTCTTGAGTTTCCATCAGGTGACATTGGGTTGTTGGTATTAAATGGAAGTCGTACTACATATCTTCCTTTACTATCTCGTGTATAATTATTTTCATATAATTCTTCACATTGTTTCTCGTCTTTTGTATATTTTCTCTTCTTGTCTTCATCTATCTCCCATAATACCTTTAGAAAGGCTTCTGTTATAACGTGATGATGTAAAGCTACAACTGAATTTGATTGTTCAAATTTGTCTTCAATTCTTCCGAATAAAATCCAGCCAAGGTTTGTTTTAGAAGCGCACGGAGGCCCTGGCGGTCCTTTGATTAGATTATCTTGTGCAATCTGCGCGTATACATCAACACCTAACAGTAAGTCAATAGCTCCTGGCTTGAAATATTGAGGATCAGCCAGCGTTAAACCTTCTAGGTGGGGCCATTTGGTAATGTTGATCGTACGGGATGGTATTTTAGTAGTCAGTTGCTTAGACATAACATATGCTTTCACCTTCAGGCTGAAATCTTCACACCTTGACTCGACGTTAACCTGAACTACTTGTTTTATATCTTCTTTCGCTGATCCCACTCCGACGACTGTTCCTTTCATTGGATACCGCTTGGCCTTGAGTTGTTGTGCTGCCTTCTCAGTTATAAAGCTTGCTTGTGAGCCCTGGTCAATTAGAGCTCGTAAAAACATTGTATAATTATCTTCGCTTCTAACTTGTACAATTGCTGTTGCTAATAACGCTATATTTTGCTTAGTCACCACGTGCGACGTCATCGGTTCTTCTTCTTCAATTTTCTCCTCGCATGCATGGAACGCCTTTTCTGGTTGTATAGATTTATTATTTTGATTGTTATTTGTTAAATTATTTCTATTTATGTCCCTATCTTCATGAAGGAGAGTATGGTGACGCCTCTTGCATAATCGACAACATGTTGGAACGCGACACTGTCTTACAGAGTGTCCCGATGTAAGACAGTTGAAGCACAACTTTTCTGCTTTACTAAATTCACTACGTTGCTTTGGTGAATATTTCCCAAACTCCTTACAGTGACTGAGTGTGTGGCTCTCATCGCACATTAAACACTTCTTCTTATTTTCTAAATTGGTGGCAATATGGAATGACTTTTCTCGCAAGCCGCTATTGATTTTAAATTTTGATGGTTCTATTAGTTCCAAAGTACGAAAACGGCTTTCCAGGAATTTCTGAAACATCTCGAGCGAAGGTAGGCTATCGCCATCTTGACACGCGGTACTAACATGTTGTTCCCAGTCTTTATGAGTGTCGGCGTCTAATTTTTGCACTATAATAAATATTATTAATATATCCCAATTTTCTGTCTTCACTTTCATATTTTTCAAAAAATGTAAGCACTCAAAAGTAGTATCCAGTATTTTTTTAATCAATGTAGAATTATTCGTCGCCATTTTTTTTTGTGAAAATAATCTATTCATAATTGCGTTGACGGTTATACGTTTGTTCCCATATCTTCGGTTCAGAATATTCCAAGCTTCTTCATAATTGCTATCGGTAACTTGTATATGTTTTAATATAGACGCAGCCTCTCCCGTAAGGGCTGTTTTCAAATAATGTATTTTTTGCACATTATTTAAGGACTCATTTGTATGCACGAGAGTATTGAACAAATCATGGAATGACCACCAATCTTCGTATTGCCCGCTGTAAGTAGGTATATGTATTTTTGGTAAAACCACACGTGGTTGTTGAGAATCTCCGTGCATCGAACCACTAACCCCAACTTGTTGTGAACTTAACAAATCCATTAATTCACTTTTCAATGTAATATATAATTCTTCATGATCATAAAATTCTTCCTTCGCAAAATAGGGTATTTGATCCGATTTGTCTTTAGCTATGTTACGTACTAATTCACCATGTGCACTTTTATATTCACACCAATATTCTTCTAAGCATTTTAAACGAGATTGTATATAATTTTGCGTTAATCTGCTCTTTGGACATTTTTTCACATTTACATAGGTTTTTTTAATAGTTTGTGCGATATTTTCCACTATATTTAAAGCTTTTTCCACTTCCGTAGCCATTATTATCTATTATAAATATTGTCGATTGCAGTAATATAATAACGATCCTTTTTGTTTCTTTAATAACTTGCAAAATACATTGAATAGCGAAGCGTCTTATCTCGATCTTTTGTTCCGATGACCCTTTCCGGTTCCAGGTAATTTTCTGATATTCGGCTCGATTATGGACCATATGTTGATGTAGTTAAGAGTTAAATTTGCTTGAGTTTACTATTGTGCGAATTACTTGAATAAAAGACGTGTTGTTTGCTTGGTAGTTTATTGGACACTGATTGAAACCTCGTATGACCACTTTTGCAAAAATGTACATCTATCGCAATTAGCTGTTTTAAAAGAAAAATTAACAAATTGAACGCACACCCAGATTGTCAGTCAAAGTTAGCATTGGTAACTGATGCATCTGACTTGGCAATGGGTGCAGTTTTGCAGCAATTTTATAATGGAGAGTGGCAACCACTTGCATTCTTTTCACGGAAGTTCACTCCGGCTCAGCAAAAGTACTCACCATATGACCGTGAACTTCTGGCCATATATGAAGGTATCAAACACTTTCGGCATATGGTAGAAGCGAGACATTTCGTAGTGTATACTGACCATAAGCCGATCAGTTTTGCTTTTCATGAGAGAAAAGTAAACTGTTCGCCTCGGCAATATCGCTACCTCGATTACATTTCGCAGTTCACAACCGATATTAGACACATTTCCGGCAAGGACAACGTTGTCGCCGATACATTGTCACGTATCGATGAACTGCAAATGCCAATCGACCTACACTTGCTCGCTTCTTCCCAAAGCTCAGATCCTGAGCTTAATCAACTTCTAGACGGTGAATCATCACTCCGCCTAGAAAAACTCCCACTTCCCAACAGTCCAACTATGCTCTACTGTGATGTAAGTACAAAGACACCAAGACCTTTCGTTACCAAAACTTTACGAAAACCACTCTTCGACAGCTTACACAACTTGAGCCACCCTGGTGCCAATGCTACAGCTAAGCTGGTGGCACAGCGCTTTGTGTGGCCAGGAATTCGTAAAGATTGTCGGGAGTGGTCTCGAAAATGTCTAGCGTGTCAAAAAGCTAAGGTGCATCGACACGTATCGTCACCCTTAGGCACATTTGACTTACCTCGAGTTAGATTTGCTTTTATTCACGTAGACATAGTTGGACCCCTACCCCCATCGCAAGGCCATCGTTATTGTCTTACGATAGTAGACCGATTTACACGATGGCCTGAAGTGATACCAATGCCAGACATGACAGCGGAAACCGTTGGCAAGGCACTCATATCATGGATATCCAGATTTGGATGTCCTACGGATATAGTGACTGATCGTGGTCGGCAATTTGAATCCACGCTCTTCCAATATCTTGGAAGAATGATTGGATTCAAACATCGCCGTACTACCGCGTATCATCCAGCTTGCAACGGTTTAGTGGAAAGGTTCCACCGTCAACTGAAGGCATCCCTCATGTGTCATGCAGACAGCAATTGGCTCGACACACTGCCTTTAGTTCTGTTGGGAATCAGGAGCTCATTCAAGGAAGAACTCCAAGCTTCTTCCGCTGAGCTTGTTTATGGTGAGCCGTTACGACTTCCGGGAGAATTTTTCCACCCCACACCTCCACAAAGCACAGATTTATCTGATTTTGGTACCAGAATCCGGCATATCGCATCCCAGTTACGACCGTCACCAGCTGCACGACATAGCAAAAATAAAAATTTTGTATTCAAAGATTTGAGTTCGTGCAGCCATGTCTTTCTACGGGATGACTCAGTAAGAGGTGCATTACAACCCCCATATACTGGTCCTTATGAAGTTGTGGAGAGAAATGATATAACATTTACAATCATGGTTAGGAGCAAAAAAGTGACTGTATCGATAGATCGCATAAAACCTGCATACATACTAGCAGATCCAAATCCCATCCCTACCTACAGCCACAACCTCAGTCCAACTCCCGATCCCTCTTCAAGCCTTCAAGCTCCCACTACTACCACTCAGAATGTAGTAAAAACACGCTCTGGACGCGTAGTTCACTTCCCTGGCTACTTTTACCCGTAAGACGGTCTCTGGGGGGGAGTGATGTGGGCTACTCCCACTAATTCAAATAAATTTATTTATACACCATATAATTTCACAAATTTATTTATTAAAACCAAATCAATTATATTAAACAATCACAAACACAATCAAAAAATATTTATTTAATTATTTTCCGTATTATAAAACACACAACTCACAAATCATCGATGTCGGTTAAAATGATTTATAATCTGCACGGCAATTGCTACCTGTACGGGTTGCTGCCGTACGAATGTGTATAAATAAAACAGTTTTATATAACTGCAAGAATATAATCATAAAACATCTAAAACTATATTGACTTTGATGTAATATGAGTGGTGAGCCACGCGCGGTACTCTTGATGACCGATAGCGACGAACTGGCTAATTAAATATAATTAAAATATTCAAATTAAGTAATCTAGGTCATATGAATGCAAGCTAAGCGCTCACATGTACGCGCTTGCTCGTACATATTCCCGGGCGGGAAAGATGAGGGTTAGTAGAAGAGATGAGATGCTGCGATGATAACAAGGTGATTATTACAAAGTTGCTTAACTACCATGAACCCCATAATTAGTAATAATGATTAACAATATGATTACATTTTCCTTAACCTATAACTTATATCGAAGAGGTGTTCAAATATCCATCGGGAACACTAAATCTAGGTGTCTCTTTCACTAATACACTTGCACTTGTGTCGTTAACATCTATCACTTCACTACACTGAACTGGCTGCACTGTGGACTGAGTCGGCTGGGGCGCCTCTCGGGTCTGGGCCGCCCGTGGCCCTCGCTCCGGCGCCCATTGCGCTCGCCTGCTGCTGCAATTGTACACCCATACTGCTCCACCGATGCCCGCTAAAGCGAATAATATGTATATCGCTGCATAGTGGTGGACGTCGTGAAAAGACATTTCTGCTAAGGGTTCGGTATTTTTCATCAATTCGATATTTCTCTGAATATCTTGAAGCTGAACGGTGTAGTTACGAGATAAGTCAGAGGTATTGTTTATAGACACACTCGGTAAGGAGATGTTTATTATGTTGGTAATCTGTGATATTTTGAACGATGGTATATTAGAGGAAATATTGAGTTTACTCTCCTTTTGACGATGTGAGACAGAAAAGAGCTCGGAAAATTTTATAGTACATCCTCCATTGATGCTGAAAAATCCAGAGTTACTTAATTGTAGAGGCGTAATTTGATCGTCACATACAAGTTTCATATGACAAGGTTCACAACAAAAGAATAAATATTTATTTAAGCTACTTAATTCCAGCCATCTGTTGCTGCAAGTGGAAATTATTGTTTTACATTTTCTTTCCTTTGGCATCGTTTCACAAAAACTATAGTCATCTTTAATAACATGGATTGACTTACTAAGATGGCATAATATTAACTCTGGTTTTCTTTGTAAGCATAATTTTAAATCCCATTCTGTAAGCAATAAGAAGGAGTCATGCTTCAGATTGACGGCCACGTAGTCGGCCACCGGCACCACAACCACCTCATTGTTGGTATCTATGCGGTGCGGTATGGGGAAAATTCTTAATATTTCATAAACGTTGACATCCATTAGGGGAATCATTATCTCAAATGTAACAAATCTGCCAGTCACCTTTGTACGAACTTGCAATAAATTATAAATTTCTGATAGACTCTCCGACGTCTTAATCGGCAGTGACAAGTCCTTAGGAAGCTGCTCGGAGATAACTCCCAGTTCATGCCTTAGTTGGTCGGGTGTGAGGAGGTGAAAGTTAAATTTCCCATTATAAATATTAGTTACAGCACCTAGAAGGGTTTTCTGAATGTTATTGAGGCTAAATATTAAGCTATTTGCAATCACAGAAGTCGCCAAAAAGTCATTAACGAGTGATGTATTTTGAATTTCAAGGCTTACTTGATTGATGGCTCCTTCTATAACGTTCAGTTTCTTATGAATTAACTTATGATTTTCATCGATGACTTCCTCAGTGCGTTTTAGTAAATTAAACTCTGCCTCTACCACCGACGTCTGATTCTTCCATAGCAGAGCTAGATGATTTTGATTTTTTCTTATTAGATCTATGTCGCTCTCATATTTTTGAGCGAAACTATCATCTAAGACCCCAAACAAGCTGTTTGCAATATATCTGACCCCATTGATTAACCCGCGTTTGTGACGTTTGTTATTGTTTACATTGTGCGTCACTAACAGGCTGGTATAGTGTTGCAGTTCGCTCACCTCATGCCGTAACTGCAATAAGACGCCGTTGCAATGTGATCGTAATTGTATTTTTTCACATATATTTTCCAGGTATTTTATGTATTTCCCAATAGCCTTAGTGCCTTCTAAATACGATTGAGTATCGTAATACACTACTAACCGCCAGTCGTCTCTAATTATTTGCATGTCTTTAATGCGATCGAAATAAAGACTATTGTTACTTGGTAAGGGACGTATGTTATGAAAGGACTGACCTACTGGGATTGTTATAAAAAATAATAATAAAGAAAGTGCTACGGTAGCCAAGCTAAAGGGTTTATTTTTTGTTATAGATTTAATTGAATATTGTTTCTTATGTATATCCTCTCTACTGTTTTGATTTAGGTTTTCATTTACGGGTAGCCTACATAACTTTATAACTGGCCTTTTCATGAAACCATTTTTTGTTTTAAGCGTCACTACTCGTACGTAGCCGTCGCTGCCGGGGTGTAGCTCTACTACGCGACCTAAGGCCCATTTCCCCGGTGGGAGATTGTCTTCCTTAATGATGACAATATCGTCTAGTTTTATATTTGATTTAGGCTCCCTCCATTTACTACGAGCGGTAAGTGAAGTTAAATATTCTTGGCGCCACCTATTCCATATGTCATTTAATATTTTTTGGTTGAGATGCCACCTAGTTCTAAGGTCTGTCTCTGTGTCATATAAAGTTAGAATAGGACCGCTACTTAAGAAGTGTGAGGGAGTTAAAAAATTCAAATCATCAGGGTCTTCGGTTAAGGGACAGAGCGGGCGCGAGTTCAAACATCCCTCCAATTGAGTGAGCAGTGTAGTGAACTCTTCGAACGTCAGATTTTGTTCACCGATAACTCTTTTCAGATGGTGTTTCAGAGACCTAACAGCAGCCTCCCACAGTCCACCTGCGGATGGCCAAGAGGGGCAATTATGGTACCATTCTATACCCATATCTACAATTTCAATCTTAAATTGTTGACTTTCTTGTAGCTCTGTCAACTGTTGTCTTAATACGTTATTTGCTCCAATGAAATTTTTTCCTTGATCACTGTATATGTGACCGGGAACGCCTCTTCTAGCTATCATCCTGCGCAACGCCGCAATAAAAGTAGGCGTGGATAAGTCAGAGACGAGTTCCAAGTGTACAGCCTTTGTTGCCATACACACAAACACTGCTATATAACCCTTTGTGGTCTTAATACCACGGCCCTTGCTGGATTTGACGTTTACATGTCCAGTGTAATCAATACCGCAATGAAAGAATGGGCGCGAAGGGTTTGTGCGCGCTGAGGGCAAATCTCCCATTATCTGTTGCTGAAGGACGGGACTTTGCCGCCTACACTTAACGCACATGCGAAGCCGCTTCTTCGTAGCGCTGTTGCCACCGATGATCCAGTATTTGCGCCGAATTATCGCGGTTGTTAGTCGCGCACCTCCATGGTAAGTGAGCTCATGTGCTTGGTCGATGATGAGTTCCGCTAATCTCGTGTTACAGGGTATAATGGCAGGATGTTTTATCTCAGTATCGATGTTCGCATGCCTAAGTCGACCGCCGACTCGTAAAATGTCGTTTTCATCTATTACAGGATTTAAACTAAATAATTTGCTTTCTTTCCTCACAGCCTTTTTTTGCTTTAAACTATATATTTCTTGTGAAAAGTTTTCAATTTGACAATTTTTTATAATTAAATTCCTAGCCTTATTTAACTCTAGTATGCTTAAATAACTTTGTTTTTTATTTTTTGTAGTGAATCTTAATATCCACGCCAAAATTCTTATAGCTTTTGTCAGTGAGGTTTGCTTTTCAATTATTTTCTTAATAATTTCGCTACCGCTTAATAAAACATTAACTTGCTTATTACTTTTCATGTCTTGATTTGTACTATAGTTTTGTTTCCTCGTATCCTTTTCAGGTATATAGGTCGTTAGCCATGCCGGTCCATGCCACCATAATTTATGTTCTCGAAGTTGTGAGGCCTAGAGATAAGTCCTCGGCTCGCGCAGTCAGCTGGATTCTCTTTAGACGCTACATATCGCCAACAGGTAGCGGGCATCGCCTCTGTGATTTGTTTCACGCGGTTCGCCACGAAAGGCTTCCATCTGTCGACCTGGCCGTAGAGCCAGCCTAGGACGACCATCGAGTCCACCCAGCCATGCACGGTGATATTATGGTGGACGAGGCATTTTATAATTTTTGCCATTAATTTTGACAGTAATACTGCGCCGCATAGTTCTAACCGAGGTAATGAGCATTTTTGACTTAGTGGCTCTAATTTTGTTTTCCCTGCCACTGAAATTACTGTAGAATTATTATTATATGTTATTTTACAAAATACGACAGAACTGTAAGCTTTAGTACTTGCATCACAAAAGCCATGTAGATCTATGATATCACCCTTGTGACTTTGCAACCACCTTGATACTTGAAACTGGCTTATTGAGTCGATATCTTTTTTAATCTTGTACCATTCTTCAGCTATGTGTTGTGGTACCAGTTGATCCCATGCAAGGTCTTCCCTCCAAACGTCTTGAAACAATATCTTAAGCTTTGTAGTGAGAGGAGAAAGCCAACCTAACGGATCAAAGATCTTAGATATCTCCGATAAAAGCGTTCTTTTCGTAAGCTTGGATGATGTAAGTAATTGAGACTGAAATGTAAAGTTATCAGTCTGCGGGTCCCACCCGAGCCCTAAGGTCTTCGTTGCCTCCACTTGCTTGAAGTCAAAGGGATCTTGTTGTTGAACAGGTACATTGACGTGCTTCAGTAGTTCAGGCGAGTTTGACTTCCATTTTCTTAAATGAAAACCACCCGTCTTCAATAAGTTAGTCATGTCTGTCTGTAGCTGTTTGGCAGCTTGAAGCGAGTGGGCCCCATGAATTAGGTCATCCATGTAAAAAGATTCTTCTAGTACGCTAGGCGCTAAACTATCTTGAAAGTTCGGCCTCTCGTCGTGAGTTAATCGTTTAAGCGTCATCATTGCAAGAAACGGAGCCGCTTTAGTTCCGTATGAGATTGTAGGTAACTGATATTCCAGCAATTTTTTATTTGGATTATCTCTCCACAGAATCATTTGCAAATTCTGATCTTTATTACTAACCCATATTTGCCTAAACATCTTTTGGATGTCGGCAGTAAATGCATATTTAAATTGTCTCCATTTAAGAATGAGATTCATTAAATCTTGTTGAAGATTCGGTCCCCGCAACATAACGTCATTTAAACTTAAGCCCGATGACGTTTTACTCGATGCATTAAATACAACGCGTAATTTTGTTGTCGTCGAATCGTTTCGGGTGACACAATGGTGAGGTAAATAACATCTAAGGAATGCATTACGGTCAACAGCTGCGGGTGTCATATGTCCGAGCGACAAATATTCTTGAATAAATGTCAAATAATCATTTTTAATTGATTTATTTAATTGAAGTTTTCTTTCTAAATTATAAAATTGAGCTATTGCTTTTGATTTTGAATTTCCTAATTTTTCCTGATACTCGGGTTTCAGTGGCAACCTAACTTCGTAACGCCCATAATCTCTCCTTTTTGTAGTTGACTGGTAGAATTCCATACACCTTCTGTCTTCCAAAGATAAGTCGGACTTTTCCGCAAGGTCCTCAATTTCCCAAAATTTTTGTATTTCTTCGATGTTATGTAAAACTACATTGCAATGAACGGTTTTAGTATTGCCACTCAAAATCCAACCAAGGTGCGTCTGTTGAGCGGTCGGTAAGGTCGAATTTACCCTGCATATTCCATCCATAATAACAATAGAATATATATCTGCGCCTAATAAAATATCTACCAGGCGACTTTTATAGAACTCCGGGTCCGCCAGTGTAATGTGATCCAGGTATGACCAGTTCGATTTTTCTAATGTACAACTGGGTAAGTTTTTAATAAGTTGTTTCATTATTAGTGCGTCGGTTTCAAAGGAAAACTCGTTTATTAAAGATGAACATTGTAGGGTGACCATACCCTTACTATTGCTTTCCTTATCGCCGACGCCTGAAATAATCCCCTTACACCGTTGCCGTGGGATTTTCAGGGCCTGTGCTGCGTGCTCTGTAATAATACTAGTTTGTGAGCCCTGGTCTAGCAGTGCCCGCAGGATACAAAAGGATCCATTAACGGCTCGCACCTTTAACATTGTAGTAGGGAGTAAGACCTCGTTTGGGTCCTCCTGAACTGACACGTGTGAGTTGCGAGGGAGTTGTTTTTCTGCGCTGGCATATTCCTTCGTATAAGCAGAGTTGCCCCCGCGCACGCTCGTGCCCTTACCGCTATGACCGACTTCCGTCGATGCGCGCGTGTATTGCGATTGCATAAATGCTTCATGTAAAAGTCGATTATGTGCCTTATTGCACTCGCGACAAGCTTTATTTGACTTACACTACTTACCTTGATGATTTGATAAACAACTTATACATAAATTTAATTTAGTTGCAGTTTTTAGCCTATCGCTAGGTAGCATCTCTAGAAATTTTTGACAGTAATAGATTCCGTGATCATTACTACGACACAATGAACACCTATATTTTGACATGAGATTACTTTTATCGTTAAGAACTGGTGAAATTACTTTACTATTAATTAAGGACGTTTTTTGATAATATGATTTGTTAAGATGCGTACTAGGATATTGATTTTTATTACTGATGTTATTCTTTTGTATAGCGTTGTCTTGTTTCCTATGTGACGACTCTAATGAAGTAAATTTAGCTTCTAAGTACTGTAAATATTCTTTAAGGGATGGCAATTCGCGTGGGTTATTTACCGATTCCATATAATCAGTATTTTTTTTTTTTTTTTTCCCAAGGGTCCCAAGAGCTAATGTCGACCCCTACATTTTTTATTGCATTAAGACATTCTTGTGCAGTATCATGCATTCTTTTAATTAGAGCGACTGAGTGCTGCTGCATCACAGGTAGGCTCATAAGAGTGTTCATATACGATTGAAAAATAAGTTTCGTATTATTATATCTTTGATTTAATATATCCCAGCAGACTATATTATTAATTAATTATCTGAGGTTACATTTAGTGGATGAGTCTCTCAGCTTCTCCCTTTACTTTGGACTTGAGATACTGCATCTTCTGAACGTCAGACATGCCATTGTTCTTATGGATAGTCTCATTGAACAAGTCCTTGAACGAAACCCAAGTGTTGTAGTTTCCGCTAAACGTAGGAATTTCCAACTGAGGGGTGGATTTTACAAGGTGTGCAACGGACCATATCTTCTTATTAATGGCCCTTTTTACGGCCTGGTACTTATTTTCATACGCTGAGAAAGTACACTCGTACTCCTCGTTCGATCCGTTCAGCTCGCTGTCTAGCTCCCAGTGCAGGGTGTCGATAGCGGACCAGCGGGCCTGAATCGTGCGAAGCAGATCTTCTAATTCCCATCTCTCGCTTACTAAATCTAAAGTTATACTTTCAATTGTTCGGTGGAAGGCCTTGAAGTTGCTTTGTTGTTTTCTCAGCATGTCCACGGTTTTGCTATCCGCATGCGAGTGTTGTATAGCAGCCCTACTGCCTCTCGATTGTGGATTATTTGGAGTCAATCCTTTATTAGGCTTCTGTGTTTCCAGTGTGAACGTAGGAGGTTTACCTAGAGGAGATTGTAGTTTCTCTCCAGCTGTTATATCACAGTTCTGGATATGAGTCTTAATAGTATCATACCTCTCGTTCATCCTCTCTACATCCTTAGTAATAGCCTCACGAGTGTGAACTTCTAACTCCTTACTCAGTAGTCTCGTAAAGTTACTCTCATACTCGAACCAATAACTTTCTAGAAGGTCCAACCTCTTCTTTATGTACTCGGGAGTCCTTCTACTTGCGCCGTCTTTCTTAAAATTTGTATATACGCTTTCTATGGCCAATGCTAGCTGCTGTTGGTTAGCCAAAATATCAGCCACCGAAGACATTGTTGAGAGAGAAATAATATAAAATAAATGGACAGATCTTACTTGGAATCTGCGCGGCCGAAGCCTTAGTGCTCAGGCGATTCTCACTGCAACTCTTAATGTCACAGTAAGGGATGACTACTACTTACTATTCCTCTTGATAGAACAGTACACGTAGTACACGAATATCACTTATTATAGTTCTAATGTTCTTATGCACTGTGTCTCTATAGGTAGACCGGTAGACGGAACTGCACACACGCGGACGTACAAGAGTCCCGCTTTTCGGTAGGTTCGAAGGACCAATATGTACGGGTTGCTGCCGTACGAATGTGTATAAATAAAACAGTTTTATATAACTGCAAAAATATAATCATAAAACATCTAAAACTATAATGACTTTGTTGTAATATGAGTGGTGAGCCACGCGCGGTACTCTTGATGACCGATAGCGACGAACTGACTAATTAAATATAATTAAAATATTCAAATTGAGTAATCTAGGTCATATGAATGCAAGCTAAGCGCTCACATGTACGCGCTTGCTCGTACAACAAAAAATAAAAAAAGAACAAAATGAGGTATTTCTTACTTTATAAAACTTAGCATTTAGGAATCTCTCCGTCAGTCTTATTATTTGAGACATAAACTTTTTAAAATCAACTTTTTATAAACTATACAATATTAGGAACCTAATTAAATATATTTTTTTATAAATTTTCGTCTCAAAGACACTTAGGACAGGCGCTGGACTTGTGCTCTCCACAAATGGGATTTTTACAAATTTCGCACATAGTCTTTGTCATCCTTTTAATTTTTGATGGACAAAAGGCACAATATTTTCTTTTCTTAGGCTCAGGTAGACCTTCGAGTTCTGTGGGCGGTTCGGCTTATATTTTTGGCAATATATCACCAATTTTTTCTTTTATATTCGTCGACAAAGTAAGCATTTGCTGCCTTCTCTCTATCCATGGGGTCATCAAGCTATTGTTGAGTTTTTTCATGAAATCTCACCCAGCGGTGTTTCTTTCTTAGATAAGACATTTTCACAGTAAATTAAATATGCGTTTATAAATGTAATATTCAAGATCCCATAAAACATAGCCATGGGCCACCTGTTTGTTTTGCGGCTGCACGATATCGACGAGCACATTTGGTCGAAAGTGTCGACTCTCCCCTTTGTTTCATTATAAAAATGAATCATATTTGGCTTGCCTGTGGTAGAATGAACAGTGCCTACTTCATCACATGATGATAAAACAAGCACCAGTTTGCTCGGCTTTGGTTTGTATGACACTAACGTTAACGGTCCATCGTAACAGAACATAGATGTTCCTACTCGCCGCGACTGTATTTTTTTTTTGTATGTTTTATTTTTAGACACATCTTCAGTATGCAATGTGTTTACCACTGGTGGAGCACCACAGAGTACATTCTATATACTATAATAGAGACCAAACTCCGGCATCAAAAGTGGTAACATGGATCAACGCCATCTACAAGTCTTAGTATCAACTATACAAAATAGTAATGTATGTATATATATATATATATATATATATATATATATATATATATAACTGTGTATCCTACTATATATAGATAGCGTCGTGTATACATATATAAATATACTTTTACGCGCATTCTTGTTGCACATGTTACGTAGATGTAGAAAAAGTATACGAAAATAAAATACGTTTCCAATTTATAAATTTTATTGAATCAGACATTATACAATAGATTTTAATGTAACATAATATTATTAGCAGAGAAAGCACGAAACATTTTAGGCTTTCTATGTTTACATTTTTAACTAAAGGTATAATTATACCCCATATACATATTTACTAACAAATTATAAAATACCTCCACTCTCCTTGCACCCAGGAACGCAGCAATGTTTGTCTGAAGACATTATGTGCCCTAAAAAAATTTTCCAAGACACACAATATCGTCAAGACACACAAGTAACGAGTTACAAGCAAAGTTGTAACAGTAATAGCAAAACTAATTTACCGGAGGAACTTGAGCTCAACTCAACGGAAAATCGCTTAACTATTACAAAAATATCCTTTTTGAATACCGAAGTCGACGAGCAACACCAGCATCAACAGATATTTTTAAACTGAAATTTTATAATTCTTAGATAAATAGACTATAGAGTACCATAGAGAGTTACTGAGAGTGAACTACCACAGCTTCAAAATACAAAACAACGGCCGAAGCTTTGCCGAGCTATACAAAAATTATTTATGAAAAATATAATAATAATTTATTATTATATAATTTCGTATTAATAATCAAAAATATATAAAATTAATAAATTAATTTAATATTATTGTTTGTATTCAATTTGCAGTGACATCTGTTGACGTTAATTGAAATATTCAATTCTAAAGCGACCTCTAGAATTCTTAGTCTCAACTAATGCAAATATAATGCTACAAAATAAAAAGTTGTCTATAATGGTCTAAAGCCTCGAAGCTCTAGATACTTCTTAATTTAATAATATTATACGTCAAAAGTTTCCAGCTTCGTTGTACTAAGATTGTAGAGCCTGTGGAGCACTCACCTCATAGTCTTCAGCATCACTCTGTACTTCATCTTCTAAGAAATTGTCTTCAGTTTCACTGTCCGACCCCTGAATCTCTGCATCGCTCGTTTCATGCAATAATCGACTGATTTCTGCATCGTTTATACGATTATGTGACGTCATTATGTTTTTTTTGTCGTGGGCGTAACAAGTAAAAAAATATGTACATTTATTTTCAAAAAAGTCACAATAACACATTTTCTTAAAAATATAAAAAAACTAACACTAAAGATAACCATACGTCATTTCCACAGAACACATATACCCAAAGGGAAGAATGTTCACTTCATACAAAAAAATGGGGGACTAAACGCCACTGCTGCCATCTATCGTGTGCCCACCAGAAACAATATTTAAAATTTACCGCCTCAGTTATGGGCGGGAAATTCAAAATTTGGCTAATATTTATATATATTTTTATAATTTTTATTTAAAGCCAAAATGATTCACACTTTCAAAATCAATTAGAAGTTTATTACTTAATTTTAAAGAAAAATACTTCAACATGATTTTGAAGTAGTGAATCATTTCTGGTATAATAATAAAAATAAAAGAAATAAACACTTTATACTTTTTTATTGTTTATAAACATTTGTTATTATATTTATACAAATAATAACAATAATAAATAATATTTATACAAATAGTATTCTTGCAAATCAAACAAAATAGTGATAAAGACTATATTATTGCAGCAAGACAAACTATAATTTAAATTTATATAAGTTAAATAGATTGTAATCTGTAACATAATCATAATTTAAATATTTTTTAACTTATTACATAACATTGTAGGCAGTTACATTGTTTAAATTTGACTTGGATTACAAATTAAGGATGAACAAAATCATTGCTGTTTATTATTCCATTTTAATTATATAAATATATTTTAATTAAGTGTTGCATTATTGAATTGTTGTTTATATTTATAATTAAATTTTTTGAGGTTTAAAGAATATGATAAAGTTTCATATAAATAATTGCAAATTGTAGCACAGTTCTCAACACATCTAATAAAATCTTCAGATACATAGTTTAAGTTCTTTTTAACATTATTATATTATTTGAAGTCCATAAAAGTGTACAATAAAATATTGTCAGTATGTTTAGCTTTTAAAACTGGATCACAAAGCCTGCATTTATTGCCAAGCTCTTTAATAAAAATCCACAGACATATGCACAAGCTTGTAATTCTTGTGCATCAGAAACACTTTCTTGAAAGATTGACTCCACCAATGAGAGCATGTCTGAAACAAATGGACTTTCTGATTCTGTGCATGTGCCTGTGGGAGAATTTGTGGTTAAAAATTCCTTATAATCTGACATAGAACTACAATCATCTACTTTACAATTTCCTGACCCCAAATGAGCAAGATTGGATAGAATCGCCGGCTTCAGGCCAGCAACAAATTGCCCAGAGGTAGGATTATAGTTTGATCCAGTTTCCTCTAATAGTACCAAACAAATTTTCTAGAGAATCTTGCTGAAGGTGCGAGTACATAAAGCTTTTATTTTATGTTTTATTTTAAAATTATTGTACAATCTTAGGATACCTTTAATTGTCCATTTCCAACCTTCCTTAAATGGGAGCGAGCTATGACATCCTACAAATGTACAGTTTTCAAAAAAGTCATACATTTTCTTCAAATGTTCCAAATGGGTGAATTGTCAGTTTTGTTGGTACAGTATGGTTTTCCTTTCTTTCTATCTGGGGAATCACTATTTAAGCAGTCAAATAATTTTTCCATATTTGATATTAAATTTACAGTGACTGCAGCCTCCCCAGATAGCAATCCTGAAAATTACAAGAGCTAATAAAGGTCATGTTACAGAAACTAAAATCAACATGTTATTGTTAGATAAAAAACAATGCTTCTTGTTTAACAAATTAAAACAATACCTTGAGATATTTTGGCAAATATTCCTGCCGCAACTGAGTGACTTAGCGCTTGAGTAGCAAGGTTCACTCTCATTTTCTGCTTGGCATTTGGACACATATGGTCTTGTTTTAATTTTGGTGTGAAAATAAAATCACCATCATCATTGTCTATTTGGAACACAGAACACATATACCCAAAGGGAAGAATGTTCACTTCATACAAAAAAATGGGGGACTAAACGCCACTGCTGTCATCTATCGTGTGCCCACCAGAAACAATATTTAAAATTTACCGCCTCAGTTATGGGCGGGAAATTCAAAATTTGGCTAATATTTATATATATTTTTATAATTTTTATTCAAAACCAAAATGATTCACACTTTCAAAATCAATTGGAAGTTTATTATTTAATTTTAAAGAAAAATACTTAAACATGATTTTGAAGTAGTGAATCATTTCTGGTATAATAATAAAAATAAAAGAAATAAACACTTTATACTTTTTTATTGTTTATAAACATTTGTTATTATATTTATACAAATAATAACAATAATAAATAATATTTATACAAATAGTATTCTTGCAAATCAAATAAAATAGTGATAAAGACTATATTATTGCAGCAAGACAAACTATAATTTAAATGTATATAAGTTAAATAGAATGTAATCTGTAACATAATCATAATTTAAATATTTTTTAACTTATTACATAACATTGTAGGCAGTTACATTGTTTAAATTTGACTTGGATTACAAATTAAGGATGAACAAAATCATTGCTGTTTATTATTCTATTTTAATTATATAAATATATTTTAACTAAGTGTTGCATTATTGAATTGTTGTTTATATTTATAATTAAAGATTACCAGTTTTTTGAGGTTTAAAGAATATGATAAAGTTTCATATAAATAATTGCAAATTGTAGCACAGTTCTCAACACATCTAATAAAATCTTCAGATACATAGTTTAAGTTCTTTTTAACATTATTATATTATTTGAAGTCCATAAAAGTGTACAATAAAATATTGTCAGTATGTTTAGCTTTTAAAACTGGATCACAAAGCCTGCATTTATTGCCAAGCTCTTTAATAAAAATCCACAGACATATGCACAAGCTTGTAATTCTTGTGCATCAGAAACACTTTCTTGAAAGATTGACTCCACCAATGAGAGCATGTCTGAAACAAATGGACTTTCTGATTCTGTGCATGTGCCTGTGGGAGAATTTGTGGTTAAAAATTCCTTATAATCTGACATAGAACTACAATCATCTACTTTACAATTTCCTGACCCCAAATGAGCAAGATTGGATAGAATCGCCGGCTTCAGGCCAGCAACAAATTGCCCAGAGGTAGGATTATAGTTTGATCCAGTTTCCTCTAATAGTACCAAACAAATTTTCTAGAGAATCTTGCTGAAGGTGCGAGTACATAAAGCTTTTATTTTATGTTTTATTTTAAAATTATTGTACAATCTTAGGATACCTTTAATTGTCCATTTCCAACCTTCCTTAAATGGGAGCGAGCTATGACATCCTACAAATGTACAGTTTTCAAAAAAGTCATACATTTTCTTCAAATGTTCCAAATGGGTGAATTGTCAGTTTTGTTGGTACAGTATGGTTTTCCTTTCTTTCTATCTGGGGAATCACTATTTAAGCAGTCAAATAATTTTTCCATATTTGATATTAAATTTACAGTGACTGCAGCCTCCCCAGATAGCAATCCTGAAAATTACAAGAGCTAATAAAGGTCATGTTACAGAAACTAAAATCAACATGTTATTGTTAGATAAAAAACAATGCTTCTTGTTTAACAAATTAAAACAATACCTTGAGATATTTTGGCAAATATTCCTGCCGCAACTGAGTGACTTAGCGCTTGAGTAGCAAGGTTCACTCTCATTTTCTGCTTGGCATTTGGACACATATGGTCTTGTTTTAATTTTGGTGTGAAAATAAAATCACCATCATCATTGTCTATTTGGAAGAAATGCTCTGTGCCCATTTTGCAAGACCTATAATGTAAAATATAACATTCTATGCTAAAAAATATTATTTACAAGTTTTATTTAATAATTAATTAATTAGTAATCAGAAACTTGTACTTTTAACTGGACTATGCATATTTATGCATTGTGTAATTTTAATATAAATAAAAATAACAAAATATTACCTGTTTCTTTAACATTGTTTTGTGTAATATTTTCAGTAGATGAGGTGGATCAAATATTGTAACAACTTCAGGAGAAATTTTCTTAATATATGTTTTAATGTCGTTGGTGCTGGAAACCACTAAAGTCGTCGCAACAATTGAAAAGTAGATGGTGATCTCTCGTAAAGTCTTAGTGCAATAATTTCTTGCTCAGTGTTCCATCTTCTAGCTACATATTTTCTCTTCGCATTCCTTAATTCCCCTTGTAGAAGTAATCCTAGTGATGGGGTTAGGTGTTTTATTAATCCTTGTATTGCTTCATTGTCATTTAGGATGTTTAACATATGCTTTAATTAGATTTTTCAGCCTATACACCTTTTTAACATAATTTAAAACAAGCAGTATGTTGGCCATTTGCAAATTGTAATGTTACCATATCAGAAGATAATCCTACTACAGTGTTTCAAATATTGGTTACATAAATTGTTTCTCATATCAATTGAAAACTCTATATAGCTAAATTACGAAATAATTTTTAATTTTATTTTTTTATTTATAATATATGATTAAACTTCATCCTTTTTCGGAGTCGCATTTTATAATTATACCTTCCATACATGAAACATTATAAAGAAAGTTATTTATTAAATCTCAAATAACTATATCATAAAAACATTATAATAAATCCTAAAAAAAGTCCTATCAAGAAACTACTAATTAGTAGTTTTACTTGAATATAGCAACACTAAGTATCAAATAATACATCATTTATTTTTTCGGGACTTATTTACAATCCCCCGTAGGTATGTCGCACATGCCCCTTAGGAAGTCGACCGGGCCTGGTCATTTCGACGTAAGGTAGGTAAATATTGACGAAAGTATTGCACTTATCGCAGCGATACTGATGTCTCTTGCAAGCTCCGATAGCCGACCAGGCTCTACAATAGACATGGGTGTTATGAAACGTAATCGGTTTCAGAAACTGCTTACGAGTCGAATAAGCGCATAACTAGTTTCGCGGACAAACATAACGATTATTTCACATACGCAGTTTCTGACAGTAACCAGTAACACATTTGTCAAAAGCAGTTGCAGCACAACCGTATCTTATTTTAAATAGATTATATTATAAAATAGTTATGTCAATTACACCGATTCTAACATAGTCGCATCTCGCTCTATCTTACTACGTTTCGAACGAAAAGAGAGACAGCAATAGATCGAATTTGTATGCATCGTACATTATTTTCATATCCATTCTTGGAACAAAAACGTCATTAAATATGATTGATTACACACTCAATGAAAAGAAATATTGATGCTAAAAAATTAAATTAATAAATGCATAAGTTAAATTCTATGGAATTAAAAATAGTACTAAAAAAGAAAAATTATACTGATTATAAATAATATTTTTAAATATTTTATAATAGTGAAATTAAAAAAATCGAACCTAATTAGAAGTAGACCTGTATTATTAAATAATTAAGCAAACTTTATTATATTGTTAAGTGAATACAACTTAAAAAAATTTTAAAAAAATCAATCAATCATACATACATTTTTTTTAAATTTATATATATCGTCGCACACATGCTTACGGAATTTGTAAAAAAAAATATTATTCAAATATTAAAATTCTAGGAATATTCTGGGAATAGGCAATTAATACGTTTCATATTAGTATGATAGGCGGTATAACTTTAAGTATTTTCGTAATCATAACTCTTTCTACCATAATCATAAGTACAAAAGTAAGCGTAAGCAAATGCTTAGTAACTAGTTACGAAAATAAGCAGTTTTGAAAACTAGTTACTCGTGTACCTGAAACTAGTCGCAACCGATTATGCCTAAAAGACGTTACGACCCACGTCTACTCTACAATCTTAGTACAACGAAGCTGGAAACGACGTATAATATTATTAAATTAAGAAATATCTAGTGCTTCGAGGCTTTAGACCATCATACATAACTTTTTATTTTATAGCATTATATTTGCATTAGTTGAGACTCAGAATACTAGAGGTCGCTTTAGAATTGAATATTTCAATTAACGTCAACAGATGTCGCTGCAAATTGAATACGAAAAATAATATTAATAATTTAATTTATTAACTTTGTATATTTATAATGATTAATATAAAATTATTTTTACCACAAATAACTTCTTGTATACCTCATTAAATAATTATATATTTTTCGCAATGCTTTCTTCACTATCTGTGGTACTCTGAATAACTCTCTACTCTATGGTACTCTATAGTCTATTTATCTAATAATTATGAAATATAAATTTAAAAATATCTGTTGATACTTATTTACTTATTTAGAAAACGTATAAAAATTTGAACGCATTATGTATATCTGTTGATGCTGGTGTTGTCGTCGATTTCGGTATTCAAATAGGATTTTGTAATAGTTTACTGGTTTATATGTACGATTTTCGAGTTTGAGTACGAGTACGAGTTGACTTCAAGGTCTGCGGGTAAATTAATTATACTATTACTGTTACAACTTTGCTTGTTGTTGAGTTTGGACTCGTTCCTTGTGTTCAGGCCCGGTCGATTTCCTAAGGGGCATGTGCGACATACCTACGGGGGATTGTAAATAAGTCTCGAAAAAATAAATGATGTATTATTTGATACTTAGTGTTGCTATATTCAAGTAAAACTACTAATTAGTAGTTTCTTGTTAGGACTTTTTTTAGGATTTATTATAATGTTTTTATGGTATAGTTATTTGAGATTTAATAAATAACTTTCTTTATAATGTTTCATGTATGGAAGGTATCATTATAAAATGCGACTCCGAAAAAGGATGAAGTTTAATCATATAAAATCAAAAAAATAAAATTAAAAATTATTTCGTAATTTAGCTATATAGTTTTCAATTGATATGAGAAACAATTTATGTAACCAATATTTGAAACACTGTAGTAGGATTATCTTCTGATATGGTAACATTACAATTTGCAAATGGCTGCTTGTTTTAAATTATGTTAAAAAGGTGTATAGGCTGAAAAATCTAATTAAAGCATATGTTAAACATCCTAAATGACAATGAAGCAATACAAGGATTAATAAAACACCTAACCCCATCACTAGGATTACTTCTACAAGGGGAATTAAGGAATGCGAAGAGAAAATATGTAGCTAGAAGATGGAACACTGAGCAAGAAATTATTGCACTAAGACTTTACGAGAGATCACCATCTACTTTTCAATTGTTGCGACGACTTTAGTGGTTTCCAGCACCAACGACATTAAAACATATATTAAGAAAATTTCTCCTGAAGTTGTTACAATATTTGATCCACCTCATCTACTGAAAATATTACACAAAACAATGTTAAAGAAACAGGTAATATTTTGTTATTTTTATTTATATTAAAATTACACAATGCATAAATATGCATAGTCCAGTTAAAAGTACAAGTTTCTGATTACTAATTAATTAATTATTAAATAAAACTTGTAAATAATATTTTTTAGCATAGAATGTTATATTTTACATTATAGGTCTTGCAAAATGGGCACAGAGCATTTCTTCCAAATAGACAATGATGATGGTGATTTTATTTTCACACCAAAATTAAAACAAGACCATATGTGTCCAAATGCCAAGCAGAAAATGAGAGTGAACCTTGCTACTCAAGCGCTAAGTCACTCAGTTGCGGCAGGAATATTTGCCAAAATATCTCAAGGTATTGTTTTAATTTGTTAAACAAGAAGCATTGTTTTTTATCTAACAATAACATGTTGATTTTAGTTTCTGTAACATGACCTTTATTAGCTCTTGTAATTTTCAGGATTGCTATCTGGGGAGGCTGCAGTCACTGTAAATTTAATATCAAATATGGAAAAATTATTTGACTGCTTAAATAGTGATTCCCCAGATAGAAAGAAAGGAAAACCATACTGTACCAACAAAACTGACAATTCACCCATTTGGAACATTTGAAGAAAATGTATGACTTTTTTGAAAACTGTACATTTGTAGGATGTCATAGCTCGCTCCCATTTAAGGAAGGTTGGAAATGGACAATTAAAGGTATCCTAAGATTGTACAATAATTTTAAAATAAAACATAAAATAAAAGCTTTATGTACTCGCACCTTCAGCAAGATTCTCTAGAAAATTTGTTTGGTACTATTAGAGGAAACTGGATCAAACTATAATCCTACCTCTGGGCAATTTGTTGCTGGCCTGAAGCCGGCGATTCTATCCAATCTTGCTCATTTGGGGTCAGGAAATTGTAAAGTAGATGATTGTAGTTCTATGTCAGATTATAAGGAATTTTTAACCACAAATTCTCCCACAGGCACATGCACAGAATCAGAAAGTCCATTTGTTTCAGACATGCTCTCATTGGTGGAGTCAATCTTTCAAGAAAGTGTTTCTGATGCACAAGAATTACAAGCTTGTGCATATGTCTGTGGATTTTTATTAAAGAGCTTGGCAATAAATGCAGGCTTTGTGATCCAGTTTTAAAAGCTAAACATACTGACAATATTTTATTGTACACTTTTATGGACTTCAAATAATATAATAATGTTAAAAAGAACTTAAACTATGTATCTGAAGATTTTATTAGATGTGTTGAGAACTGTGCTACAATTTGCAATTATTTATATGAAACTTTATCATATTCTTTAAACCTCAAAAAACTGGTAATCTTTAATTATAAATATAAACAACAATTCAATAATGCAACACTTAGTTAAAATATATTTATATAATTAAAATAGAATAATAAACAGCAATGATTTTGTTCATCCTTAATTTGTAATCCAAGTCAAATTTAAACAATGTAACTGCCTACAATGTTATGTAATAAGTTAAAAAATATTTAAATTATGATTATGTTACAGATTACATTCTATTTAACTTATATACATTTAAATTATAGTTTGTCTTGCTGCAATAATATAGTCTTTATCACTATTTTATTTGATTTGCAAGAATACTATTTGTATAAATATTATTTATTATTGTTATTATTTGTATAAATATAATAACAAATGTTTATAAACAATAAAAAAGTATAAAGTGTTTATTTCTTTTATTTTTATTATTATACCAGAAATGATTCACTACTTCAAAATCATGTTTAAGTATTTTTCTTTAAAATTAAATAATAAACTTCCAATTGATTTTGAAAGTGTGAATCATTTTGGTTTTGAATAAAAATTATAAAAATATATATAAATATTAGCCAAATTTTGAATTTCCCGCCCATAACTGAGGCGGTAAATTTTAAATATTGTTTCTGGTGGGCACACGATAGATGACAGCAGTGGCGTTTAGTCCCCCATTTTTTTGTATGAAGTGAACATTCTTCCCTTTGGGTATATGTGTTCTGTGGTCAACAGGCTCTACAATCTTAGTACAACGAGATTGGAAACTTTTGACGTATAATATTATTAAATTCAGAAGTATATGGATTATGGAGAGTGTAGACCATTATAGACATTTTTTTATTTTGTAGCATTATATTTACATAAGTTCGCCAATTGACGTTCAGAGGTCGCTTTGGAATTGAATATTTCAATTAACGTCAATAGATGTCGTCACAAATTGAATATGAGCAGTAATATTAAATTTATTTATTAACTTTACATATTTATAATAGTTAATATAAAATACATATTTTTACCACAAATAAGTTAATATTAGGCTCGTAAAGTAATCAATTCTTCACTCTATGGTACTCTATAGTCTATTTATATAGTAGTTTCAAATTCAAAATATCTATTGAAGCTGTTATTATACTTGTTGGTATCAAATTATCAATTCAATTACGGTATTTTTGTAATAGTTAATGCATTTTTCCGTTGAGTTGAGCTCAGATTCCTCTGGTAAATTCATTTTACTATTATTGTTACAACTATATATGGAATAATTTGTGCTGTACAAAATAGTGTGTCTTGGAAGGATTAGATTCTTTAGTGCACACGGTATTGTTGATTCTAATAATAAATACGTATATGGTGTATAATTTGTACATGATTATTCATATGAGGCCAGTCGTGGCGCAGCGGCACAAAGTGTGACTGTAAACCGACTGGTTGTATGTTCGATCCCCACTCGAGGAGATGAAATATTTACTTAAATTTATATTTCCATTTCTTCGCTCTGGTGTCGAGGCTAAGCGCGGCGTTGAGTTCTGCCACTCAACACGCAATGCCTCCAGAATTCGGCAGAAAGTGGGGAACGGAGTGTCTTAACTCTAGGTTCCCTCTGCCTACCCTGCTGTGTGCGGGATACAGCGTGAAGCTGATTATTCATATAGTTAAAAATATAAATACAAAAAGCAAAACACGTAATATATATGTCTGTGGCTTTTCTGCCTTAGTTTATCTCAAATTATTATATATAACAAAAATTTTGATTATTATTTATTATATATATAAAGTAAGAAAAGGGTAAGCAAATAACTCTATTTTCTATTTATACTATGTGCTTGTATCGGACGTAGAATTTTCTACCTTTAGTATCTTCAAGGTCCGAGACAAGCACGTAGTAACAGTCACTTTTTACATTTACTACTTATATCTTATATTTAATAATAATTACTCTATGTGTGGCTGTTATTGTTTGGATTTATTTTGCAGTTGCGATGAAAGTTCTTAAGTTCCTATGCTAACATTGAGGTATCAATGTTTATATATTAGAGCAATAAGTAAAGAAAAAAAAAGTAGATTTTATGCAGAGATATATAAATACTTTGTATAAAATCAATTCTTTGTAATAAAAATTCAATACATTAATCCATTATTTCAGATCTTCAAATATTGATAGACAAGAGAAAAGGACATTCTTCAAATATTTCCAGTTATGTTATGGAGAGTCAAGAAAAAGTAAGTATAAAATCATATTAAATATGGAGAACACTTTTTAAAGAACATTACATTAATAGGAATAACTTATGTACTATATTTTTACACAGACAATTGTAAAGTAAGAGCTGTAAAGTATTCCTCCTTAAATATTGATAACATTAACAAATATTTTTAAGATTTTTCGGTTTTCTGTTATACAGTTGACAATACCTTGTTATATTTAATGCAAATAAAATAATTTTGATGGCATTTTCTTGTTCCAGAGCAAAGTGTCCATAATTTTTTAAAGTCAATTAATTTACTTGTTCATAATATGTTTTAATTAAGTAATAAACAAGTACAATTTTAAGCAATCACTAGTTTACAAATATTACTAGCAATTAAATCTAAATAAAGCTTATCTTTACGTATAATCTATATATCTAATAATTAAATGTTAATTAAGCCTTATTTTTATTTTTGTTGAGTTGCTCATTAAATAACAAGCGTGTGAAAATATATAATAATAAGAAGGAAAAGGGACATTGTTTTACAATAAAAGAAAAAGTTGCTTTTTTGTCCATTTTTAAATATAGTCCAAAGGCCTACATTTTTTAGATTAATATTTATTTATTTAGATTAATATTTATTCAATTTGATTCATTAAAAGCTTACGCCTAAACTTAAAAAACATCGGATAGTATAAAAAAATTGTGATAAATTATGTGTATTACTTTTTGATGAAGTTTCTTTGAAAATAAGTGTAGCTTGATAGAGAGAAAAGATAAAAATATTGACTGTATAATTCAATAATGAAACAAATTAATAGATCAATAGTAAAACTTATAAAGATTGTTCATTTAAAAAGTTGAAGAACTTGTAATAATTATTTTTTATAATCAATTTATGTAAAAATCAATTTATGCTGAATGAATATAAAATATATATATATTACATATATATCTTTAGTGTTGGCCAGTCGTGGCGCATTGGTACAAAGTGTGACTGTAAAACCGACTGGTTGTGGGTTCGATCCCCACTCGAGGAGATGTAATATTTACTTAAATTTATATTTTTATTTCTTCGCTCTGGTGTCGAGGCAAAGCGCGGCGTTGAATTCTGCCACTCAACACGCAATGCCTCCAAAATTCGGCACAAAGTGGGGAACGGAGTGTCTTAACACTAGGTTCCCTCTGCCTACAGTGCCGTGTGCGGGATACAGCGTGAAGCTAATTTAATTTAATTTTAATTTTTAATTTTATTACCATCATTTTCAGATAAGGGAATTCTACCTCCAGAATGCAAAGAAACAGTGTACCGTTTATAATTAGTAGACAATATTTTTGACTCAATAAGTGGCAGTAAAACTAAAAATTTTCCACCCACACTCAAGTCGATGCACAACAAAACATGGACGGAAGCAAAAAATATATTTAATTCCAAGAAATTTTTGTAAAGCAGTGGAAAAGTTGAATCTGTCCTCATTGCGTCAAATTGGGTGTAGACACCGAATGAAATTGAAACATTATTAAAAAAATGAAGGGTTGAGTACAATATAAACTCAGTGTGGCTGCAACACCTAAACCAAGATCCTTTTGAATATTTTTTTGGCGCAGTAAGAAGTCACGATTTTCGCAACAACAACGCTACTTATCTTTTATCGATTTTATTGAATCACAAATTTATACTCATACATAATAATTAATTTTAGGGTTATATAATATAATTTGTAGGCAAACTGAGATGCGATCGCTTATAATCACAGTATGTTAAGATACTGTGATATAAAATGTGAAAAAAATCTTTTACAAGTTCTTACACCAGGAAGAGAGAAAATTGTGCTATTTCTCTCTTCCTGGTGTAATATTCTTTTTAATACTGCTCAATTTTCGTTAATAACAAATTATAGGAGCTATTAATAAAAACAATATTCTTCTGTGATTTAGTAATGTCGCAACCTGTTTGCTTTTTATATTAAATTAAAATTTATCGAACTTATTATTTTGTCATCATCAAATAACATATAAAAGTATATATTTCTTAAATCAGACTGTCATGTATCATTTTTGAAAGAGATGAAGAAAGGACGGAATGCAAGATCAGTGTAAATAGTAAGATATTAGAACAAGTGAATGAGGTGGTATACTTGGGAAGTATGTTCAGTAGAGATGGAAGATACGAGATGGATGTGGAAAGGCGTATTGCTGCCGGTAACAAGGTTAACGGAGCCTTAGCTGCATTGATGAGACGGCGAAACGTCAGCACAGCTGCGCGTTTGGCCGTACACAATGCAGTTTTGGTACCGACTCTGTTATACGGCAGCGAAACGTGGGTTTTACAGAAGAAGAATGAAAGAAAGATGAATGCTGTGGAGATGCGATCTCTTCGTAGGATATGCGGAGTCAGCTTAGCTGATCGAATCCGCAATGAAGAGGTACACAGAATGGCAGGTACAGGCAGGCAGATGTCACGGTGAGAATGAAGAAGAACGTGCTCAGCTGGTTTGGGCACGTCGAACGAATGAGTGATGAAAGAATGGCAAAAAAGATTTATGTTGAAAAAGTGAGTGGTAAGAGAGGTAGGGGGAGACCTCGGTTGACCTTCGAAAACACAGTATCAAAGATACTGGAGGAAGGTCACGTAAAAAGCATGAGGACCCCCCAGAGGGCATGTATGAAGAGGTTGATGACAGTGGACGAGGCGAAAGAGGTATGTAGAGACCGTAGCGTTTGGCGCTCCGTTCTCTCTGACTACCCCGCTAGGGATAAAGCGTGAAGTTAGTTTAGTTTAGTTTTAGTTTATTTCTTATATCAGACTGTCATGTATCAGGTGGCTTTTAAAACATTTGTTGAATCTCTTTGCATTTATTTGGAATTTATAACTATTATTATCAATTTGCTTGCTCCCAGCCAATTACATATTAATATTTTTTCAACAATTAATAATTATACATCAAACAATGAATCACAATATTAATTATATAATCAACTAATTTATTTTTATGTAAAACATTGAATACAATGAAAATCAATTAGTATAAATATCGCAATTATCGCGAAGAATTAAATTCTTTCTTTTTTTTAACTATTTTATTAAATACATCTTGGATATTTTAAATTAATTTAATAAATTCTTTTCTGGGAGTGCAAAGTCGATCCGCATATTATCTATATTGTATATATTCGATTTCATCTCTGCAAGTTAAATAACTCATACATTGACTGCATGATTTAAAAAAAATATTCCTTGTTTTTTTAGAAAATATCCAAAAAAATACTGCAGAGGTGAAGGGGAGTCCATTCATAATTAAATATAGATTGAAAATCAAATGTGCAGGTGGACGACATAGTTTCTGTGTTGTCATTGATGATTTGAACATATAATGGTCATTTCCACAGTTTTCACCTAAGGTTGTTACACTGTTTACTGATTATTTATTAAAAGTGTTGCAAATATTAACACAAACTAAACACGAGTAGGGTTGTTGTTGCGAAACTCATGACTTCTTACTGTGCCAAAAAAAAAATGAAGAGGATCTTGGTTTAGGTGTCGCAGCCATCATCATCATCAAAGGCGCTACAGCCGCGAGTGGGCCTTGGCCTGGTCCAGAATATCCCTCCATTCTGCCCTATTCCTGGCTTTCTTCTTCCAATTTTTTACGCCCAGAGTTCTCAGATCTTGCATAACTCCATCCAACCATCTGAGTTTTGGTCTGCCTCGACTTCTCCGTCCATCTGGTGTACTGTGTATACAACAAGGATTTAGATGTTCTAGACTCACTCATTCTCTCTACATGTGCGACCCATTGTAGGCGTCCAACTTTGATATTATTTATTATGCCTGTTTCGTTATACATGTTGTAGAGCTCGTGGTTGTACCGAGTTCGCCATTGCTCATTTTCCAACACTGCCCCGAATATGCGTCTTAAGATTTGGCGCTAAAAAATAAGAAGTGTGTTCGCGTCCTTTTTGCTCAGCACCCATCTCTCTGATCCATATGTTAATATCGGTCTTAGCAAGGTCTTGTAGAGAAGTACTTTTATGCTTCTTGAAAGTATTTTGGATCGGAAGTATCTTAGCAGTCCGAAATAGCACTTGTTAGCCGCCATAATTCTTCTGCTTATTTCTGAGGATACATTGTTGTCCTGCGTTACCAAAGAGCCGAGATACACAAATTCCCTAACCCAGTCGAAAGTGCTACTCCCAATTGTTATATTGGACGGTAATGCGTGTAGGTGTTTTGACGCTTTTAGATATTTTGTTTTCGTTGCATTTACTTGAAATTCGGCTTCCTGAGATGACCTTGTCAGAGCTTGGTTATAGATAGAAATCATTTTAGTATTAAATATACATATATAAAAATTCTTGAAAAAGTCTCAAACGTTCATCATTTCTAAAAATCACCATATCATGGAAAATAGAGTGGTGAAAGATGTGTGTGATGTTTTTTCGGTGGGTAGGTGCCAAAAAGTTAAAACGTCTTTTTACAAAGCTCCCAAAAAATTTTGTCAATAAAATAGTATTTATAATTTATAAGTGAAAATATTTATTAATAAGTAATGCATTAGTAGTCACCAACCTGTCAGCTATTATTCCTATAAAAATATCTGCACAATTATCTACATATCATAACAGTTCCTTATAATCGTGAGTGAAAATAACACTATGGAAGCCATCAAGCAGTCTATGGTAGAATTATCACAACAATTCAACACTAAAATGGCGGAATTTCAACTGAACCTAAGTTCAGCAATTCCAGCGGCAAGTCCAACATCACATATTGCCGCTCAGTTCAATACTTTCCGATCATTTGTCTTGAGTGCACTGGAAGGTCTTCAACTGCAGGTTAGCATTCTCTCTAAGCAGTATGACATCCTTGACATGAGGAGCAGGAGAAAGATTTTGTTACTGCATGGAGTTCCTGAGGAAGGCAGTGAAAGTGTCTCTACCGTTACTGTAAAGGTATTATCCAACTATTTAAAAATGCCCGAACTGGATGTTAATGATATTAGCCGTTGCCAGCGCTTAGGTACCACAACTTCTAATAAGCCAAGACCGATACTTCTGAAATTTCGTGATTTAACCTTAAAAAATCAAGTCTGGTATGCTAAAACAAAATTAAAAGGCACTGGCATCACTTTGTCTGAATTTCTTACAAAATCAAGGCATGACATATTTATGGTAGCCCGAAAACGCTGCGGTATAAGTAAATGCTGGACGAAGGATGGCACTGTTATTGTAATTGGACCTGATGGTAAGCGTCATAATATTTATTCGTGCACGGAACTAGATAATATCTATGGCGCATCTGAAACACAAGCTGTAATTAAAGCATCTGTTGTGGGCTCAAATTATGGGGATACCAAAACTAAACCCGCTTCGCAAGCCGCGCGTGCAAAGAGAATGATTAAAAAGTAACCAACTTGTTTTCTCAATCGTTTACTCAGCACATTTTTTAGTAATATAGCATTTCTACCTTTACGTGTGATAAATTATGTGTCAATGTCCTGTACAATCTCTAATGTTACTTAAATTACTAAATATTTACCCCCAACTTTTACAAATATAATGATAATAAATTAATGTTTAATTGTTTACTAGTTGTGGTTGACATATTGACAGTTGACATCTAACTTGTCAATGGTTGAGAACAATATCATAAGCCGTGGCTTTTGACACAGATAGCATATGATACTCAAACGTTTCATTTTACGCTCACTATTGTTTTATTTATATTAAGAATTTTATTTGGCATGTATTTATTTTGTTTAAGAACTGATTGCTGGCAGGCATGTGATGTATTTTATTTGATTACTGTAGATTTTTATTTTTATTGTTATTATTTTATTTGTTTTATTATTTCTTTTTTTTTATTTTTTTTATTTGTTATTATAATATTATATTATATATTTTATGATATTTACATTATATATATTTTCATTTATTTTTATTTTTATATTATTCAATTTTATTTTTTTTATTTATTATTTATTTGTATTATTAATTTAAGTATAATCATATTTATATATATAAATATATATATTTATTTATCATGTATAATAATATCAGTTCTAGTAGTGAAAGTACAAATAATGGCACATTTCACCAGTGTGATTCAACGGCATCCGAAGACAGTTTCCACAGCATTCCCGATCCTCAGCCCCTTCATTACTTGCTAAACCTCAAACTTAGTTCCTTTTCCAAAAACTTTAATGTCGTGCACATCAATGCGCAAAGTATTCCCGCCCATTATCCAGATTTACTCGACTCTTTTGACGTTACAAACATTCACGCATTACTTATATCTGAGACGTTCTTGAAACCTTGCTTGCCTTCAACGGCTTATGCTTTGCCAGGTTTCCACCTCATAAGGAATGACAGGACTGAAAAGGGTGGAGGGGGTGTAGCTATCTACCTTCGCAGTCATATTCCTTTTTCTATTTTAGATAAATCGCCTTCAGCGTACTCAAAATCCTTAGAGCATATAATGATTGAAGTTTTGTTTGGCTCCCAGAAACTTTTGCTTGGTGTTTTTTATAGCCCTTCGTTACATATAAACTATTTTGATGTGTTTGAGACTCTCCTTGAAAAATATATTCCTGGAGTTGATCACACTATCATAATGGGCGATTTCAATACTTGTTTAATTACAAAAGACACACGCGCAAATCGACTCCGAACTATTATTGACAGTTCCAACCTTGAAATCCTATCCTCTAATCCAACCCATCTATTCCCTGGCTGTGCGCCTTCCTTACTAGACCTTATGATAGTCTCTTCAACAGAGAGTGTTGCTACATTTGGACAAATGTCAGCCGAAGCTTTTTCGTATCACGACTTAATATACCTCTCCTATAAAATCCGTCCACCTAAGCTTAAACCTACAGTGGTGATGCGAAGATGCTTTAATAACATAGATAATGTAAAATTCATGCATGATCTAAATAATATCGATTGGGATTGTATATTTGGCGCTAAGTCTGTCAACGACCAAATAGATCTCTTTAATTCTCTTTTAATCGAACTATTCGATATTCATGCGCCTCTTAGGCCTATTAAATTAAAACATCTCCCTGCTCCATGGTTGACTAAGGATATTAAGCTACTCAAGGCCAAACGCAATAATGCAAAGTCTAAATACAAGAAAAATCCTACTGATGAAAACTTACATAAGTACAAAATATTACGAAACAGATGTAATAAGACTTGCAGAGATGCTCGGCGTAGCTACATTCATGCATCCATTGATAGCAACAACTCTAAAAAAACATGGAAATTTCTGGATACGATGGGTATAGGTGGCAGGCGTACAAAACATTCATCTTTCATAAGCAACTGCATGGATTTAGAAAGCCTAAATATGTTTTTCTCAACAGTCAATCGGATGGATAGTAATACTAAAATCAAAACCCTCCAATCACTATCACTGCTTCCTTATCCTTTAACTACCCCCTTCCTATTTACATCTATTACTGCAGAAGAAGTACGAAGGCATGTGATGGCTATCAAATCTGATGCGACAGGAAGCGACAACGTAAGCCGACGCATGATCTTGTTAACCCTCAATGCAGTTCTTCCTATATTATGTCACATTTTTAACTGCTCCTTATCCTCTTGTGAATTTCCTGATGCTTGGCGTCATGCACTAGTGATCCCTATTCCAAAAATATCCAACCCCTCTTCCTTTTTAAACTATCGTCCAATTTCCATACTTCCTTTCCTTTCCAAAGTACTTGAACGCATTGTGCACGACCAGTTATATCTGTTCCTATATAAAAATAATATCCTGTCCTCTTTCCAGTCCGGCTTCCGTCCTGGCCATAGTACAGTAACAACACTTAACAAAATATGTGATGACATTAGATATGGCATTGATAACCAACAAGTTACTGTACTTGCGTTATTAGATTTTTCTAATGCGTTCAATACCGTTGATTTCGACATCCTTTTAGCCATTTTAAGGTCCATTAATATTTCTCCAATAGCTGCTGAATGGTTTTGCTCATATCTTCACGGCCGCACTCAGAGCATTAAGCTTGACGGGAAGCATTCTTCTCAGTGTCAGTTAGGCGCCGGCGTTCCGCAAGGTGGTGTGCTGTCTCCCTTACTCTTCTCCATTTTTATTAACGCGCTCACTCCACATATATCGACATCATATCATCTTTACGCCGACGATTTACAAATTTATAAGACGGTACCGGCCAATGACATAACCAGAGCGATAGATGAGATTAATTCCAATTTAAACGTAATTAGTACTTGGAGTAAATCGTTCGGACTATCTATTAACCCAAGTAAATCTAACGTATGTATGTTTGGACATTCTAAGCAGCTATTTAAAATAAAATCAAATCTCGCTCAAATCTTTTTTGATAGTGTTTGCTTAGAACTTAGTGATAGTGTTAAGAACTTGGGAGTCAGAATGGACAGCACATTTTCCTGGTCGCCTCAAATTGCCGAGCTCAGCCGTAAGATCTTCAGTGCTATAAGAAGTTTGAGAAGATGGAAGAACCTACTACCATTAAAGACTAAAATCTCATTGGCTCAAACTCTTCTTCTCCCTATACTTGATTATGCTGATTCGTGTTACTTAGATTTATCTCAACAACTACTAAATAAGCTTGAACGGATGCAGAATGTCGTAATCCGATTTATCTTTGGATTGCGAAAGTTTGATCACGTAACACAATATCGTACTCAGCTTAAATGGCTCACTGTAAAAGACCGACGACAATTACACTCTCTCACACTCCTTTACACAATCCTTTACCATCCTGTCACTCCTTCGTACCTCAAAGAACGATTTAAGTTCTTGGGGTCGAACACCCTCCACTCCCAACACCTTCGTTCCCGCAACAACAATCTCCTAGAAGTCCCATTATGTCACACTAAATGCTATGGAGACTCTTTTACTGTTCAAACAGTAAGATTTTGGTATGCGCTGCCAGGTGAAGTTAGACGATCTCCATCGGTAAATATTTTAAAGCGCAGGCTTAAAAATTACTACCTAGAACAACACTTATAATATGGTCATATAATATGTACGTATACATGTATTTCCTATTATTTTAGTATGTATATTGTATTTATCTGTATGTATGTATGTATGTATGGATGTATGTATGTATGTATGTATGTATGTATGTATGTATTTGTATGTATATACTTCTATGTTTGTTTATTAATATCTATTATTATAATTTTTTTTTTTTCTATGTTAAGTTATACTTTTTGCGCCTGACTGTATTCCTATTAAAGTCCTGCACTCTTAATGGTTGCCTGTAAGAGATCACTTATAGTGATAAGGCCGCCATTGCACATGTTTATTTAAGTACCTACATATGTACCTATATAAGTACCTACATGTTCCTTTTTTTTTTATGTAAATTGTGTATTTTCTTTTTTTTTTTTTTTTTTCATGTGCAATAAAGTATTATTATTATTATGTGTGAAACAAAAAAAAAACAAAGTGACATAGTGTGACATCATCTAATTGTAAACACAAAAGTGATAGGTTCAATCTTTACTTGAGTGGACAATCATTGTAAAATTATTTTCATTCCCGCTTCAGTAGACAAAGTAGGAGGTACAACAACACAACACACAATGTCTGGAAAATCAACAGTGTCTAAACACTATGTTCCCTAACATACTAAAGAAAAGGTAAAGGGAAAAAGTGTTATATTGTTGTTTTTTTTTTGTTCTTAACCTACAATACAAATAACAGAATACATTTCCTTTTTGATTCGTAAAAAAGTTTTGCAGTGCCGAGTGGCAGCCGCAAACAGATCACTTGCTGGTTTACCTAAATATTCACTTTCTGAATCACTACCTGAGACACTCGAGTCACCTAAAAGTAAAAAACAAGACATTAGTAGCAAAAATATATTAAAAACATTGTGCTGCAATTTTTTCAAATGATTGTTAGCATGATGTGGTTTCAAACTAAACTAGAAGAGTGATTTTAAATATATTATTTACTTTTTCACACTCTGCTGGATGAAGTTTGGCCACTACGGAAAATAGGGAAAAGAGTGCCTTCACATAATTACTACTACCGGCCTCAATCAGTAACAAATCTTAATTTCTATGAGTTATTAATCTATACTTAACCATGAATTGTAACTAATTGTAAATTATAAAGCAGATTTTTTTTTATGAATTAATCTTACTAACTACTTTTTAAATAAAACTATTTTAACCGGATTAATCGCGTATATTTAGTTTTTACATTTTTGGAAACCCAACGTTTCGAACACTTTGCAGTAGTCCGTGGTCACGGGTAGACTGAGGTGCCATTCGTCTGTCAGTTGACATAATTACTATATCAAACTACCGCCAACGATTTCTTAATTTCCTCGCGTACTGCCCTGGATTCTTGCAGAATGAGCTAACTGTATCTTGCCCTCTGGTATGGTGGGTCTGAGACTTCAAAGATTTGATGAGTGGGTCCCAGGTGTTAGAAAGCTTCCAGCCGTCCTCTCTATTGAAATTAGGATATTTTTGTATTTCAATAGCCTCACGGATCATTCTAGGAATATATCTATTTTCCTTAGCGAGGATGAGGGGTTTATCAAACCTTATGTAATGGCTAGGTTTATCCACAGTGTGCTCACATACAGCCGACTTTGAATGGGCATGTATCAAAGTCGGCTGTATGTGAGCACACTGTTGAACATACTATTAATACATGTATTATTATTAATATTATAGTTATCATTTCCTTGAATATAAGGAATTTTTAATCATCCAACAAATGTTATAATACACAAATTCCTAAAAGAACATACCGCTTAAAATAGATAAAAAGTCAAAATAAATAACAAGATAATATTAAAACTTACCAATTTGATGTGACTCGGTGAGCATGCACGTCGCAACTTTTGTACCCTTCAGCAACTTTTCATAGTTATCTTTAATTCATAAACTAGGTTTGTAGTTGTAGGTTTTACAATGTCTGTTTTAATAATGTAGTCATTATAATAGTAGTTAATCAATTAAAATTATGTCACACTCTATATATTGATTTATAGAGCACATGTATTAGTTAATAAAACGTTGTGCAATATTATAAAATAATTCAATATTTTTTACACTACCAGGAAATACACATTTGCTTGACATATATGACAGCTATCAAATTCTGTATACGTCAGTTGTGAAAAGTGATGAGCGCATTAACTCAAGATGCAATTAAAATCGAGTCGAATCGACTCAATGAAATCGCAACAACTTAATTTATTTGATGCTCTAAATTCCATAATACTTTAGTTAAAATTCGATGTTAGGTTCTATATAAGGTGCAAATCGTTACTTAATTAGTGCACCGATGTTACACAAATTGTGTAACCGTCGCTTAAAAGCGAAAAGCCACGGATTATGTAAAAAAAAATGCGTTAAAATTTGTACAATTCTTTTTTATGTAAACGAAAGAAAATAATTTATCTTTTAATAAAATAAGATATTTTGCTTAGAGATCCTACTCTGTAATTAATATATATTATTCTACAATATATATTAATTACAGAGATGATGAGATGGATGTAATAATTTAATTTTTACAATTATATGATTAAAAAAATATATGAATAATGTAATAAGCAATACTAAATAACATATTTATTTTATGTAAGTCTTATTTCTGACTATATTTAATTATATGACTTATTATTATGATAATTATCACTATTAGAAATTCAATTATTATTATTTAATTACGGCGTGATTAAGTCCTTCTCCATTCATTTCATTAATCTTAAAATGTGCTTTTAATATATATCTAAAGAAATTCTATTAAAAAACATAGGAATAGGAACTAGGTCTATGGAGTTAATTAAGAGAACTTTTCAAGAACTTTGCAAGTCATTTATATTATAATAAATAAAAAAGTAGTTATACGGATAATGTCTCTATAATGGAAAAAAATCAAACCATAGAAAAGGACAAATGCGCTGTTTTTATTTAACTACGATGATTAAAACTACTAGAATCTATTCGATTTTGTTCGATTCTTAAGAACGTATGAAGTAATTCGAGAAATCGATATATTTTGTAATCCCTATTGAATGAGACAGATAACAAATCAATATATTTAAACACGTTCTAGGATTTTGAGTCCTAAATTCTAACAATGTCTCATATAAAATATGATTACTGTAATAAAAACAAAGTATTATTATCGTAGTAGTTTTACTAGTCATAAGAGTGCACATAATTATTTAATCATAAATTTGTTCTTAAATGTTTAAAAGGTCTTTGACTTGCTTCTCTAACATAGCTAATGAAAAGATATACGAGTAATTAAAATTGATTTCAAAATTATAATTAAATCAGTGGAAATGTATACTTATACGATAAGAACAACTTTGTTTGGTTTGGTTCTTTAATTATAGGGTTTTGAGCGTAGAGCGTCGGTAGAGCACATATCACTTCACCAACGTCACGTTGTATGGAGAAGACACGAAGCAAGTCGTGCGGTAAAAAAGAGATAATTTTACACAGTAGGAGAATGCATATTAAAAAAAAAAGAATCCCGTTAAAAGTTGCCTTCCCCTCAAAAAAAAACAAAACATCAATATATACATTATATACATAAGACAGAGTGTTAGTTATAAAGAATATATAATACAAAGGTGTTAGCTTACAATTTAATATTGTTATACCTAATATATTTACATAAAAAATTACATAGAGGACTAAACACAAAAATTAACCAACATTGAACATTGAGGGGTAGAGGAACTTTATGAGGAATAAGAACAACTTGTCGGTGGCTACACAATGACATTAAAAATGTTACCCGAGTACAGTATTCTTTCTAATACTCTTTTGCAATTTTTAAAGGTTTTACAGTGGGAGGAATGTAACATTTCAAAGGAATAATAAGGAAATATTACAAATTTAAGGAAATTTACTAAATAGATGGGTTGTACAATAAGGAAGCCTTTGAAAGCACTGCACAGTAAATTGATTGGCTACTTCCGTACTGATATTTTGCATTACGTATGTTCGCCGAGGCGCAGCGATATTAAATCAGGTAGTACTTCAATACCTAGAGGCTTGGAAATTTGTTTGAAAACGCATTACGTATATTCTTAGAATATTCTCTCTTATATTTTTTTTATTTTTTACTTTTTTTATGTCCATATGTAGGCGTATCTTATTAAATCGTTAGATAATAGTTTTTGAAATTATAAAAAAAAAAAGAAATAAAAGAGTTCTTACAAAAGCGGGAGGCTGGTCATAATAATTATGAAATTAATACAGAAATAATAATTAATTTTATACGATTACGAAGATAGCTAAATAATACTATACGAAAGCACCAATTTGCGCTTTTATTTATAACAAAAATGTTGTCTACGTGTAATATACAACCAAACCAAAAACCTTCCAATTCGGCGGGGTCAGTCAATAAAGCGGAAATCAAATAAAAAATTTAGGGGATAGTGTAATCGTTCTACTCGTTCTTTTAATTATAGTTACAAAAATTAAACTTCAAGGCCATTGACACAAGCTTGCGATGTAAGCGCACAGATAGATTGTGGGTTCGACTTTCACGCAAGGAAATTAAATATCTATATTTTTATTTCTTCCTTCTGCCTATGTCAGAATTTGGCCTAGTCTGCTGTGCGTGTATGTGCGGGATACAGTGGGAAGCTAAAAAAAAAAGAAAATAAAACAAATCAAATTTCAATAGCTACTGCATGACGATAATCTAGTAGATAAGTCTTTGTCTTTGTCCTACTTCTTTTCCCCGTCCTGTTCCTAGTGGATTATTTCGAAAAAAAAAGAACGGAGTACCAAACGCTACGGTCCTTACATATATCTTTCGCCTCGTCGACTGTCATCAACCTTTTCATACCTACTCTCTAGAGGTGCTAGTGCTTTTTACATGTTAATCCAGTATAAAATACAATACCTATCGAGGATATTGTGTTTTTAAAAGTCAACCGAGGGAGTTCCCCCCTCGATTGATCCCCATCCATTTCTGATATATGGATTTCTAAATGCTAAAATAGCTTTCTAGCCTAGAAGAGCTTATAGCAAAGCGGGGCAACGCCTAAGGCACGTTGCACCTCTTTGCATTAAGCCCGATCCCGACCCTATCTCCATTAAGCGAGCTGCTTCCATGAAACAGCTAAGGCGCGCAGGTGGGTCAAAGTGGCTCCGGTCAGAGTCAGGATAGTTTTGTATTACCTATTAATATAGAAATTTAGTATTTGTTTTTATACATTCAAATTCAAATTCAAATTCAAATGAAATGAAAAATGTTTTCCAAATTAATTGTTTCCGGTGACAATTGTCTACCATACCGTTCATGAGTAGGTTTTGTACTTAATGAGCCTTATGGAACACAGTCACAATACAATCTATAACATTCGATCTTGCTTGTGTTAAAATTCTTAGTAAGTTCTTTTAATTTTCGGTTTCACGCTGTATCCCGAATTATCAGGGAAGATAGAGGGAACGTAGTGTTATGACACTCAACCCAAAGTTACTACCAAAATTTCGAGGCATTTCGTATTGAGTGGCGAAACTCAACGCCGCGCTTTTACCTTATAAATAATATAAATAAATAAGATAAATATAAATAAATAAGAATGCATTCCTCCAAGTGGGAATCGAACCCACAAATGTCTAAAGCTAGCCCTAAATATATATTACGTAGATACCTTCGTTCAATGTATTTAAAGGTTAAAATCAATTTTTAGTAAATCGCTTTAACAAAAAAAACCTCTCTATTTTTTTAAAATTAAGATTTGATTGAATTTTAATAAAAAAAAATGATACCTAAGCAGGTACCTATTTAAATCTGCAAAAGAAAACCAGTTATCAAAACACATCGATCTATCGAAATAATTTACTATAGTCCGGGAATAAACAAAAGAAGTACCTCGAAATGCGCTCCCCACTATCCACAAATCCGTAAATTCTTATTGGTTAGTTCAGCACAATCGTTTTTTGTCTCTGATAGTAATGGTAACGGTGAGGCGTGGCTATGTGACAGACAGATGACTAATTGATTTTATAGACCAACCTTCTTTACAATCTCTTTTGTTGATTTAGAAATAGTTTTTTTTCCAGCTTCACGCTGCATCCCGCATACAGCATAGTAAGCAGAGGAAATCGAGTGTTAAGACACTCCGTTCCCCATTTTTGAGGAAATGAAAATATTAATAAATAATAATTCATCCACCCCGAGTAGTCATCGGACCCACAACCGTTGCGTTGCAATCACACCGTGCCTTTGCGCCACGACGGCCTCAAATTAAAAAAAAATAAAATAAATTAAATTAAATTAGCTTCACGCTATATCCCGCACACAGCAGGGTAGGCAGAGGGAACCTAGTGTAATTTATCATCATAGATAATTCCATTCCCCACTTTCTGCCGAATTTTGGAGGCATTGCGTGTTGAGTGGCAGAACTCAACGCCGCGCTTAGCCTCGATACCAGAGCGAAGAAATGGAAATATAAATTTAAGTAAATATTTCATCTCCTCGAGTGGGGATCGAACCCACAACCAGTCGGTTTTACAGTCACACTTTGTGCCACTGCGCCACGACTGGCCTCAAATTAATTAATGTTTTTGAAATAGTTATATAAAACTTTTCCGTTACTGACAGATTACAGACTACCGAAGCAGGTGATAGTGCACTTAAACGGATTTGCGAGATACACTCATACGTACATAAATATAGTCCACATGATCATCCACATAATATACTAGATACTATACGCACTGGCAATTGAAACAAATAGAAATTTTGCTGTATTCCACACATAGCACAGTAGGCAGAGGGAATCTGGAAACTTACCGTTAAGACACTCCGTTCCCAATTTATAATCTTAAGTACTAATGAAAACCGTAGGTTTTCTAACTAGTGTTAGATAGATAGAAAGCTAAAAAAACCTTTTAGTATTAAAAAACCTGCATAATATGTTTTTAATTTGAGTAGAAATATGTAACTACGATATTTAACTATTAATTTAATTTGAACGACCGATAACAACAATAAAAACTCATTTACGATTTTATTATAATAAAAACAAGCAATGAAATCTCAGTGCATAATTGTATTAATTTTACAGACAGCCATTTCAAGAGTGTTAGACATAGAGAAAAAAAATTTTTGCGCGAACTTAAGCATGTCAGGATTTTGTATATGACAGTGTTTGTGGCTTCCGCTCTGAGGGCGAGGGTTTCAGATTGAAATTATTTGAAAATAAATGTAAATTGTTGAAATATGGATGTAATGTTGACGACGATAAAGGTAACTTATTATTTGTTTTATACGGATTTGCCGCATTAGTCGGGTTAGGAATAAAAAAACTGAATTCATCCGTTCTCTACTTCCCGCCGTTCTAACAGATATCACATGTTATTTACTAAACAGATTGTTGCTAGGTAAGAATTGTATTTATAATACAATGTTCTCGTATATATATCAAGATTATCCTTAGATATTTCGTTACGAAATGTGTTTGATAAAAACAAAATTAAAAAAATAATAATAAAATGAAGATTAAAATGTGTATTGAATTTTAATGACGACAGCTAAAAAGGATTCAAATATAGAATTTGAATCCATTATATTCATAATTAAAATAAAAAATATAATATTTGCACATATTGTTTATGAAAATGTACATATACAAAAAAAAATAATAAAGCTTTCCGTTGCATCATCAAATGAATGTGAGGATTAAAAATGAATATCGAGTAGTATTACATTGTAATTATAATAATGGACCATCGCATGTTCCAGCTTACGGTTTAATTAACAAAGTGTACTGTGAACAGACATTTGAAGCTGATTTTAATAAGAGGTCAGATAATCCCAGTGGTAATACAAAAACAATGCAACAGACTGCAATATTGAGTGTATTTTATCAATACACTCAATATTGCAGTCTGTTATATATTGAGTGCTACTTGTGGCATTAGACAAGATGCAGCGGGTTTTCGAATAAGAAATTTTGAAAGTGAATGTGATATTGATAAATTGAATTGTGAAAACGATGTGGAGTTTACCAAAATCAATAATTATATTTGTGATAATGATATTGGTAAGCAAAATGGAGAAAAAACAGTGATACTTATAGCATCCCTACACTTTCCTCGTGTTATCATAGGTGCCCAACGGTAAGTAATATTTACTACTATGGTCTAATGAAAATCTATCGAATATATCGAAAATATTGCAAGCTAGAAGGGAGAGCCTCCATGTTACACTAAAAAAAATTAAATTAAATTAGCTTCACGCTATATCCCGCACACAGCAGGGTAGGCAGAGGGAACTTAGTGTTAAGACACTCCATTCCCCACTTTCTGCCGAAATTTGGAGGTATTGCGTGTTGAGTGGCAGAACTCAACGCCGCGCTTTGCCTCGACACCAGAGCGAAGAAATGAAAATATAAATTTAAGTAAATATTTCATCTCTTCGAGTGGGGATCGAACCTACAACCAGTCGGTTTTACAGTCACACTTTGTACCACTGCGCCACGACTGGCCTGGAATGTTACACTAACTTGCATAATTATTTATAAACATATATAAAAAATGTCAATATGTGAATTATTAAATTATTTAAAGTTTTTACTTATACCTTCCTTCTATACAGGTAATAAATAACTAATGTAGAGAGTACCTTTTTTTTGTAATTTTAATATTACCTAACCTCATTAATATACTTACTTAATTCCGCCACTCAACATTTTTCTCGAAAATTGGGTGGAAAGTGGGAAACGGCGTGTCTTGACACTAGGTTCCCTCTGCATACAGTGCTTGAGAAATTACATTTAAAATTAACATAAATCAGCATTCTTTCCAACATTCAAATGAATACCTTTATCTATGATGATAAATTATAAAACGAAAAACAAGGAAATTGTAACTGTTTTTTAATTATAAGCTCACTGTCAAAAATAATTACACATTTTTTTAAGCATTTTAACATACTGGGACTCGAACCAGCGCCTCCTAGGAACCACTCTATGATAATAATTTGAATTGTTACAGAAATGTCCGGACACTTACGCGCCGACGTGCGGCGTGTCCGGCATTGTCGCACGGGAGCCCTCTATTATGTTCCAAAATCACTGTTTCATGGACGTTGCACAGTGTAAAATGTTCTGGGAGAATAAGAGCTATACGTCACAAAGTTCTTGTTAGTAGATTACAATCTCTCAACTAAATCAGTCTTTTAACTATATTAATAGAAAACAAAAAAAAAAAACAGTTTCTTCTTTTCCGATTAGCGTTAGCACATTCATCCCATTTTTCGTCCGAATTCAAGACTGCCTGCTTAATGATGATAACAAATAAAAATACATTAACCAGTCTCCTAAATTGAATCCCACAACTGACATGTTGGAAGTCAGATGTTTTACCACTGAGTCACGACCGCCTAAAAGATAAAAACGCTAATTAACGTAATATTTCGGATCACAATTTATTGGTCCTATTAACTAACCTGATTAGGTAAACAAGAACTATTTGTGTCATACAATCCATATTTCTGGAATGTGGAGAAAAAAATAAAACGTAAAATAAAGAGTTGAGAATAACCAAAGTAAACGGTAAAGTAACTTATGAGGCAGTTGTCTGCTATTCCTATTTTGAATAATTATAGAAGAAACATACTTATTTCAAATGCCTTATCATCTAACCAAATGCCTTATTTAATTCAATAAGTACATCATATTAAAATAATGACAAATATAACTTTAATATTATACATTTAGTCTGAGTATACCGCCACCCCAAGCGGAAATTACGACCATCGGAATACATTGATTGACATATCAAATTACGGCACAAAGGCATCAAAGAAAAATATTGTTCACACAAATTAATTTAAAACGTGTTCCATACACTGTCTGGCTCGTGCCTGATGGATAACCTGAAAATATTTATTTACCTCACTGTAACTGTTCATACTATACCGACATCAAAGGCTTGCCCGTGACAGCCTTTCCATCAATACACGATATTACCGCCCAAGGCACTTGACATCTGTAGCGCCCGGTGAAATCAAAATCCGTTGCGTTTGTCGTTATACGAGTATAATATGAAACATGGCTACGTATATTATCAGTTAGTTCTTTAATTATGGCATTTCGGAAGTGCGGTTGAGCACAAAATCACTTTGCCAATGTCATGTTGTATGGAGAACTCACGAAGTTCAGCTTCACGCTGTATCCCGCACACAGCAGAGTAGGTAGAGGGAACCTAGTGTTAAGGCACTCCGTTCCCCACTTTCCGTTGTGACTTACCTCCTTGCCTCCACGTCTCCAGCATTGCGTGTTGAGTGGCGGAACTCAACGCCGTAGTTTGCCTCGACACCAGAACGAGGAAAGGAAAACATAAATGGAAATAAATATTTCATTTGGGTTTCGTTTCCACAACCACGGATCAAACCAACAACCAGTCGATTTTACAATCACACTTCGTGCCCCTGCGCCACGACGGGCCTCAGTATAGTAAAAATAATAAAATTACGCAATAGAAAAATGCACATTTAAAAGAGATCCGATTATTATATAGTGCATATATATATAACACTACAATAAATACATACTAAAAACAAAAATTATGCTAGGGTTGTCCTACATTAACACGAGATACAATGTCTCGATTAATTGAAATCGCGGTGACAATGTAGCGCAGACCGCCACCGTTGTGTTACCTCGAACAGTAATTTCTACCAAATAATTACGGTTTTGTCAAATTACACGTCACGTTGTATGGTCCTTTCCATTAAAGCTTATATTGTTCCCATGTTAAACACTATTATAGATTATTATAATTACTAATGTAGTTATAATTATTATTTTATAGTATGTCAGTAATGACGGCAGACGTGGACAAAGTGTGACTGAAAACCGGCTGGTTGTGGGTTCCATCCCCACTCGAGAAGATGAAATATTTATTTAAAATTATATTTCCAGAAATCTACGGAATGTGTCGAATAGAGTGTGTTAGTACTTAGATACTCTCTGCCTACCCTGCTGCGTGCGGGATATATTACGAAGCTATCAGCTTCATTAATTTCCTCGCGGAAAATCGTTTCTTACAAGGGGTCTTCCAGCAGTAATCTACAGAATGTACACAAAGAGTTTTGATAACTTGTCCTTATTATAAGAAGCCCTAACAGAAAGGCAATTTTAATCCTTTGTATAAAAAATATATATTAAAATAAATAAAATATGTATATCTGTCATTAAAATAATGTTGTTTTTTTTTTCATTTTCAGCATACGTCGAAGCATAATTTCTCTTTTGCATGGGGGACGAGATGAACGCAGTATACGAACGCTACAACATATGGGACGTTTAAAGAAAAAAGGAAAACTCAGAGCGAAGTTGAGGAACTTTAGATATGTCAGCCACTTTAGATCCGGACGACCTAAGTTTATGGGTTAAATAAAGCAAAAAATATCTTGTGTTACTTTATTTATTTTTATATTTTAAAATACTAAACAAAACTGACTAACTGAGGCCAGTTGCAGCGGATGTGCGTTTTCATCTCGAAGAAATGAATTAATATTCTCATTTACTTACTCTGGTAACGTTGCAAAGTGCGGCGTTGAGTTCCGCCACTCAACGCATTGTCTCTCAAATTTGACGGAAAGTAGTTAACTGAAGTGTGTTAGTGGGCGTGAAGTTTCTTGACACTAGGTTCCCAGGTTCCGTCTGCCTACAGCAGGATACAGCGTGAAGCTAAAAGAAATTCTAATGTTAACTTTATATTAGATGCAAACAAGCTACGTAGGCCTTACGTAAAGTAAACATTGAATTAATGAATACGTATTCGGTAAACTCAAAACTTTATTCTACGTGCACCTATAATAATGAATACCGAACAATTCCTTTGACTGCAACATGTCATTTCCATGACAAAAGGGCCTGAAGCTTAACTAAATGAAAGATAATTGAAACATGAAATTACACGAGAGTATTATATAATGCATGTTTAATCAATTCCTCCCGCCCCTGGTTGTCCCGAGCACATCACCACGTGACGTCGGGCGTCGGGCAGTCGAACAATGCAACGTAAATAGCGTTTAATCAAAAAGACTACCACGAAACATATTTTGTTAAATTCCAATAATAATAAGACGATAAATTAATTTATGGTTAAATTTGTGGTTCTTTCGTGTAATTTTGTTCGCAAAACTCAATTTAACTAGATTCAATGTTTTGTTAGATAGGCTTTTGTGTTCTTCTTTTGTTGCCGTTACATATTTTTAAGACAGAGCCTTCATTTCATAAAGACTTTTTTTCTTTTCTCTCTATTATTTTTCGTTTTGTTTTTTATCTATTGTCTTTGCTAAATTCTTTTGGGAGTTTGTGTAATGGTTAATTTTTTTTAGTGTCATATATATAAGGTAGGTAGGTAATGTTGATAATTAATTACACATTTATTTTTGTGTGGTTAAGCGTGCTAGTAAAGCACAAATAAAAAAAAACAGCAGAGTAGGCAGCGGGAACCTAGTGTTAAGATACTCCGTTACCCACTTTCTGCCGAATTCTGGAGGCAGAAAGTAAATATTTCATCTTCTCTAGTGGGGATCGAACCCACAAACAGTCGGTTTTACAGTCAAACTTCGTGCCGCTGCGCCACTACTGTGCTGGAAAGCACAAATAGTTTTGCCAATTTCTATATAGCTACGATTTTGTCACGTTGTTGGTGTTTGCTAAAGTTGACATCTATCTATTTTTAAAACTATTATAGATTATTAGTAAATATGAGTCATTATTAATTAATTTGAGACGGAAATCGATTGTTATAATGAGTGTTCCAGTCGTAATTCCACGTGTCCCCGAATCTACACGCCAAGGACTATATCACGTCGGGGTCACCAATGTAGTGTTGATAATGGGTGAATAAAAGTCTACTTACAAATAGCACTGAGTTTAATCAACACCACTTTAAATGTACATACAGTGATAACACAAATCACAATCAACAATCACGGTACAGTATATAAGAAAGTCAACCACAAACACAAAAACACGAATTTAGAATAAAGTACTAGATAAAACAAAGGAACGTATGTAAAGCGCATCGAGTGGCAAGCAACGACTGTGATTATTAAATATGCCGTCGACAAGGGGGTATGCGTAAATGTTGAACGCCTTACCGGTTCGGTCGACGGCGATGGAGCGCTTTCATATAAATATACTAAATACGAATACTTGCTATAAAATATATAAATCCTATTAAATGTATGTATGATTTTACGTGTGTATATAAATGATAAATAAATAAATTATAATATTGAAATATATAAATGACACATTAAATAAACCATAAATATAAATAATAGTTCCCTACAGAATAAACAAAGGAAGTGATTACCTTTGCTTGTTATATGAAGTTCTAATGTGAAGATTGTGTGTGTGGATGCTATTCTTATAATATCATAATCTGTAAAAATAAATGATGAAAACTCTAAAAAAGTATTAAGGCATATCCCTTGAGGGAATTAATAATGTATTCACTTTAGCTTTGCGGACTTCTAATACTGTTTGATGCTAATGAGCGCCACACTTTTTATAATCTTTATATGTACCATACATAAATAAAGATCTTATATTTGTGTACAAATAAAAATTAAAACGCACACAGCAGAGTAGGCAGAGAGAACTTAGTCTTAACACACTCCGTCCTCCACTTTCCGCCGAATTTTGCAGGCATTGGGTGTTGAGTAGCTTTTGCCTGGACACTAAAAGCGAAGAAATGAAAATATAAATTTAAATAACTATATTATTTTCTCGAGTGGGGATCGAAACCACAAACGTCGCTATACAGTCACACCCTTGTGCCCCTGGGCCACGACTGGCCTCATATTAATGACGAGATAATTATTGCGCTCGACGCCTAAGAGTCATAAAATAAGAAACAACAACAACAAGATAAACTATTTTAAATAATTTTTTCTATCCTTATCTTTTTTTCTTATTACCCGACTACGTAACGAGGACGAGGGTAATGTGCTTAGGTAATGCTTTATTTTCTACTTTTAAGTTTTGTGCAGTAGGTTTTTGTTTTTTATTATATATTTTTATTATATATATTTCTTTTTAATATCGAGAATTTAAGATTTATTAAAATGAAAAATGGGAAATGGAATGTCTTATACAGCCAGAAGCTAAAATAAAATATTAAATTTTAACTTTATTTATTCAGAATAGAGGCAAAAATATTTTCACGGCAATGTTTTCCCAGAATTATCCCTAAATTTCATTTACTGTTGTAGTACTTAATATAAAACGATTGTTCTTAAATATAAAAGTGTCATTAGGCGGAATTTGAACCCACAACGAACGTGTGTTAATCATTCTTATGTCAGATAATATTGTACGAGATATTAATGCGATGGTGGAAAAATATCTGAAACCCAAAAAAAATATTATTATACCTTTATATTTTAATTATCAACAATATTAGCATTAAATTAGGGGTGGCCATGGTGACTTTGTGGCCTAGTGAGCCAGGGCTGCTAAAATTAAATTGAATGATGTCATTTCTCCGCTCTGGTAAAGAAAGCGCGGCGTTGAGTTTCGTCATTTAACATGCAATATCTCGAAAATTATATGGAAAGTCGAAAACGCAGTGCCTAAAGCGCTATACGACAGAAAACATGATGCTGCTTCTTTTTATGTCCTCACATTGTATCCGGTACACAGCAGAGTAGGCAGAGGGAACCTACTGTTAAGACATTTTATCCTCCGTTTTCCGCCCAATTCTAAAAGCATTGCGTGTTGAGTGGCAGAACTCAACAACTCAACGCGCTTTGCCTCGGCACCAGAGCGAAGAATGAAAAATGGGAATCGAACCAACAACCTATCGCGTTCCCTGCGCCACGACTGACTTCTTTTTATAATACAACATTTTATAATAAGATTTCAGTATCGAAATCTAATTTCAAACTACGTTACAACCTAGGTTTTCTAAAAACATTTTCCAAGAGAAATTGCGACGGAAATTGGACCAATTGGGTTTGGCGGTGGCACCTGCGATTTTTTACGAACTTTCGATGCATTTTGCTGATGGAGTATTTTATTGGTTTAAGCACTTAACCAGCGTGCTTTTAAAATTAAATTATTCGCCGGTAGGGCCAACTCGCTTAATTACTCCACATTAATAGGATCGACCGGTTAAAAACATGGCATATTTTCATCACATGAACTAATAATAATAAGGATGATTAAGTAGCTGTCGTGTTGTTGTGTGGGTTCGACTGTAAACGCGACGGCTGTGGATTCGATTCACACTCGGTATTTAATATTTTCATTTCTTCGCCCGAGGCAAAGCACTGCGTTGAGTTCCGCCACTCAACACACAATGCCTCGAGAATTCGGCGGTATGTGGGAAACTGAGTATCTTAATACTAGGTTCCTAGGGTTTCTCTGCCTACCCTGTTGTGCGAAGTACAGCGTGATGAAAAATTATTATTTTTAAGATAGCAAAATTTTGGGTCCCGTTGTGAAGTATAAGATCGAAAATCTGTTGTTACAATGTATTCAGACATCTCCGTGTAAACATTACTCTCCGTGTAAATTAAAATTATTGCTTCTGAGGTAGCGAAGCATTTATTATTTTTTCAACTAAAATGAAAAATTGTGTATTAAAAATATTACAAAACTATACGGATTATTTTAACGTGTGGTTCTAGTTGCCTAAAATAAATAAGATAAAGTTTGATTCCTTTTTTTTGTAAATAAAATTAACGGTTAGAGAATATCTTTCAAACTATGTATGCTTATAAGTAATATAAACTTTGAATGACCCTCAATTGGGAATCGAACCATTGAACCATTAAAGCGCTTCGATAGCTTTACAACAGAAGGGCGGAAAGTCATTTTAAGGTCAAGACAAGAAAAGTATAACAGAAAGTATAAGTATCCTTTAGAAAATATAAGTATCCGTTCTCTTTTTCCCTATTGTGAGTTCTACGACTTCGTAGACGATTTCGTAGCATATCGACAGTCGTGGGCAGTATGTAGAGGCCAGTTGTGGGGCAGGGGCACAAAACACAACAACAACTGTAAAAGCGCCAGGTTGCGGGTTCGATTCCCACTGAAATAAAATATTTAATATGTTAATTTCTTCGCTCTGGTGTCCAGGTCAAACCGTGGCGTTGAGTTCTGCTTCTCAACGCGCATTGCCTCGTAAAAAACCCCCGGGACTTTTTAAAGGAAAAAAATATAAATATTTAATGTTCCACAGTTATAATCAATCCACTAAAGCATTGAAATTGCGCTTCGGTTGCTTCAGGAATAAAATTTTATACATATTGTCAAGGTAAATAGAAGAAAAGCGTAATATTACACTTCTTTCCTTGTCTACGACGTAGACGATTTCGTAGCACATAGAAAAACTGTATTTTTTTTAATATTATCATTTTGGCGGGGTTAAAATCTAATCAAGTTATTAAATTATTTAATAAGGCAAAATGTCTTAAGTAAATAAAATAATAAATCAGCTTCACGCTGTATCCCGCACACAGCAGAGTAGGCAGAGGGAACCTAGTGTTTTTAGACACTCCATTCCCCACTTTCTGCCGATTTCTGGAGGCATTGCGTGTTGAGTGGCAGAACTCAACGCCGCTCTTAGCCTCGACACCAGAGCGAAGAAATGGAAATATAAATTTAAGTAAATATTTCATCTCCTCGAGTGGGGATCGAACCCACAACCAGTCGGTTTACAGTCACACTTCGTGCCGCTGCGCCACGACTGGCCTCTATGTCTTAAGTAATTTTATCAAAATCAAGGAATTTATTATAATTATCTTAATTTTATTATTACATTAACTTACACTCTTTAATTAAATGTTTCTGCAGTAGATATTATATTGGTTATTGTAATTTAAGCCTAGTTTATAAAATATACTATATTTTTTCTTTATAAATATATAAACTTGTATATATATAGCTCTCCGGATATCAAAAAAATAAAAAATACAAAGTTAATCATACGTCAAAAAAACTAATGAATCTATAATATATACAATTAATTAGAAATCAACAATATTTTTATAGTAAAATTAAAAAAATAGGTGCTATAAAATAGAGGATAATCAACCTACAACACACAGACAAATTCCAAAATAACTGACAGTAGCAAATAGACTGCGACGGCAGTTTATTAATAGCGGTAGAAGTACGGAAGGGGAGTACTGTGTCAGTGGGTTACAGGGGCGTTAGATCTTTGATGCGTAATCGTTTTGATTTCTGTCGACTTTGTTTATTTTATGCGACGATTTTTCTTGTTGATATTGCAATTTTTTTTTATAAGATACTATAACTGATTTCATTTTAGAAAACAGAAAACTAATAATATGAATATTGGTTAATCGAGGCGCAGGGGTACGTTTGTGTACAATACTGTAAACGCGACAGGTTCTGGGTTATGAGTTCCATTCCCGCTTGGTGAAGTGATATATTTATTATTTTTATTTTCTCGCCCTGATAAGGTTGAGTACCGTCACTCAACGCAAGAAGCAATACGTTCTCTGGCTCTGCCTACTCTGCTATGTGCGGGATACAGTGTGAAACTAAACAAAAATACTCTCTCTGTGGATAATGCGTAAAATAAATTTAAACGAAAAATTAAATAATGACTTTATAATGTAGGCATTATTATTTCAAACTTTTATTATATATTCTTTATTGCACTTAAAAACAAGTAGGAAACACGAAAATCAAAAGGTTAGTTAGCAAAAGTGGGCTTATTTGTATATAAAAAAAATACTTATTTTTCTATGTACACCATAAACTGAATAATTTAAAAGAATTCAGTAGCAAGAATATAGTATTACACATAAAAACTAAACGAAAACTTCTAACCCCTTTAACTTTTGTTAAGCGTCGTATTTGCTGTTGCCAGAAACTTCGTCTGCATCGAATTTATTTAATTTATCTTTTTTTTTTTTTTTTTTATTCTTTATTGCACAAAATTTTATACATAAAAAAAAATGTACAATAGGCGGGCTTAACGCTAAAAAGCATTTTCTACCAGCCAACCTAAGTCATGTGGGAGAATAAAATGTGTAGGTGCAAAAAAAAAAAAAACAGAATAGCAATAAATTGATTACATAGATATATGTAATAAATACACAAAAATATATTATATAATTATATACAAGCTAATGCAATATTAAATATATATGATACACACAATGTATATATATATATATATATATACAAAATACAACAGCCATTATATACATATACTATATTATATATTTATACTTATATACATATATTATATACATATACATATAATAATAATAAAAGAGTGGATAGAATAAAAAATACAAAATTATGAGTTTATGAAAAGGGATTCTTTTACCCGGCGTTTGAAAATTTCACGAGAGGGAGATCTACGAATAGGCTCGGGTAATTCATTCCAAAGTCGAACTCCTGCAACTGCAAAAGAGTCTGACATGTACCCAGAAGTATGATGTGGTGTTGACAGTAGAAGGTTTGACTGGGAACGCAAGGATTTGTCATGGAAAGAGGAAAGGTATGAAAAGTCAGAAGACAGGTAGGTGGGAAAATTGGGATCGGAAAGGATGGAATAAATTAAAGAAAGGACCCTACATTTTCTGCGATCGGCAACCGATAACCAACCAAGCTGCCTCCTATAAGATGATACACGGTCATACTTGCGCAGGTTGTAAATGAAGCGTATACAGGTGTTAAGTATCCTCTCGAGCTTGTTTACGAGATCTCTGTTCATATCCAAACAGCAAGCATCACCGTAATCAATGATAGGAAGCAGCAGGGTATTGACCAACTGGATTTTCGTTTGCACAGGTAAAAAATTCTTTAGGCGCATCATTGAGTGCAATGAGGCGTAGATCTTTCGCGATATATCAGCAACGTAATTGCCCCACGTTAGTTTGTTATCAATAATAACACCTAGGTCTTTGACGGTTTTAGTAAAGTTTATGATCGTGCCTTTGTATGTTAGGTTGGGCAACTTATGGTATTCGACTTTAGCTAATTGTCTCGAACTACCGATAATTATGGCCTGACATTTGTCAGGGTTAACATTAATGCCGTATTTGGAAGACCAAACTGATATTTGACGGAGGTTAGCATTTAAAGAGTTTATAGCCCCAGCAATATCATCCACGCTAGAGTGCTCATAAAGCTGCAAATCATCAGCGTAAAGATGGTATTGTGAAGTTATAATGTCTTCTTGCCAGGATTGATAAAAAGTTTTTTAAATAATAGATTTGCTGCTGTTTAAATGCCCTGTGCCCTTTATGTCGTTTGATCTTAAAAATATTAAAAGAACCGCCAACTTTTACCGACGGCTAGTATATTTAAACGAAAATAGCTGAAAGTATGAGCATATGTCACATTTTATGCGCCCGAGATAACAATGACCGCAGCTACAGTGGGTTACGTCGACTTTATCTAAAGCCTTTATCAATAAATAAACATATCATCAAAATTATTAATTTTAAACAATGGTTCCTGAGATTAGCACCATTAGAACCAAACAAATTCTTCAGTTTTATAATATTTTATAAAGAAAGAACTGATAATAATACAATATTGTCATAGTGTAAATAATATAAACCTTCTTCTCACCCAGCATCCTTGATACGACGACCCTTGTTGATTTTGTTAAAAAATAAACAAATTTGTTATTATTAAGCGTTTTATATAACAAATTTCACATTTTATATCATGAATGTTAGTAATTGAAATTAAAAATGGTGTTAGGAAAATTGGGAAACAACTAAGAAAATATTTTTTATGTTATGAATACCAATAATAATACACGTTTATAATATTATCCTCTAATACTCTGAAACAGCTACTAATCTACTCGTGAACGTCTTAAGCCGCTTCGCTAAAAAGAACTTAAGATATAGAATATGATACCTTCTAGAACTACCTTCAAAATATTTTTTTTAACTTAAATTAATTATTTATAACTAATTATTAGGGATTTAAGAATATTTCGACGCTTAAAGTTTTAAAAAAAAAAGAAACATTTATTTATACGATATAATTAATGTTTTGAAAATGAATTGAAAATTCACGTGTTGAATGGCGAAATCCAATACCGAGCCCCATCTACCACAACTGAAATAAGAAATGTATAAATATTTAATTAATTTTAAGTCCTCCCTTCCAACCTTTGAAAATTACATTAAATATTTGTAAATTTCAAAACGTTAAAAAAATAACTAAAATAAAATTAATATAAAAAAATAATATAAAAGATCAAGTGAAATCGAGCCAAAACACTAGTTGAAAAGAAAACATACCTTTATAAATCAAATCATGGCAGAAATAAAATTATTAAAGCGAAAAATCAATCCCCACCACTACGAAATCTGTAATTATAGATTCTAGGAACAGGGGGAATCTCGCGAGCACGGGATCCTCCACCTCCCTAGGGGCGTGGAATTTGCACTGGGAGGTCCCGCCCTCCGACCTGCTCCAGGGGCCTCTGTCACCCCAGACCTAGTTGCAGTCGCAGCCTGGACCTCATACAGTCGACATCTCGCTCCTTTAGTGGTCTCTAACTAGTCGCTGAAAAGCTGTGGCAATATTGAGTTAGTCTTCTAAATTGTAAATAGCTTTAGATGAAAAACTTCAGATTTTTAAAAGGTTAATTTTAATCGGTGGAAATGGTCGTCAAATTATTTTTGTTTTGGTAAAATTGCCCAAATTGTGTTATGTGATTCTGGATAACCGAAAATCGTAAGTAAACTCTTTTTAAAATATTGTATTGAGTGCTTTAGATTTTATAGCAGATGCTTTATATTGTTTTTTTTTTACAGATAGATGTCTTATGTTAACCGAGCGCCATAAAATTATTAAATCTCTCTCTATATAAAAAGGCTTTTATTTATATACTATGAGAAGAGACGTGGAACTAATATTTGTCTTATTTACCAATTAGGTAAATTGATATTTTTAAATTATATTTTTGATTTAAGTACTTCTATTTTAAATATATAAATGTATTTTTTACATTTTTTAAAAATTATTATTCAAAAACGGATTTCACAATATGTTATTTTTCAGGTAATCTTTTCCGGGGATGTCGAGGTCAGTACAAAATTTCTCTTTATACGCCACTACCAGAAATAAAACATTTGATTTGTCTGTTCCTGCTTTCATACGGGAAACACCCGTTGTAATGATCATCGTTGTCATAGCAACGCTCATTGTTTGGACGAAGCTTCGCGCCAACACTAACATTCTCGCCCCAATGGATCGAAGGAAGGACTCGAAACTTATTCTCATTTTTGTTTTATTTTCACGAATATTCTTTTCTTTACTCAATACTTTATATAAAATTGTTTTTATAACCTGATTCAAAATATATTATTTTATTTGATATTTATGTTCATTTAAGAAATATTTGTTTTTTAAAAAAAAAATGAAGAAAAAGATATTAGTGCGGCGATCAGGTCGCCCTGTTAAATTGTTTATTTTGTGGAAAATTCGCCTATACCTCATCAAACTGAATATTCTACGCGTACGTGTATATTTATTAGCACATAGGCGCGAGGCTATAACGTTGCTAAGTGTAAATATAAGGATTGTAACAGTGAAATATCGTATTTATACAAGTAGAGTTATTACTTACATAAGGACATTTTGATGCTCTTTGTATATTGGGAAGTCAATTGTACATATTAAAATATTCACATACATTAAGGAATGAATAGATAACCACATGTGAGTGTTCGACATTTACCATGTTCCAAGTTAAACATAAGATATAATGTCAGTACCTAATATTCAAAATTAGAATAAAAATACTTGAATAACAACCATATCAACTGTTTTACTTACAGATAATTTGTAAGTAATAGAATATTTTGTAATATAAATTAATATAATATATAAATTTAAATATAACCACCACCATTTTATGAAAATAAATATTAAGAATATTAATATACTGTCCTTAAATTAAAGTAATGGTAAAACTATGTGAATAAGAAAAAAAAATACAAAAAAGAAAATAAAAAACAAAAGTAAAAAAAAACACAAATAAAATAATAGACAAACATCTTGTGGAGCGTTTACTTGATAAGTAGATTAAAATAAAATTTGCTAGCTTGATTTGTATACGTACGAAAATAAATTGAAATGAATAAGGTAACTAGTACATAATATCAGTATACATATCTGAATAATTTTTTAGATACAGGTAGTAATTATATTAGAAAAAGTACTTAGACTTAGAAAAAAATCCATAAAAGCAGAAAAAAATAATAAAGGCACAAAATAAACGAATAAAATTATAAAAAAAAACGAAATACAAAGTTAAATAGTCAAGTATTAGAAAAGCAATTACAAATTATATATGTAGAGTAGAATAAGTAATAAGATAGGACATTTAGGACAAAAATTAGAAATAAGACGAAAATTATTAAGAAAATCTATCATACATTAGATTATGTATTAATGTAGTTAAGCTAGACCTAGTGTCAAAACACGCCACTTTTCGCCCAAATTCGAGTCACTGCGTGTTGAGTGATGGAACTCAACGCCGAATTTCATTATAAGCATGTTATAATAAGAAAAAAAAGGTGCATAATTACCATTGTAAGTACATAGTTACAGAGAAAGTAAATAAAAGTAAAATTAGAATTTTCATATAAATACGAAAAGCTTTTTTTTAAGATATTTAATAATAAAAAAATAGCGAAAGCTACTAGAGAGGATAAGAATGTAGTACTAAATATGAGAGTCCACTTCATATACTTCTATTTTGATTAGTCTCGTTTAAGTCTTTGTTAGTCTTATTCATATATTAAAAATAAATAAAAAAAGGTAAAAAGATAAAAAAAAAAACAATATATAAAAATCACAAAAAATACAATAAAGTTAATAATACAGTTAGTAGTAAATTGCAATGGAATAGACTAAAAAAAACAAAAAAATATGTATAAATTGAAAAACAAAAAAAAACTTAAGATTAGAATAGTATATGTTGCAATAAAATTAAAATACGTAATGCGATAGCTTAAAAATATCAATGGATTAGTTAATTATGTACGTTGGTAAGCTTAAAAGTATCAAAAACCATAAAACGAAAAATTTGCAAAAATATTTTAAAATTAAAATGTAAAAATAATTATAATAGCCACAAAAATAGATATAGACAAAATATTAAAAAAAAATCTATAAAATTAAATATTTACAAAAAAAATAATTGACAAAACACAAAAAATATTTTAAAATAAAAATATATAAAAATAATTATAATAATCACAAAAATAGATAAAAGATAATATATAAAATGGAAAAAAATATAAAAGTAATTATAAAGGTTGTCTGGAAGAGATGGCTACTTAGCCATAAGACCGCCTTTTGTGCATTTTGTTTTTTATCATATTCTACGTGTGTATCTATTGTGGTGTACAAATAAAGTAATAAATATTCTAAAATAGCTTAAGGCATATAATAGGATTATTTTAGACTAATCATGGTTATAAAAAATATATTTTTAAAAATCTGGAAATAAAAAAAGTTACGAAATACAATAAAAGAAAAAAAAGTACATGAGAAAATATTATGTACGATATACTATAGACTAAATTTGAAAAAAATAACGATATATTAGGACAGAATAATTATAAAATATTTAATTAGGTTAAAATTCTTAATTAAGGTATAAGATGTTAATTAAAAATAGCTTTTTTAAAAAAATCGTATATCAAAGCTCTTCATGAGAGAAAAAAAAATATCGATAAAAATAAAAATGATGTGGAATAAAATTAATAGGTTTACTTTAGATTAAAAAAAATATGTATTACGAGCTTCAAATTCATCTAGTGTAGAATAATCAGTGTAAATATATAATTAATGTAATTTACCAATAATCAAATGTAAAATAATTATAATAATATCTTAAATTACAAAATATTTATTACGATAATCATAATAAATGATTATATCAATATTTGGTTTCGTAAAAAAAAATTAAAAAAAACCTCTCAGAATTACTAATTTATTGCACAAAAATATAAAAACATAGAGTAAGAATTTTAATAATATTTAAAAGTTAAGGTGTAAAAAATGCGAATTTGATTCGTAAAACTACGAATGAAAAATTTAATAGAATAACAATAACTGTAGAAATAATATGTATTCCTAGCTAGGTTACGATCCCAGCATAGGTGAAGGAGGCTTTATCTCGTCCATTGACAACTTCTGGAGCAACGTTCGTTTGGCTTGTCCTTTTCAGAAAAAAAATACTTTGTCATACTGCACTACAATGGATTTTTTATTACTTTTTTTTTTTCAATGTAAAGCTTATTAATTTTATCCCTTCTGTTTATTACACATTTGTAACTAATAATACCGTACCGTACACAAGATAAACAACCTTAGCTACTTCATTACCTATAGTAAGTACATATATCATGTAAATTGATCAGCAATCGGAAAAGCGTATTACTATTTTTAAAATTTTAATACACTATCTTAAATAAGTTAAATAATAAAACACACCATTTTCGTTATAGATAAAATAAACAAGAACCAATACCTACCTGAAATCCAGTACTCGTGTTAGAATAACCTTGGTGACCGTCCTTAGTATATCGATTGGATAAAGCCTAAAAATCATAAAGGCTAATGACATATAGTCAAGTCTAAAAGTAATGGATGCTTACTATAATATGTAAATTCTCGTATAATACAAAGTTACGGTTAAAATCAGGGTATTCTGTCCAAAACTCTGAAATCTACGTAATATTGGATATTTTTTTGAACACTTGATTTCTAAATAATATAAGATATGTAAAGTAGTATTTAGTAATGCGATAATATAAGAATGTCTACAGGACAATAAACTTTTATGTTATTATTACACTGAACAGGTCATTTGGACTGTTCAAGTTAATTTTATAAAAATGTATAATAAATATACCATAATAGTGTTTCTAAAATATTGCGTACGATTATAAATAATACAAAAAAAAAACTTATAGTAAAATATTTCACTCTAGCAGTTTAGTTATAAAGTAATAAAGATACTATTATTAGATATTAATAAACGTAGTAAAGAATCAATAAGAAAATATAGCTTTAGTAGTATAGTCAAAAAATTGTATATCACAAATATACAAAAAAAAATTAAAACATAGTTATGATATAGAATTAATAAACTTAAAAAAAGAAAGAAAAAAACTACAAAAAAAGTAAAAAAAATAAATGAAATGTAAAAAAAATATATTATTTTAATAGTTTCGTAATAAAAGTAGCATAGAATAAGTAAATATAAAAATACCATAAGAAATAAAAAAATACAGTAATGAGTAAGGAAATAGAAAATTATTCGCTATAGCAGTTTAATAATAAATGTAGTGTAGAATCGTTCAGATTTAAAATGATAGTTTTAAAAAAACAATAAAACTAATTATTTAATAATGATAATACACGTTATTTATGACGACAAATATTAGAACTGTTATTTAAGATAAGAACGAAAGTAAAAATTTAATAAAATAAGTATCTAATATATATCAATTAAAATTATCACACTTCGATCAACTATATTATACAATACATTAGATTACCATTATTCTAAGAAGAAACGACTCAAGAAATAAGACCACAATAAGAGTTGTGCTCCTATTTGATTGAGCTGAGCCAAGCGAAGGTCTTACTAGTAAAAATGTGTGTATCGTTGTAATACTACTCCTCCTAACCAAGACCGTTAAACCTCCGTAAAACAATTTTGCAGGAAAGTTGCGGATGACACAATGATCCCAGCGAAATCGTTTAGTGATAGTTGTAATTGTAGTTTTTGATCAAATGGTCGAAATATATCCCATATAGTTAGTTATAGATATGTCAGTTTTAAAAAGTCATTTTATTTTAAGTACCTTTTGGTTTTTTTTTATTACATTGCGCAACATAACTTTGCTCAGCTCCACCCGCCGTGCACAGCATGTTGCGAATTATAATTTTAGTATGGTCCAACTTTAGCAAATCTGCGGATATGTTAAAATACCTCAATATGCTTTATAAAATCAATATTAGGTAATTAAATACCACTCCATGCATGTTTTAGTTCAGACCAACCAATATTCCTATATTTAATTATATGACATATAACGACATTATTATATGTCATATAATAATTATATGACATATAATAATGTCGTTATGAGGCCAGTCGTGGCGCCAGGTGGGCCAGGTTATTAACCCTTTTATATTTTATGTTATTGTAATTTTTATACTATTTTTATATAATACTAGCGACCCGCTCGCGGCTTCGCCCGCTTAAACCACAGAATTATTTACTAAGCACACTGAATTATGTTCGTGTTTTGATATACTTATAATGTATGTTTGCAATGTAATGAAGATTTTTTATGAGAAAGTTGTTAAAACTTTAGGTCGCATTTTCGTACCTCCCATAAGAATCTTCAATTGAATGTTTGAAATAAAAACACAACTTATCGATACTGACTATATGTGCGTTTCTTCACGATAATCTCAGAAACGGCTTAACCGATTTAAATACTTTTTTTGTTTGTATTCTGGCAAACTGCCCTTAAATGTTAAGTATTAGTTTTATTTTAAGCAGCTTCATGCTAGTCAGAGGGAGGAACCTAGTATTAAGACACTCCGTTCCCCACTCTCTACCGAATTCTGGACGCATTGCGTGTTGAGTGGCAGAACGCAACGCCGTGCTTAACCTCGACCCCAGAGCGAGGAAATGGAAATATAAATTTAAGTAAATATTTCATCTCCTCGTGTGGGGATCGAACTCAGAGAACCAGTCGGTTTTACAGTCACACTTGTGCCGCTGCGCCACGACTGGCCTCAACTGGACTGGACTTTATTTTAATCGGTTCACATAAAGTTAAAACCAGATCCACGCTTTATCCTGCCCTTAGTAGGGCAACTTAGTATAAGATATTGGGTATAATGTGTGACTAATGTGCGAAATGAAAATATTATTAAATTATAATTCAATCCTGCATGTGTGGATCGGACCCACAACGTCGCGTTACACTTACAATTGGGCATATAGGGTAAAATAGTTTAAACCCGTACCTAAAGAATTTAAGCAAGATACATCAACAGTGAAGACGTAAGTTTTTTTCCTTATTTCACAATGTTTATTCATATCTATATTTCGTATGACGCGGTTACGCATAGGTACCAATAATATAAAGACATACTACTACAAAAATAGTACTAAAATGTTTAGAACTTTAAACTTTTAGCCGCCAATACCTACGACTTGATTTCGCAATGAGGCGTATGCGGCGGTTTCCCTTTGATAGGTTTATGTGTGCGTGCGTCGTTCTTGACAAATTGTATTTTATTTTACAACGATAATTTTATTATTTATTTTGTTTGAAAAAATAACTTTTTTATTTTCGGGTTTTTAATTTAATATGTAATAGGCTTTTATAGAGTAGTTAAACTGTGGTTTCATTTAAAGTGGTCCTAACAAAAAAACTCTGTATAATTGAGCATATTTAATATTTATAGTGATTTTTTGGAAAATAGATACCAATAGTTATTACAACCACTTGCGAAGAAGCATAGTTTAGGCAGTTTTTTATTCTTATTACTTTTGAAAAACTACCAACGTTCTTATAGTTAATATATTATTTTTCCAAATTAAAAAAATTGTCTATGTCATCATAATGGCGGAAAAATATTCAAAATGTATTGTAATACCACATTAGTATCGACAATGTAGTGTTGATAGTAATTGAAAATAGTTATACTACAGGAGGATACCTTCATATGCACTGTTTTAACCTGTTTTATGTATAATATAGAATAATATATTCTATAGAGGAATCACACATTCTTTTTATTCAGTTTAGTAAATACATTTTTTAGAGGTTACTCTGTACTAAAATGGCATGCAACTCTGTTCCCGCATTTACGTTCCTGATATATCGATTTAAATAATAGAAATACAAAATATAGGAAGGAAACACAAATGCAACTATATTGCATGTTTTCTTTTTTTCATACTTGAAACGTATTAATAAATTACATATTATGTATTACATACAATTCATTTCTTTTGAATATAACACTAAGTTTAATCAGCTTCACGCTATTTTAACAGATAACATAAGATGACATTAAAATGTATTGACCACGTGATCCATCTAAACACAATATAAACTTTTATAAATTATGAACTCACAATCAGAATTTACTTTCCAAATACATATACTTTTTATTCTACACATCGCCATATGAGCTAATTCCGTAAAATATACCTACTTTATTATGTTTGTTAATATCACCAACGTTGACGTTTAAAATAATAATTATGGTAGACTGAACAAATATTGATTATACTTCTATTTTTAGCTTCACGCTGTATCCCGCACACAGCAGGGTAGGCATAGGACCTCTAGTGTTAACAACAACACTCTGTTCCCTACTTTTCTCGGAATTCTGTAGGCATTGCGTGCTGAGTAGTGAAACTCAACGCCGCACTTAACCTCGACACCAGAGCGATGAAATGGAAATATAAATTTAAATAAATATTTCGTTTCCTTGCGTGGTAATCGAACCCACAACAATTACACTCTGTGCCCCTGTGCAAAGAACGGCCTCAATTTACTTTCTTCTTTTAAAATGTGGTTAAATGAAATAGTCGTAATTTAATTGTGTCAGATTACTATTAACCGACTTCTTAAAAGGGGTCATCAATTGGGCTGTATTTGGGCCTTGTTACCTTAGAACTTTTGATTATATGAACCGATTTTAATGATTCTTTTTTTATTTGAAAGCTAATGCCTCCTGTGTAGTCTTATTTTAATTTAGTTTATATCCAACAATGGTATCTATGAGAAAATCATATAAATCTCAAATTTACATTAAGTATATGCGCGACAAATGAACGTATAAGTCAATATCAATTCAACCGATTTTAATGATTCTTTTTTTATTAGAAAGGGTACATATAAGGGGTAGTTTGGTGAAAGTTTAGTTAAGTTCAGAGTGTGAAATCCGGTTGAAATTGAAGAAGTCGATTTTTTTTATTAAAAAATTTAATTATGTAATTTTTTCTATAAAAAATTCTTTATACTCCATGATAAAAACTATCCTATAAGTGGCATTAGGCTTTGAACTATTGCCATGCCAAAATTAATTTAATTTCATACAGTAGTTATCGGTATTTTAGGTAATTTATATTTTTCAGTTTTTATTTTTTTTAAAGAAAACTATCATGAAATTCGGAATGAAACCCAAAAAAAATGTACCTTGAGGCCCTAGGCTAGTACCATGCAAAAATTTATCAATTTCTGTCAGGTAGTTTTTGCGTGATTGACGCACAAACAAACCGACAGACAGACAGACAGACAGACAGACAAGAATTCTGCTGAGTGGTTTTTTAGGTTCTATAATCGACATATTAACCGACCTAATTTTTATTTTTTTTATATCTTTCATGTACAGAATTGACTTTTCTATCCTTTTATTATATATGGAGATTACTTAAACTAACTTTTGTAAGCGTAAATACCTAGACATAAGATTTAATCTTTATGTTACTTATCTTGTTGTCTAATGATAATATATTATAATAAGTATATTATAATAAATATATTATTACACTATTTAAAATTATAATGATTATTAATGAAATATATATTTAATTTGATATTTTAAAATATTAATCTTTTTTTTTTATTTATCTTTATTATCGTATATACATATATTTACACACTACGTTGATTGGTCACCATTTGGACGATTGTACAGCACATTTGACTTTTACTTTGTGTCCTTATCATTACGTATAATATACGTTTTTATATTTTAAGTTCTATCTATTGGAACAAGATCCAAATCAAGCCAGACTTCGTTATGCTATAAAATTTAAAAGTTTCCCCATTATATATATATATATATATATAGTCGTGTGACTATAAACGCGACAGCTGTTGGGTTCAATGCCTATTCGAGGATGTAACTTCTTCACTCAGGTGTCGAGGCAAAAACGTCAGTTCCGCCACTCAACATGATAACTTCTAAATAGGCTACTTCTGCTAAACTTTCTGATTTTTTAACATAAAAAAGGTCAGGCTACTTTCGGCTCCTCTGCTATTATTAAACTTAGCACAAACTAAAAGGCCCATTTTGGTACTTCACGCCTTTGAAGTTCTTTATTTTTTATCTATCGGAATGTTCTGAAGGTACATTTTCCTATGGGTATTGCCGACTCGGCTAATTAATTATAAGTGCTGAGTATAACGATTTTGTCATATTGTCCACAGATTATTCATTACTGTTAAAGGAACCAAAAAAGATCGATCAAGATATTTTTAAGATAAAATATGCTAAAGAAGATTGTATAAAGTGGTAAAAAACTATTATAGTAGTACCAAAGCATATGGTTACATCATTGGTTCGTCGCGAAGCTAAATGTTAAAATGGGCATTTTATTTTATGATAACTTCGATCAACTATATGGTAGATAACTTAAAAATTGCATACAAATACGGCCTACAAATATGGCAACAGACAATATAAACAGAAATTCAAAATATTATTACACACTCACTTATGTCATAAGATCATTTTAATAAAATTCAACCTCTATAAATAAATATACTTATTATAATATATTATCATTAGACAACAAGATAAGTAACATAAAGATTAAATCTTATGTCTAGGTATTTACGCTTACAAAAGTTAGTTTAAGTAATATTATATAAAAATAGTATAAAAATTACAATAACATAAAATATAAAAGGGTTAATAACCTGGCCCACCTGGCGCCACGACTGGCCTCATAACGACATTATTATATGTCATATAATTATTATATGACATATAATAATGTCGTTATATGTCATATAATTATTATATGACATATAATAATGTCGTTATGAGGCCAGTCGTGGCGCAGTGGCACTAAGTATGACTGTAAAACCTACTGGTTGTGGGTTCGGATCCCACTCGAGGAGATAAAATATTTACTTAAATTTATATTTCCATCTCTTCGCCCTGGTGTCGAGGCTAAGCGCGGCGTTGAGTTCTGCCACCCAACACGCAATGCCTCCAGAATTCGGCAGAAAGTGGGGAACGGAGTGTCTTAACACTGGTTCCCTCTGCCTACCCTGCTGTGTGCAGGATAGAGCGTGAAGCTGATTTGATTTGATTAGATTTAAGTCAAAATAATCGTTAGCTAACTAAGCAGATATTAAAAATAAAAAAAATACAAATGATAAGCAAAAACTTAGAAATAATATTTTATTACGCGTCAAAATAAGATAGATATATGTATGTGCAATATTTAGTAGATTTTTGTAATAAAAGTTGCAAAAAAATAAAAAAAAATTACAAGAAAATAAAATAAAAATTAATTATTAATTACTTTATTCATATTATATTATATATATGATATTATGCATATAAATATTAAGTAGTCTTTATAAAAAACAATAAATCATGATAACTTGCTCATTTATGTCAAATTGAGATAATTTAAAAATATAATAAGTAAGAAATACATAAAACTACAACAAAAACATACATATATAGACACTGCACTCCAGCTGCTACAACACGCCTAAAGAAGCAAGCCAGGATTAAGAACAATAGGTGTGGCTCTCTACATGGATGAAAACACTGAAAGGTTGGGCATAAGCTTCTGCAAGCCTAGAAATCACAAATACATTGCGATTTCACCTGGTCTGGCTAGTCTGTTGAATGGTAGCACTAAGAAAATCGCAGTAAGACGCAAAATCTATGAAGCGTTACCCACGAGGATGATTACATGTCGAATAGTGAAATCGAAAAACAAATCGATAATACTGCTCGACTGGGGTGAAAGAACGCCATTCGCGCGGGCTGCTCCATAAACGAGTGAGACAACACAACAAGGTCCACGAATAATAAGCATAGATGCCATGGTGGTTGAGTATAACAGAGGAGAAGTGGCAGACCGACTGGGTTGCATAATGGCCTCCAAACAACATGAGGTCATAGTGTACGAGGACAGAGGTGAAGATCTCAGTTACCTTAAGCCTGCACACTCCAGCACCCAATCAGATGCTCCTCAAATACACCTTTTAACCACCGAAAGTGGCTCAGAACGCCTTCAACGATTGACCGCAGAAGACAGAACCAAAAGTTCAGAGACAAAACACTCAGCTGCGAAGGCCATATGCAGAGGCTTTAGTGCAATTCTAGGAAACGTATTTGGCAGAAGGAAACTACGTGCGGATGACAGACAGGCGGTAGCACTGGAGGAGTTCACAAGAAAATTGACAGAAGTTCCAGCGATAACATCCCGGCCAAAACCTACGAAGGCAGCAATGGATATTGTACAACCACCAGACTTCTTACCAATTCGAGAGCACGAGGACCACTACAAGAACGCCATGCTGGAATTCCTTGCAGTTCTGAAAGCTACCAAACAAGTCAAGTTAAGAACGTGCAAGGAAATTATACTTGCTTTTCAAGGTGGATACTCAATTTTGGGAGTAAAACTTAAAGAGGCAGAAGGCGCGATATATAATAGGGATAGCGGCCAGACCATCGCGGGAAGCATGAAAGGCAATTACATGGCAGCATACAATGCAACATCCGGCTTTGTCGAGTTGAATGAAGAAGAGACCAGGAGAACTGGATACCTTAAATTCAACACGCCTGCAAATGATCCCATGGTGGTTACTGCAAAATGTACCAGGATTATGCTGGAGGAAAGAATGCTGGAAATGGCTCTACGCCTCGATAACACTCTGGAATCTACAGCATTTTTTACGTGGAAGGTGCCCAAGATGATGTGGGTAAACGGTGTTCCCGGGTGTGGTAAGACAACGTGGATAGTGAAACAATTTGACATTGCTAGGGATACAGTCGTAACAAGTACGACAGAAGCAGCTAACGAACTTCGAGAGAGGCTCTCGGAACGTATAGGGAACTTGGTTAAAAATAAAATCCGCACTATGGCTTCAATGCTGGCAAACGGAGCACGACGAGAATCAGACAAGTGTAACCGCTTGATAGTCGACGAAGCTTTAATGAACAACTTTGGAGCGATAGTGATGGCAGGAAGAATCTCCTACTTGACATTTTGTAAAATAACGTAAAGTTAAAAATATAATTTTCCTATTATAGGTATTAATTGTATGTAAACGATAATGTAATTAATATATATGATAAGGAAATTTGATACTACATTTAAAAAGGGTACGGACCAAGTGTCTGTAGTGTTAAGAAATAACAATAAAAAAAAAAACAAAAACATAAAAAAAAGTTATAAATTATATGGCTTATTATACATATTAGATTACATATATAACTATTAATTAGTTTTTATTAAATATTAAGTGTATAATGTCAAAATTAGATAATTTAGGAATACAAAAATTATATAAGGGTAAAATTATATAAAACTTACCATAAGCCAAAGAATCAGATATAAAAATTTAACAAAACAATTACAAATAATAATTTAATGTAAGGTATAATAAGATGGATTTTGTAATAAAAGTAGCAAAAACACAAAAAAAAATAAAGAAAATTTATAAAAAATTAAGAAAAAAGTGTTATAAATTATATTGCTTATTATACATATTAGATTATATATATAACTATTAATTAGTATTTATTAAATATTAAGAAAATAAAATATATTGTACATCTTTATAAGTAATTATAACTTACCATAAAAATAAATCAAATCAGCTTCACGACGCAAACAGCAAAATAGGCAGAGGGAATCTAATGTAAAGACACTCAGTTCCCCAATTTCCGCCTAATTCTCTAGATATTTTGTGTTAAGTGGCGGAACTCCACGGCACGCTTTGCCTCGACGCCAGAGCTAAGACAAAAAAATATAAATTTACATAAATATTTAATCCTCCTCGAGTGGGGATAGAACCCACAACCAGTCGCGTTTAGACTTTGTGTCCACGCCACGACTCCCAACATAACATGGTAATATGAGTCAAAATTAGATAATTTAGGAATACAAAAATTATATAAGGGTAAAATTATATAAAACTTACCATAAGCCAACGAATCAAATATAAAAAATTAACAAAACATTTACAGATAATAATTTAATTAAGGTATAATAAGATGGAGATTTTGTAATAAAAAGTAACAAAAAAAAAACATTACAAAAAAAAAATGGTTAATAATAATGATTATATGGCTTATTACGAGTATATCTATGATATTTTGAATATAATTATTAAGTAGTTAATATTACAGATAACAATAAAGGGTTCGAGTACCGCTTCAAATTTTAATACGTTTTCTAAATAAGTATATCCTTTTAAATAAAACAATTTTAACCGGATTAATCGCGTATATTTCTTTTTTTTGTACATTTTTGGAAAACCCGGGTAGACTGTCTACCCGTGACCACGGACTACTGCAAAGTGTTCGAAACGTCGGGTTTTCCAAAAATGTACAAAAAAAAGAAATATACGCGATTAATCCGGTTAAAATAGTTTTATTTAAAATGTGTAATAATCGTGAAAATCAAAGAACTTATTAAGTATATCCTAATGACATGGTCTTTATGTAAAATTTGGATAATTTAAGAAAATGAAAATCGAAAAAATATATAAAACTACAAAAAAAAATTCAAAAAAGGTAAAAAATACGAAATGTAAAAAAAATATAAAAAATAATAATTTAATATAAGGCCTAATATTATGGGATAGTAAATTTTATCATAAGCCAATCAAATAAATAAAAAAAGCAAAAAAAACGAATTCACGAATAACAATATACGAATCCAAAAATATGATAGATAATCATTTATAATCAGTCATAGTAGTAAGTAGTAAGAGGGTCATTGGTCACATTAATTCACAGATAAAACTTAAAGCATATTACATTAATAGGTTAAAAATATAAACCTAAGACATACAAAAAAAAGCATAAAAATAGTAAGTAAGTACAAAAATATTGGCCCGCAGGGCAGTTTGTGGCGAGCTGTTGGGGAGTGACGACCCCACGGACCTGAGTCGTTCAGAGGGGAATGGTAATCTGTCCCCCGCTTCTGGCTTGCCTTCATTGGCCGGCAGAGTGGAGCTATGTTCTTGAGTGGTGGAATTACTCAGGAGAAACCTTCACGAGCTTTTTGTGATGGTTTCTTCTGTTCTTCTTCCTCTCGACACCCCTAGCCGACCACGTCCATGTTACACCCACAGCATTAAACTGCTTTGTGGGGCACCTTAACACCTAGTGGAAGGCGAGCCACCGTCCGTCATCTATTCAATTTGAGACTGTTGAAAAGGCGGACGTCCGGTAGTCTCATTCAATAGACCAGTACTCACATCATCCAAGTTTAATTTCTCAGTAGTACCATACTTTCCATAGCTCCTAAACGTTGACCGCTGATTATTTGTAGGATACCTAAAACATGTTTATATTTCCTCTCCATACGTCCAATATGTTTATATTCTTATGCAAGCCTCCCAAACAACCGTGGATTTTTGACATCGAATATCTTAACGAAACATAAACAAGACATGCATGAGTAGTTGAATTCCGTTGTATAAATAAAATAAATTTGTACACAATTTATGCAGGAAAAACGAGTATAATAAAGCATATAATTAAAATTTAAAAACAATTTCATAATAAATGTAAATAATGAAGTAAAAAAAAATCTTATCAAAACTGGGCTGTGTTTATATTAGTAGTTGGTTATCTTCTCACGCTGTAGTTAAGGTAGTATTGTAAATACCACATCACCCGCTCGAGTCCCCACTCGGGCTGGTATCCGTAAAGGGATTTCCTCACGAAAAAAAAAAAAAAAGTATTGTAAATACGAATCGCCGGAGCTGTATTTGTGATATTTAGTAGTCCTTAGATTTAGCCTCTTCATCAGTTCTTTTATTTTCATCTTCACTTGCACTTAAATATAGAGAATCTATGCGTAATGATTTAACACTCCTATTTTTACTTGTCATTTAATAAAAATAGCGTTTTCTATAATAATAGATAAAATTGAAAATCACCTGTATTTGAGCAAAAATATGTCTAAAACCCTAAACCATAAATTTTGGCAGTTAATAATTTTATATAAATTTCATTGATTTACCCAGATTTAAATTTAAATTACTTAAAAAAAATATGTGTTACTTATGTACATATAAAGTAAATGTATAAATATATTAAAAAATATATATTGTAAATTTCCTCCCTTTAGTCAATTCAAACCAATGTCTAGTTAAAAAATAGAGGCTAAATTCCCTCTTTTAGGGTTTCGGTACCTCAAAAGAAAAAAGGATACCCTTATAATCTTACATCTACTATCTTATAATACTTGGCATCCATTCGTATCTTCATACCTCGCTTCGCCCAAACTGATACTAAAAATATAATTTCAAGGTCCTTAAAACAAAAAATAAAGCCAACACGATCAAAAGATACAACAATAAATTTGAAAATTAGTAATTTACAGGTTATATCACAAAAAATACACAAAAAAGTTATATTTCCAGTAAATTTTATTCAAAAATACGGCCGTAACCTCGACCTTCAACTTTCCTGTAATATATAATGAAGAAGTTGGTACGGGACCCAGCAAGCTAGCCTAACCATTTTATTGATATAATAGATAAGTGTAAATAGACATACAAAGCACGGCGTGTTTCACTACAAAGTACAAAATATTAAAGAAAAAAAAATCGAACTGATTACAGATACAATACTTCTAGGCGTAAGTGTATAAAACAAAAATAATTGAAGTAACAAAAGCTTTAATATTAACCTAAATAATCTTGGAATTATCGTGTAAATTAAATGTAAAAAAAAATGTCCTTATGTAGTATATGTAATATATGTAACAAATTTGTAAATAGTATGATGGTGACCATATATGTATGTAATTGTACAATTTGTAAATAATCAGATTTAAGTTTTTCTTATTTTTATCTTAATCTTTAACGATGTTATGTTGTATTTTTTTTAAATTTCACTGTAAATATTAATTAAATTGTTTGTATCTTAAAGTATCTTATATAAATACAATATAAAGTAATTATTGTAATAACATTAAATATAATAATATAAAGTAATGTGTAGCATAAAAATCTTAGATATACAATAAAACATAAGAAAGATTAGCGTGGAAATACTACCCTTACTAATTTATAAAAATGTATTATACTGTAAAATGTATATTGTACAGATCTAGGTATAAGCTTGTACGAAGATATTAGAAATTTTGTAATTTAACTGTAAAAATATTATAAAATCATGATTCATCATTCATCTTAGATTAAATAGTTATTAATTAATTAATTTAGTGCAGCTGCGTATATTATGTAAGACTTTGTATATACTATATATAAATATGTAGATAAACATTTTGTATATATAATATAATAAATAATTTAGGATAACGTAGGTTAATAGGTGGTGTTCCGTGTTTTTGTAGAGTTCAATGGTGATACCTCCTACAGAACTTATGTGAACCGACCTATTGATCTGCACTGCACTCCACAACAAGAGAATGGATACACAAATATTATGATAAAATATTTTCAGAAATAAAAAAAAATGATAGGTGGAGATGTGAACATGTTTTGGGCACAAGTGAAGATGTTAATTTTTAGTTGACTTATTCTGAACAAGACATGTTCATCGACCACATCATTTGCTATCTCCAGAACGCATATATCATCATACCATCATATTTATTATTTTTTTTTATCCTATAAATAGATAAAACAACCAAATTGTGAATTCATATCACAGGTTGTCAGTATCTACAATCTTTATCAAAATTTGTTTAGCTGATTTCATTGATTACCACTGGTTAACGTTAAACGTTAATTAATTAAATAATCGCACTGGTAACGTGCACAGTGATCAGTTCCGCTGCTCAACACACCATGCCTTGATATTTCGGAAAAATGGCGGAAAGTGGAGAGCAGAAGTATCTTATTGGGAACAGTGTCTCAACACAAGATTCCCTCAGCTTAAATGGCTATATTCAAATAAAAAAAATATATATATTAACAAGAAGGATACGTAGCTCTAAAATGCATATTCCCGATTCTTTTCTACAGCAACTTTTGGCATCAAAAAATCGGGATCTACTCGAAGAACATTTTATTTGAAATCCCATATTTTCCGTCGCTTTTAATTTATAGTGTTTCCACACTATCTATAAAAGCAACAGAAATTTATGAGGTTTCTAACTTTCAGCAAGAGACCAGCACAGCAAAAACATACAATTAACATAAATGTAGACTGTAGTAATGCTATATATGTATTGTTCATATATACTTGTTGATGAGTTATTGTGGTCGACCAACAATATATTGTAAATAAATTGATAATTATAATGAGACTTGATGATGAGGCCAGTCGTGGCGCAGTGGCACAAAGTGTGACTGTAAAACCGAGTGGTTGTGGGTTCTATCCCCACTCGAGGAGATGAAATATAGTTAATTTATATTTCCAGTTCTTCGCTCTGGTGTCGAGGCCTTGAGTTCTGCCACTTAATACGCAATGCCTCTAGAATTCAGCAGAAAGTGGGGAACGGAGTGTCTTAACACTAAGTTCCCTCTGCTTACACTACTGTGTGCGGGATACAGCGTGAAGCAGATTTTTATTTATGAAACTTTATGATCATGTGTAATTTAATGTTATTGTGTATGTAATTTAATTAATTGTAATATTTAGGTTTGTATAGTTTTATTCTCGGACAAAATATGGCAATCTTACATATCATTTAAATACAACACATATCCGACCAACCCAAGAAACCAATCATTTTTGAATTAATGTTTATACAATTTTCAGGAGAGTAAAGTTAGAACTATTACTATACTTTGGAATATACATAAATTTTTGTGTAAATTAGTGTACATGCCAATGTAAATACTTCCATAACAAAACATCTGAAGAAGTACGGTTCATCATGTAAAAGTATCAAGAAGTACCCTTGAAATATAGTCGGGGCTGTGATTTGGGTGTTAGTTTAGCCAATAGTTTACCACTCGTACATTTTACAGTCACGGCTTTGTTTCATAATACGAAACGAAACAAGAAGCTGTTTTCTCCAGTAAAATACTTGTACCTACATACGTATCTATATTTGTTGTCGTTGTGTTATTTTAATGACTAATTTTAACATAATATAAGGGCAACAAAAATTGGATATCTAATAACCACCTTAGTAATTGCTGTAAAATAAGATAAAGTGTATGTAATTGTGTACATTTTAATGTAACAGTGAGTCACGCTAAGGCAACAAAATAATTAAAAAAAAATGCTGCATTCGATGCGAACCAATAGCAGTTCTTCTTCTCTCAAAATGGCTCTCTTGGTGAGGCTCATCGTCGTACTTAAAATCGAAATCTGAAATATCATTTATTTATTATGATCGGAAGATCAGAAGATTTATCTAATTTATTTTGATTATCAATTCATCTTATTCATTGTACGATCTGCCATTCCTGGCCGTATATTGTTTATATAATCATTCCCATATTTTTCGTCACTTTATGTATAGCTTCAATAGCTATACTTAAAGTGAGGAAAATTATTGGGGGTGTACGAAAAGCTGCGGCATCCTGGAAGTGACTTGAAAGAAATAAAAAAAATCTACTAAGACATAATATTAAAATAATATATTCCAAGATGGATTTAGTTGTTCGAATACTATCAAATCTTGTTAGTGATTTATTACTGTTGTATTTATCATACATCTCCTACATATTGCAGGATACTTACTTACTTCGGTCCAAAATAATAGTTTATGTTTTATGAGATTTCAACAGGATCACCATTTTGAAGCTATGTAATTAAGATTTTATGGGAACAGTTAAGGTAAAAAAATAATAATAAATACAGATCCTTAACTGATCCCACGATATGTTTTTACAATATCAGCAAAAATATTATGTGTTGTATCACAAGTTAATACAACACATAACCGATATCTTACTGTACGGTGTACGGTGATAGTATCACAAGTGAAGTTAAAATTATTCAACAGTTCATTTTGTTTTTTTGGATCGTTGTATATTATTGAATTTCTTATGATAATTATAACAGATATATTTTTGTCACACACACACTACACACTCTCACACCCTTACACACCTCACATAACCATCACCCACATCAATTACTCTAATAATGTCTTAATTGTATACTATATTTTTTAAGTAATTGTCTGTTATAATATAATTGCATGTTTTTATTTTTTTATCATTATTATTTTTTAATTTGTTCTACTTTAAACAATCTTTGTTACTCATACAACTTTATAAAACGACGCTTGTGAGGCGGGCGTTAATAACTGCTACACAGTTTATAACTAATGCGGTTATTATCGTTATAAATTATTATTTTGTTTGTAATTTTGATATGAATAAATTATTATTATTATTATTTATATTGTTTATTTCTTTTTAAAACAACATTTCTTTATGTTAGTGATATTTTTTAACTTTCATTCAATTCAAATTTTTTCGACAAGATCAACAGATTACAGCAATGTAATTTAGGTTTTCTGACAACTGTCCAAGGTTGTATTGCCTAATTCAAACGTCTCTGATCTTAGACAATTGTCAGTAAATCTTATTACAGCAACATCACTAATAATACCAATTCAACAAGGCGCAAAAATTAAGAATTGTAGAATATACATAATATAATATTTTAATAATAATTTACTTAATGCATATATTCTGGGGCATAAGCGTACGACTGTATACGCGACGGTTGCGGGTTCGATTCACCCTGCGGGAAAAATTTAATATTTTCATGTCGTTGCTGTTAACGAGGCAAAGCGTGACATTGAGTTCCGCCACTCAACGCCTCGATTATGTCTCGAGAATTCGGCGGAACATGAGGTAATACGGGGAGCGGGAAGCAAAAAAAAATGATGCACTTCTCAGATTGAAGTCAGGAAATTCATCAATGCTTCATATTATTTATTTAAAAATACGTGGCGCGATAAGCGCAAACAGGTAAATTTAAGATATTTTTACATGTACATAAAATCTACACATTATTTCGTTGATTACCACGCTTATTAATTTTCAATTTTTCTTTTATTTAGACCTTCTCAGCTTCTCATCAGGACCAGCATTTTTCAATAATGTAATTTAGGTTTTATGACAATTGCCCAAGGTATTGCCTGACTTTGAACGTCATGTGCCTGCAACAATTGTCACTAAATCTTTTTACAAAACACCTCCCGTAAAGAAACTTTCTTCTCAACCTTTATTTTTAACCTAATTTGTGTTTTTTTTATCAGGACGGAAATTTTTCAAAGTAATTAAGATTTTATGACAACTGTTCAAGGCAGCATTGTCTAATTTAAGCAACGCTCGCCTTAAACACATGTCACTAATTCTTATTACATTTACATCACCAATAGTACAAATTCAATAAGATGCGGAAAAAGAGTATTATTGAATTTATAATATACCTATTATATTTTAATTATAATGTCATTATTTAACTTACAGAGCTGCTTCATTTTATTGTAAAGATGTTTATTAGATTTAGATATCACTAAAATGTTTAATTCCATTTACATAATCGTTACTGAATAAGGCAAAGAGAACTCGAAAAGTATAACTTTCCATTTCAACATTTTTTAAAATTTAATATAGATTTTGTCACAACTGTTCAAGGTATGGCATACCTTCACCAATTGTCACAAAATCTTATTACAGCTATTTCAAAAGTTCCAAGATGCAAAATATTAAAAATTTTTCAAGATGCAAAATTGATGTATATGCGGCCACGCCCCTAAGTCGTGACCGTACGATTAGTAATAAAGTAACCACTGCTAAAGAACGTTGTCTTATTTATCCGCATACATATTAGTGGCGACGAGTACCCACACGCAAAAAAAATGTCTGCATTTATTGGGAACATTTCCGTATTTGACCCAAAATACAATGAGTGGGAGATATTTGGAAGTAAGCTAAAGCAGTTTCTGACTCTTAACAATGTACAAGCGGAAGATCAAAAAAGGGCCGTGTTATTAACACATTTGTCGGATGAGGCGTACCGCCTACTAATTAATTTAGTACACCCGCAAATTGTGGAAGCAGTTGAGTATAGCAAAATTTACGAAATATTGGAAAAACATTTTACTCCAAGAAGATCAACTTTTGCTGATAAAGATAATTTCTACGGTGCTGTACAAAGAGAAGGCGAGAAAATGGAGGACTGGGCAGCTAGGTTAAGAGGGCTTGCGGTATACTGCGAGTTCGGACCGGCCTTAGACACAATTTTACGAGATCGATTCGTTATTGGGTTATCCCTGGGACCAGAGCGTGATCGTCTCTTCGAGCAAGATGCCAGCAAATTGACATTTGCTAACGCCTTAGAGTTAGCACAGCAAACGATGCCGCCGATGCAAACGGCGTGCCGCGCGTAAAGCGCGCACGCCGTTTGCATCACGGCAAGCAGCAGTGGAAAAGAAGTTAACGTTAAGGAAGAACCGTTGTTCCGGACGAGCGCGAGGCGTTCTGCTAGTAGTACTGCGACCGGACGAGATATTGGCCAATGCACAGTATGTGGCCTTAAGAACCACGTGGCAGAAAAATGTCGTTACAAGTTTTATAAGTGTCAAAAGTGTAATGAAAAGGGACATCTAAAAAAAATGTGTACAGCTAAAAATATAAATCTTAATAAAATTCGGTTGGACACGCCATCTGAGCCGAAAGATTTGGACGGTTGTGAAGAAAATTGTGAAGAGTGTCAACTTTTTAATTTAAGGTGTGGTAACTATAATCCAATTTTGTTACCTGTTATTATTAACAGTACAGTTAATTTAAAAATGGAGTTAGACACAGGATCGAGTACTAGTGTTATATCGGATAGTTTATACAATACTGTTTTTATAAGATACCATTAGAAAATTGTTTTATTAAAATTTGTTTTTATGATGGTCATAAAATCGTTCCACTGGGTTCTATTAATGTTAATGTAACCTATTTAAATCAAACAAAAAAAATTACATTTTATGTAATTAAAAACGGGGGCCCACCATTATTGGGTCGAGATTTTATGGTTAATTTTAATATAAGTTTAGTATCAGAAAATAATAAAATATCGGGAACTAGCTGTAATGACACCGATATACAAAAGTTACTAAAAAATTTTAATAATTTATTTACAGAGGAATTGGGTTGCTTTAATCAATTTGAAGTAAAATTACAATTAAAAGAAGGTGCAAAGCCAAAATTTTATAAAGCGAGACCTCTTCCATTTGCAATTAAAGATAAAGTAGAACTGGAAATAGCTAGATTAGTTCAAAATGGTATTTTGGTGCCTATTAATTATTCTGATTACGCAGCTCCCATTGTCCCAGTAGTTAAGCCAAATGGTAGCATAAGGATTTGTGGTGATTACTCGATAACCGTTAATAATGACATTTTTGTAGACAAATATCCATTGCCAAGGATTGAAGAAATTTTTGCTAAATTAGGAGGTGGTGAACGTTTCACTAAACTAGATTGTAGTCAGGCCTATACACAATTTAAACTAACAAAGGAGTCACAAAAACTAACTACGATTAACACTTCAAAAGGGCTATTTATGTATACTCGTTTAGTGTATGGGTTAGCAAATGCGCCGGCAATTTTCCAACGGGCTCTTGAAAATTTATTAGTGGGAATTGACGGTGTGTCAGTTTTTCTTGACGATATTTGTGTCACAGGTTCGAATAAAGAGGAACATTTAAAACGGTTACAAACAGTATTTGAACGGTTAAGTAACGCAGGGTTAAAATTACAGAAGAGTAAATGTGCATTTTTTGAAAAAAGTATTAAATATTTAGGCTATATTATTAATAGTGAAGGCTTACATAAATGTCCAGAAAAAATAATTGCTGTTAATAACGCGCCGCCACCTACAAACTGTACCGAATTAAAGCGATTTCTCGGTATGGTAAATTATTATAGAAATTTTATACCGAACGCATCGACAGTACTAAGTCCGCTCCACGAGTTATTACGATCGTCCGCGCGCTGGGAATGGGGCGAAAAACAACAGTCGGCGTTTCAAAATATCAAGCGTGAGTTAACCTCCGAGCGAGTGCTGGCTCATTTCGATCCAAACGCTAGTCTGGTATTAGCAGTTGACGCGAGTCCGGTAGGCCTAGGTGCAGTGTTATCTCAAGTCAGCTGTGATGGCGTCGAAAAGCCGTTAGCATTTGCGTCGAGATCCTTGACTGAGACGGAGCGGAATTATAGTCAGCTACATAAGGAAGCGACGGCAATAGTTTTCGGTATAAAAAAATTTCATCAGTATTTATATGGTCGACGCGAACCTTTTATATTAAAAACTGATCATAAGCCATTATTAGCAATATTTGGCAAAAAGAAAGGTATCACAGAAATGACCGCGGCTAGATTAATTCGATACTCGATATTCCTATCGGCATACAATTATAAAATTCATTACATTAAAACAGACGATAATACAGTCGCAGATTATTTTTCTCGGTCGCCCTTAAATAGCAGCTGTAGCGAAATAAATCACATTCACTCATATAGTGTGTTAACAAACTCAGTACTTTTAAATAATGTACCTATTACGTACAAACATATTCAATTAGCTACAAGTAAAGATAAAACGTTGAATATTGTAATGAAATATTTAATAAACGGCTGGCCGCGGAAAATTAAATGTAAAAAAATTTTTCCTTATTTCTTATGTAAGAAAGACCTCGAGGTAGAAAACGGGTGCTTACTAAGAGGACATAGAGTTGTTATTCCCTTGCAGTTTAGAGAAACATTACTTATGGAATTGCATAAAACTCATCAAGGCATAGTTAAAACTAAAAGTGCGGCGCGAGCGCGTATGTGGTGGCCCGGTATTGATAGGGACATAGAACAGATGATCGGCGCGTGCGCCGTGTGCGTCGCAGTGCGAGCGGACCCGCCCCGCGCCCCTCCCGCGCCGTGGCCGCAACCGGACGGGCCGTGGGAGCGTTTGCATATTGATTATTTTTCAATTAAAGATAAAATGTATTTGGTAGTAGTAGATGCGTTTAGTAAATGGATCGAATGCCTAGAAATGAGTTACGACGACGGGTACGTCGAGCAAATCATTAATATATAAACTTAAAATCATATTTTCGAGATTCGGGATGCCTCGTACGATTGTCTCGGATAATGATGTGAAAATCATTTCACAGGAATTTTCTGATTTTTGTTCGTCGAATGGTATACAACATATAACAAGCCCAATTTATCATCCAAATAGTAATGGGCAAGCAGAAAACTCTGTTAGAATTGTTAAAAACATGATTAAGTCAATTTTAAGTTCATCTGTAAATGCAATAAATGAAAATTTATTAGAGTACCTATATCAATACAGAAATTCAATTCATTCTGCTACCGGAAAAACCCCTGCTAAGCTAATGTTAGGACGCGACTTACGTAGTAAATTAGACTACATTAATCCTCCACGTAGTTCCTGTCACGAGCGGGGTACTGATGCACAAGAAAAAAATAAGAAATGTCGTTCTTTTAATGTTGGTCAGTCAGTTTTGGTTAAATATTACAAAAATCGTAAACCTTACTGGGAAAAGAGAACAGTTCAAAGCAAAATCGGACAGCGAATGTACACTGTGAAAATTCCAAGTCTTAACATTATTTGCAAGCGTCATATTGATCAAATACAACAAGACAAACATATAAAAAACGATATAGTTATACCAAGACCGTTGCCACCACCAGTCGAACCTGCGGTTCAAGCGGTACCAACTTCACATGAAGGGATTGAACAGGAGGAGAATAGGGAGTGGATTAATAAGGAAAATTTAGAAACTTGGGAGGATGCGGTAGGTACAAGGGAAGACGAATTTTCCAATCTAAGTGAACGTTCAATTAGTACAATTAGTGACGGTAATAGTAACGACCTATCGAGTGAATCGTCACAAAACCGTTATGACCTACGACCTAGGAAAAACATTAACTATAAGATTTGAATATGTTATTGTTTTATTTATATAATCCGGCTGTTTTTAAGAAAATGTATTTGTTTAGAAAATAATTAAAATGTAATTTACAGATTTTCGAAATAATGGCAAAGGAATGATGTATATGCGGCCACGCCCCTAAGTCGTGACCGTACGATTAGTAATAAAGTAACCACTGCTAAAGAACGTTGTCTTATTTATCCGCATACATATTAAAAATATTCAAAATTTTGTTATCATATAAAAGGTTGACATGGGAAGCGCTGAAAAAACCTACAGGATTTAGTAGCTATAAAATCTGTAAATCTTTGAAAAGACATCTCGTATACATAGTAGAGTATCTACAGAAAAGAAGCTTGCTTCTCTATTTTATTTTTAACTTAACCCTTATTTTTTTCATCAGGATAAACATTTATGGCAATGTAATATAGGTTTTATGACATCTATTGAAGGTATTGCCTAAATTAAAATGTCTGTCACCCTCATTAAATATCAGTAAATCTTGTTAGCATTTCATCACCAGGGCACCAGCTAATTATTTTAATTTTGTTTTTAGATATGAAAGTGCAGCAACAACTATAATTCGGGGGGTGCATGAAGATATCTTTCAAGTTTAAACTTTTTGAAGTCCATATAACAAGGTAAATTTTTAGTCATTTCTCGTATTTATTATGGCATAGAGGGATTTGGTTCCTAATATGAATTTCTTTTTTTCACTTTTATTGTTATATGTATAATTTTTAAGATTGTTAGTAATTTTCGGCAATGTTATAAGGTTTTGCGGTATCTGTTAAGGGCAGTTACTAGAAAATATTATCTAATTAAAAGTAACTTATCTTTAACAATTGTTGCTGAATTTTATTACTGGTCCGTCCTAAATGAAAGAAAATATAAGATCGTATCAAAAGTATTTTAGTATTGTTCATACAAAGGAAAATATATATTTTTTGGTGTAATTTTTTATGTAGTCAGGGAGGATGTATCAATACATCCCAAGCTTTCTCAATTGTTGCTGCGTGGCTCAATTATTTCCCATAAACCTAAATAAATGTTTCAAGGAAATTTTACTAAGTTGAAAGTATTTCCATGAATCATCTATTTAGGTTTCTGGGAAATTATTTGAGATTATGCTTTTTATTTAAATATTTATAATTATTTGAGGCCAGTCGTGGCGCAGTGGCACAAAGTGTGACTGTAATACCGACTGGTTGTGGGTTCGATCCCCACTCGAGGAGATGAAATATTTACTTAAATTTATATTTCCATTTCTTCGCTCTGGTATCGAGGCAAAGCGCGGCGTTGAGTTCTGCCACTCAACACGCAATGCCTCCAAAATTCGGCAGAAAGTGGGGAACGAAGTGTCTTACACTAGGTTCCCTCTGCCTACCCTGCTGTGTGCGGGATATAGCGTGAAGCTAATTTAATTTAATTAAATTTTTTTTATAAATCTTTTTCTTTTTCAGTCCCATATATTTCGTAGATCTTTGTTGAATATGTATGTTTTACAGAATTTAAGTAATAATTTAAGAGTAATAATCACAAATTATTTCCCATTAATCTAAATAGATGTTTCAAGAAAATTTTATTAAATTGAAAGTATTTCCTTGGAACATCTTTTTAGGTGGATCTTTTTAGGATCGTTTTTTTATCATAAAAATTGTCTAAGGCTATGAAGAAGAACTGTCTAAGTTATTTTCTGTTTAAATATTCTTGAATAAATCTAATTAACAGCTCTTAATTAAATTTTATAAAAGCACTAAAGAGCAAATTATTCAGAAAACTGATGTTAAGTCAGGCAGCGGCAATTTTTTAAGAAAAAGAAGTCAATGCTCTTTAACTCAAAACATGGCACTGACAACTTAACGCGTGCACTTGTATGGGTAACATGAAGAACTATATTAGTACCTTATACTGAAATTGTAGTTGACCGATTCTATGATATTCGTGTATATAGAAATACCAAAAAAATCGGCAAACTATTAAATTTTGTATATAACAAACAAAGAATACTTGATAAAGAAGATAAAGGAGATATTCAATTGTTTGTAGCAGTTTTCTTATTATTATATTTTATCTTGCTAATTTTAACAATGTTCTTTATTTTAATTGTGCCATGAAAATATATTTAATTAAGTTTTGTTAGTTTAAGTTTTAATTGATTTTTTTCTTATATGATAACCTATCGTCAATCAATCACATGGATGTTCAAATTTCTTAGTTGTTAATCTACTTTACAGTAAAATAAGTACTTCTATTCAATTTTCCTGTAATGTTGATTGATAAATAAGAATCAGAATCAGTGTTGATATCAATTATTTATTTTATGAAATATTTAAGTTTTTCTTCAAGCAGCCAGAAGAATTTCGAAGGTGTTTTGACTATTGCCCAAGATTGTAGTTTTATTGATATATATTTTTTACTATAATACTGATCTTTAGTCAGAAAAGCCTACATCGAGAACAATTGAGAAGAGATGAACTCACAAGGATCTAAGGACAATAATGAAATTCTTAACTAAGGACCAACGTTATTGAAGTACGTATTAGCAGTATATTTCTATAACGTTAGTCCATAGGGAAGACAGGAGAGTAAAGTTAGAACTATTACTATACTTTGGAATATACATAAATTTTTGTGTAAATTAGTGTACATGCCAATGTAAATACTTCCATAACAAAACATCTGAAGAAGTACGGTTCATCATGTAAAAGTATCAAGAAGTACCCTTGAAATATAGTCGGGGCTGTGATTTGGGTGTTAGTTTAGCCAATAGTTTACCACTCGTACATTTTACAGTCACGGCTTTAAGTTAAGTTTAAGTTATTGTACTCTTATAAGAATGCATATTGTTACAGTCCACAATTCGTATAATGCTATTTTATGTTAAATGCATTCCCATATTTTTCGTCACTTTAGTACTATTATTAACTTTAATAGCTATATTTTTGGTGAGGGCAATTGTCGGGGATGTACGACAGATGTGAACTGACTTGAAACAAATTAATAAGTTTTTATTAGGAAACAATATTAAATCTTTATCTATCCACTCTTCTAACATGGATTTTGTAATTCAATTACTATCAAAATGTGTTTAATGTTATTGGCATTTCCATATTTTTCCTCATTTTAGTACTGCTAGTTTTACTAACTACAGTTAAGATGAGGGGAAGTATTGGAGGTGAACGATACGCTGCGGAACAACGGAACAGGGATTGAAGAAATTGAAAAAAATCTAATAGAAAATAATATAAAATTTCCCAACATGGATTTTATAGTTCGAATACAATCAAAATGTATAATTGTGATTAATGTTATCGGCATTCCCATATTTTTCGTCACTTTATGTATAGCTTCAATAGCTATACTTAAAGTGAGGAAAATTATTGGGGGTGTACGACAAGCTGCGGCATCCTGGAAGTGACTTGAAAGAAATAAAAAAAATCTACTAAGACATAATATTAAAATAATATATTCCAAGATGGATTTAGTTGTTCGAATACTATCAAATCTTGTTAGTGATTTATTACTGTTGTATTTATCATACATCTCCTACATATTGCAGGATACTTACTTACTTCGGTCCAAAATAATAGTTTATGTTTTATGAGATTTCAACAGGATCACCATTTTGAAGCTATGTAATTAAGATTTTATGGGAACAGTTAAGGTAAAAAAATAATAATAAAGACAGATCCTTAACTGATCCCACGATATGTTTTTACAATATCAGCAAAAATATTATGTGTTGTATCACAAGTTAATACAACACATAACCGATATCTTACTGTACGGTGTACGGTGATAGTATCACAAGTGAAGTTAAAATTATTCAACAGTTCATTTTGTTTTTTTGGATCGTTGTATATTATTGAATTTCTTATGATAATTATAACAGATATATTTTTGTCACACACACACTACACACTCTCACACCCTTACACACCTCACATAACCATCACCCACATCAATTACTCTAATAATGTCTTAATTGTATACTATATTTTTTAAGTAATTGTCTGTTATAATATAATTGCATGTTTTTATTTTTTTATCATTATTATTTTTTAATTTGTTCTACTTTAAACAATCTTTGTTACTCATACAACTTTATAAAACGACGCTTGTGAGGCGGGCGTTAATAACTGCTACACAGTTTATAACTAATGCGGTTATTATCGTTATAAATTATTATTTTGTTTGTAATTTTGATATGAATAAATTATTATTGTTATTATTTATATTGTTTATTTCTTTTTAAAACAACATTTCTTTACGATTTAAGTGCTAAGTTTAGTTAGTGATATTTTTTAACTTTCATTCAATTCAAATTTTTTCGACAGGATCAACAGATTACAGCAATGTAATTTAGGTTTTCTGACAACTGTCCAAGGTTGTATTGCCTAATTCAAACGTCTCTGATCTTAGACAATTGTCAGTAAATCTTATTACAGCAACATCACTAATAATACCAATTCAACAAGGCGCAAAAATTAAGAATTGTAGAATATACATAATATAATATTTTAATAATAATTTACTTAATGCATATATTCTGGGGCAAAAGCGTACGACTGTATACGCGACGGTTGCGGGTTCGATTCACCCTGCGGGAAAAATTTAATATTTTCATGTCGTTGCTGTTAACGAGGCAAAGCGTGACATTGAGTTCCGCCACTCAACGCCTCGATTATGTCTCGAGAATTCGGCGGAACATGAGGTAATACGGGGAGCGGGAAGCAAAAAAAAATTATGCACTTCTCAGATTGAGGTCAGGAAATTCATCAATGCTTCATATTATTTATTTAAAAATACGTGGCGCGATAAGCGCAAACAGGTAAATTTAAGATATTTTTACATGTACATAAAATCTACACATTATTTCGTTGATTACCACGCTTATTAATTTTCAATTTTTCTTTTATTTAGACCTTCTCAGCTTCTCATCAGGACCAGCATTTTTCAATAATGTAATTTAGGTTTTATGACAATTGCCCAAGGTATTGCCTGACTTTGAACGTCATGTGCCTGCAACAATTGTCACTAAATCTTTTTACAAAACACCTCCCGTAAAGAAACTTTCTTCTCAACCTTTATTTTTAACCTAATTTGTGTTTTTTTTATCAGGACCGATATTTTTCAAAGTAATTAAGATTTTATGACAACTGTTCAAGGCAGCATTGTCTAATTTAAGCAACGCTCGCCTTAAACACATGTCACTAATTCTTATTACATTTACATCACCAATAGTACAAATTCAATAAGATGCGGAAAAAGAGTATTATTGAATTTATAATATACCTATTATAATTTAATTATAATGTCATTATTTAACTTACAGAGCTGCTTCATTTTATTGTAAAGATGTTTATTAGATTTAGATATCACTAAAATGTTTAATTCCATTTACATAATCGTTACTGAATAAGGCAAAGAGAACTCGAAAAGTATAACTTTCCATTTCAACATTTTTTAAAATTTAATATAGATTTTGTCACAACTGTTCAAGGTATGGCATACCTTCACCAATTGTCACAAAATCTTATTACAGCTATTTCAAAAGTTCCAAGATGCAAAATATTAAAAATTTTTCAAGATGCAAAATATTCAAAATTTTGTTATCATATAAAAGGTTGACATGGGAAGCGCTGAAAAAACCTACAGGATTTAGTAGCTATAAAATCTGTAAATCTTTGAAAAGACATCTCGTATACATAGTAGAGTATCTACAGAAAAGAAGCTTGCTTCTCTATTTTATTTTTAACTTAACCCTTATTTTTTTCATCAGGATAAACATTTATGGCAATGTAATATAGGTTTTATGACATCTATTGAAGGTATTGCCTAAATTAAAATGTCTGTCACCCTCATTAAATATCAGTAAATCTTGTTAGCATTTCATCACCAGGGCACCAGCTAATTATTTTAATTTTGTTTTTAGATATGAAAGTGCAGCAACAACTATAATTCGGGGGGTGCATGAAGATATCTTTCAAGTTTAAACTTTTTGAAGTCCATATAACAAGGTAAATTTTTAGTCATTTCTCGTATTTATTATGGCATAGAGGGATTTGGTTCCTAATATGAATTTCTTTTTTTCACTTTTATTGTTATATGTATAATTTTTAAGATTGTTAGTAATTTTCGGCAATGTTATAAGGTTTTGCGGTATCTGTTAAGGGCAGTTACTAGAAAATATTATCTAATTAAAAGTAACTTATCTTTAACAATTGTTGCTGAATTTTATTACTGGTCCGTCCTAAATGAAAGAAAATATAAGATCGTATCAAAAGTATTTTAGTATTGTTCATACAAAGGAAAATATATATTTTTTGGTGTAATTTTTTATGTAGTCAGGGATGATGTATCAATACATCCCAAGCTTTCTCAATTGTTGCTGCGTGGCTCAATTATTTCCCATAAACCTAAATAAATGTTTCAAGGAAATTTTACTAAGTTGAAAGTATTTCCATGAATCATCTATTTAGGTTTCTGGGAAATTATTTGAGATTATGCTTTTTATTTAAATATTTATAATTATTTGAGGCCAGTCGTGGCGCAGTGGCACAAAGTGTGACTGTAATACCGACTGGTTGTGGGTTCGATCCCCACTCGAGGAGATGAAATATTTACTTAAATTTATATTTCCATTTCTTCGCTCTGGTATCGAGGCAAAGCGCGGCGTTGAGTTCTGCCACTCAACACGCAATGCCTCCAAAATTCGGCAGAAAGTGGGGAACGAAGTGTCTTACACTAGGTTCCCTCTGCCTACCCTGCTGTGTGCGGGATATAGCGTGAAGCTAATTTAATTTAATTAAATTTTTTTTATAAATCTTTTTCTTTTTCAGTCCCATATATTTCGTAGATCTTTGTTGAATATGTATGTTTTACAGAATTTAAGTAATAATTTAAGAGTAATAATCACAAATTATTTCCCATTAATCTAAATAGATGTTTCAAGAAAATTTTATTAAATTGAAAGTATTTCCTTGGAACATCTTTTTAGGTGGATCTTTTTAGGATCGTTTTTTTATCATAAAAATTGTCTAAGGCTATGAAGAAGAACTGTCTAAGTTATTTTCTGTTTAAATATTCTTGAATAAATCTAATTAACAGCTCTTAATTAAATTTTATAAAAGCACTAAAGAGCAAATTATTCAGAAAACTGATGTTAAGTCAGGCAGCGGCAATTTTTTAAGAAAAAGAAGTCAATGCTCTTTAACTCAAAACATGGCACTGACAACTTAACGCGTGCACTTGTATGGGTAACATGAAGAACTATATTAGTACCTTATACTGAAATTGTAGTTGACCGATTCTATGATATTCGTGTATATAGAAATACCAAAAAAATCGGCAAACTATTAAATTTTGTATATAACAAACAAAGAATACTTGATAAAGAAGATAAAGGAGATATTCAATTGTTTGTAGCAGTTTTCTTATTATTATATTTTATCTTGCTAATTTTAACAATGTTCTTTATTTTAATTGTGCCATGAAAATATATTTAATTAAGTTTTGTTAGTTTAAGTTTTAATTGATTTTTTTCTTATATGATAACCTATCGTCAATCAATCACATGGATGTTCAAATTTCTTAGTTGTTAATCTACTTTACAGTAAAATAAGTACTTCTATTCAATTTTCCTGTAATGTTGATTGATAAATAAGAATCAGAATCAGTGTTGATATCAATTATTTATTTTATGAAATATTTAAGTTTTTCTTCAAGCAGCCAGAAGAATTTCGAAGGTGTTTTGACTATTGCCCAAGATTGTAGTTTTATTGATATATATTTTTTACTATAATACTGATCTTTAGTCAGAAAAGCCTACATCGAGAACAATTGAGAAGAGATGAACTCACAAGGATCTAAGGACAATAATGAAATTCTTAACTAAGGACCAACGTTATTGAAGTACGTATTAGCAGTATATTTCTATAACGTTAGTCCATAGGGAAGACAGGAGAGTAAAGTTAGAACTATTACTATACTTTGGAATATACATAAATTTTTGTGTAAATTAGTGTACATGCCAATGTAAATACTTCCATAACAAAACATCTGAAGAAGTACGGTTCATCATGTAAAAGTATCAAGAAGTACCCTTGAAATATAGTCGGGGCTGTGATTTGGGTGTTAGTTTAGCCAATAGTTTACCACTCGTACATTTTACAGTCACGGCTTTAAGTTAAGTTTAAGTTATTGTACTCTTATAAGAATGCATATTGTTACAGTCCACAATTCGTATAATGCTATTTTATGTTAAACGCATTCCCATATTTTTCGTCACTTTAGTACTATTATTAACTTTAATAGCTATATTTTTGGTGAGGGCAATTGTCGGGGATGTACGACAGATGTGAACTGACTTGAAACAAATTAATAAGTTTTTATTAGGAAACAATATTAAATCTTTATCTATCCACTCTTCTAACATGGATTTTGTAATTCAATTACTATCAAAATGTGTTTAATGTTATTGGCATTTCCATATTTTTCCTCATTTTAGTACTGCTAGTTTTACTAACTACAGTTAAGATGAGGGGAAGTATTGGAGGTGAACGATACGCTGCGGAACAACGGAACAGGGATTGAAGAAATTAAAAAAAATCTAATAGAAAATAATATAAAATTTCCCAACATGGATTTTATAGTTCGAATACAATCAAAATGTATAATTGTGATTAATGTTATCGGCATTCCCATATTTTTCGTCACTTTATGTATAGCTTCAATAGCTATACTTAAAGTGAGGAAAATTATTGGGGGTGTACGACAAGCTGCGGCATCCTGGAAGTGACTTGAAAGAAATAAAAAAAATCTACTAAGACATAATATTAAAATAATATATTCCAAGATGGATTTAGTTGTTCGAATACTATCAAATCTTGTTAGTGATTTATTACTGTTGTATTTATCATACATCTCCTACATATTGCAGGATACTTACTTACTTCGGTCCAAAATAATAGTTTATGTTTTATGAGATTTCAACAGGATCACCATTTTGAAGCTATGTAATTAAGATTTTATGGGAACAGTTAAGGTAAAAAAATAATAATAAAGACAGATCCTTAACTGATCCCACGATATGTTTTTACAATATCAGCAAAAATATTATGTGTTGTATCACAAGTTAATACAACACATAACCGATATCTTACTGTACGGTGTACGGTGATAGTATCACAAGTGAAGTTAAAATTATTCAACAGTTCATTTTGTTTTTTTGGATCGTTGTATATTATTGAATTTCTTATGATAATTATAACAGATATATTTTTGTCACACACACTCTACACACTCTCACACCCTTACACACCTCACATAACCATCACCCACATCAATTACTCTAATAATGTCTTAATTGTATACTATATTTTTTAAGTAATTGTCTGTTATAATATAATTGCATGTTTTTATTTTTTTATCATTATTATTTTTTAATTTGTTCTACTTTAAACAATCTTTGTTACTCATACAACTTTATAAAACGACGCTTGTGAGGCGGGCGTTAATAACTGCTACACAGTTTATAACTAATGCGGTTATTATCGTTATAAATTATTATTTTGTTTGTAATTTTGATATGAATAAATTATTATTATTATTATTTATATTGTTTATTTCTTTTTAAAACAACATTTCTTTACGATTTAAGTGCTAAGTTTAGTTAGTGATATTTTTTAACTTTCATTCAATTCAAATATTTTCGACAGGATCAACAGATTACAGCAATGTAATTTAGGTTTTCTGACAACTGTCCAAGGTTGTATTGCCTAATTCAAACGTCTCTGATCTTAGACAATTGTCAGTAAATCTTATTACAGCAACATCACTAATAATACCAATTCAACAAGGCGCAAAAATTAAGAATTGTAGAATATACATAATATAATATTTTAATAATAATTTACTTAATGCATATATTCTGGGGCATAAGCGTACGACTGTATACGCGACGGTTGCGGGTTCTATTCACCCTGCGGGAAAAATTTAATATTTTCATGTCGTTGCTGTTAACGAGGCAAAGCGTGACATTGAGTTCCGCCACTCAACGCCTCGATTATGTCTCGAGAATTCGGCGGAACATGAGGTAATACGGGGAGCGGGAAGCAAAAAAAAATTATGCACTTCTCAGATTGAGGTCAGGAAATTCATCAATGCTTCATATTATTTATTTAAAAATACGTGGCGCGATAAGCGCAAACAGGTAAATTTAAGATATTTTTACATGTACATAAAATCTACACATTATTTCGTTGATTACCACGCTTATTAATTTTCAATTTTTCTTTTATTTAGACCTTCTCAGCTTCTCATCAGGACCAGCATTTTTCAATAATGTAATTTAGGTTTTATGACAATTGCCCAAGGTATTGCCTGACTTTGAACGTCATGTGCCTGCAACAATTGTCACTAAATCTTTTTACAAAACACCTCCCGTAAAGAAACTTTCTTCTCAACCTTTATTTTTAACCTAATTTGTGTTTTTTTTATCAGGACCGATATTTTTCAAAGTAATTAAGATTTTATGACAACTGTTCAAGGCAGCATTGTCTAATTTAAGCAACGCTCGCCTTAAACACATGTCACTAATTCTTATTACATTTACATCACCAATAGTACAAATTCAATAAGATGCGGAAAAAGAGTATTATTGAATTTATAATATACCTATTATATTTTAATTATAATGTCATTATTTAACTTACAGAGCTGCTTCATTTTATTGTAAAGATGTTTATTAGATTTAGATATCACTAAAATGTTTAATTCCATTTACATAATCGTTACTGAATAAGGCAAAGAGAACTCGAAAAGTATAACTTTCCATTTCAACATTTTTTAAAATTTAATATAGATTTTGTCACAACTGTTCAAGGTATGGCATACCTTCACCAATTGTCACAAAATCTTATTACAGCTATTTCAAAAGTTCCAAGATGCAAAATATTAAAAATTTTTCAAGATGCAAAATATTCAAAATTTTGTTATCATATAAAAGGTTGACATGGGAAGCGCTGAAAAAACCTACAGGATTTAGTAGCTATAAAATCTGTAAATCTTTGAAAAGTTGATTTCAGAATTTATTGATGAGACATCTCGTATACATAGTAGAGTATCTACAGAAAAGAAGCTTGCTTCTCTATTTTATTTTTAACTTAACCCTTATTTTTTTCATCAGGATAAACATTTATGGCAATGTAATATAGGTTTTATGACATCTATTGAAGGTATTGCCTAAATTAAAATGTCTGTCACCCTCATTAAATATCAGTAAATCTTGTTAGCATTTCATCACCAGGGCAGAGTTTACCAGCTAATTATTTTAATTTTGTTTTTAGATATGAAAGTGCAGCAACAACTATAATTCGGGGGGTGCATGAAGATATCTTTCAAGTTTAAACTTTTTGAAGTCCATATAACAAGGTAAATTTTTAGTCATTTCTCGTATTTATTATGGCATAGAGGGATTTGGTTCCTAATATGAATTTCTTTTTTTCACTTTTATTGTTATATGTATAATTTTTAAGATTGTTAGTAATTTTCGGCAATGTTATAAGGTTTTGCGGTATCTGTTAAGGGCAGTTACTAGAAAATATTATCTAATTAAAAGTAACTTATCTTTAACAATTGTTGCTGAATTTTATTACTGGTCCGTCCTAAATGAAAGAAAATATAAGATCGTATCAAAAGTATTTTAGTATTGTTCATACAAAGGAAAATATATATTTTTTGGTGTAATTTTTTATGTAGTCAGGGATGATGTATCAATACATCCCAAGCTTTCTCAATTGTTGCTGCGTGGCTCAATTATTTCCCATAAACCTAAATAAATGTTTCAAGGAAATTTTACTAAGTTGAAAGTATTTCCATGAATCATCTATTTAGGTTTCTGGGAAATTATTTGAGATTATGCTTTTTATTTAAATATTTATAATTATTTGAGGCCAGTCGTGGCGCAGTGGCACAAAGTGTGACTGTAATACCGACTGGTTGTGGGTTCGATCCCCACTCGAGGAGATGAAATATTTACTTAAATTTATATTTCCATTTCTTCGCTCTGGTATCGAGGCAAAGCGCGGCGTTAAGTTCTACCACTCAACACGCAATGCCTCCAAAATTCGGCAGAAAGTGGGGAACGAAGTGTCTTACACTAGGTTCCCTCTGCCTACCCTGCTGTGTGCGGGATATAGCGTGAAGCTAATTTAATTTAATTTAATTTTTTTTATAAATCTTTTTCTTTTTCAGTCCCATATATTTCGTAGATCTTTGTTGAATATGTATGTTTTACAGAATTTAAGTAATAATTTAAGAGTAATAATCACAAATTATTTCCCATTAATCTAAATAGATGTTTCAAGAAAATTTTATTAAATTGAAAGTATTTCCTTGGAACATCTTTTTAGGTGGATCTTTTTAGGATCGTTTTTCTATCATAAAAATTGTCTAAGGCTATGAAGAAGAACTGTCTAAGTTATTTTCTGTTTAAATATTCTTGAATAAATCTAATTAACAGCTCTAAATAAATTTTATAAAAGCACTAAAGAGCAAATTATTCAGAAAACTGATGTTAAGTCAGGCAGCGGCAATTTTTTAAGAAAAAGAAGTCAATGCTCTTTAACTCAAAACATGGCACTGACAACTTAACGCGTGCACTTGTATGGGTAACATGAAGAACTATGACTATGACGATTCTATGATATTCGTGTATATAGAAATACCAAAAAAATCGGCAAACTATTAAATTTTGTATATAACAAACAAAGAATACTTGATAAAGAAGATAAAGGAGATATTCAATTGTTTGTAGCAGTTTTCTTATTATTATATTTTATCTTGCTAATTTTAACAATGTTCTTTATTTTAATTGTGCCATGAAAATATATTTAATTAAGTTTTGTTAGTTTAAGTTTTAATTGATTTTTTTCTTATATGATAACCTATCGTCAATCAATCACATGGATGTTCAAATTTCTTAGTTGTTAATCTACTTTACAGTAAAATAAGTACTTCTATTCAATTTTCCTGTAATGTTGATTGATAAATAAGAATCAGAATCAGTGTTGATATCAATTATTTATTTTATGAAATATTTAAGTTTTTCTTCAAGCAGCCAGAAGAATTTCGAAGGTGTTTTGACTATTGCCCAAGATTGTAGTTTTATTGATATATATTTTTTACTATAATACTGATCTTAAGTCAGAAAAGCCTACATCGAGAACAATTGAGAAGAGATGAACTCACAAGGATCTAAGGACAATAATGAAATTCTGAGCTAAGGACAAACGTTATTGAAGTACGTATTAGCAGTATATTTCTATAATGTTAGTCCATAGGGAAGACAGGAGAGTAAAGTTAGAACTATTACTATACTTTGGAATATACATAAATTTTTGTGTAAATTAGTGTACATGCCAATGTAAATACTTCCATAACAAAACATCTGAAGAAGTACGGTTCATCATGTAAAAGTATCAAGAAGTACCCTTGAAATATAGTCGGGGCTGTGATTTGGGTGTTAGTTTAGCCAATAGTTTACCACTCGTACATTTTACAGTCACGGCTTTGTTTCATAATACGAAACGAAACAAGAAGCTGTTTTCTCCAGTAAAATACTTGTACCTACATACGTATCTATATTTGTTGTCGTTGTGTTATTTTAATGACTACTTTTAACATAATATAAGGGCAACAAAAATTGGATATCTAATAACCACCTTAGTAATTGCTGTAAAATAAGATAAAGTGTATGTAATTGTGTACATTTTAATGTAACAGTGAGTCACGCTAAGGCAACAAAATAATTTAAAAAAAATGCTGCATTCGATGCGAACCAATAGCAGTTCTTCTTCTCTCAAAATGGCTCTCTTGGTGAGGCTCATCGTCGTACTTAAAATCGAAATCTGAAATATCATTTATTTATTATGATCGGAAGATCAGAAGATTTATCTAATTTATTTTGATTATCAATTCATCTTATTCATTGTACGATCTGCCATTCCTGGCCGTATATTGTTTATATAATCATATAACGACATTTTGTATCGGTTTATGTACAATTTATAAGTTATTGTACTCTTATAAGAATGCATATTGTTACAGTCCACAATTCGTACAATGCTATTTTATGTTAAACGCATTCCCATATTTTTCGTCACTTTAGTACTATTATTAACTTTAATAGCTATATTTTTGGTGAGGGCAATTGTCGGGGATGTACGACAGATGTGAACTGACTTGAAACAAATTAATAAGTTTCTATTAGGAAATAATATTAAATCTTTATCTATCCAATCTTCTAACATGGATTTTGTAATTCAATTACTATCAAAATGTATAATTGTGTTTAATGTTATTGGCATTTCCATATTTTTCCTCATTTTAGTACTGCTAGTTTTACTAACGACTTGAAAGAAATAAAAAAAATCTACTAAGACATAATATTAAAATAATATATTCCAAGATGGATTTAGTTGTTCGAATACTATCAAATCTTGTTAGTGATTTATTACTGTTGTATTTATCATACATCTCCTACATATTGCAGGATACTTACTTACTTCGGTCCAAAATAATAGTTTATGTTTTATGAGATTTCAACAGGATCACCATTTTGAAGCTATGTAATTAAGATTTTATGGGAACAGTTAAGGTAAAAAAATAATAATAAAGACAGATCGTTAACTGATCCCACGATATGTTTTTACAATATCAGCAAAAATATTATGTGTTGTATCGCAAGTTAATACAACACATAACCGATATCTTACTGTACGGTGTACGGTGATAGTATCACAAGTGAAGTTAAAATTATTCAACAGTTCATTTTGTTTTTTTGGATCGTTGTATATTATTGAATTTCTTATGATATTTATAACAGATATATTTTTGTCAAATGGTATTTATAAATCTATAACATTTCTCCATAGGATTCCATAGGATCACCATTTTCAGTAATGTACTAATGTTTTAAGGCAGCTGTTAAAGATGTCACCTAATTATTAAAGTGACCTCTTACAATTGCCCTTAAACATTAATACTCTTTTGCAAGCAATATTACCTGAGAAAATACTTTATATTGTTTATTTCTTTTTAAAACAACATTTCTTTATGATTTAAGTGCTAAGTTTAGTTAGTGATATTTTTTAACTTTCATTCAATTCATTTTTTTTCAACAGGATCAACAGATTACAGCCTAATTCAAACGTCTCTGATCTCAGACAATTGTCACTAAATCTTATTACAGCAACATCACTAATAATACCAATTCAACAAGACGCAAAAATTAAGAATTGTAGAATATACATAATCTTCTTCTACCTGGCATTAGTCACGGCTTTTGCCAGGGTCTGCCTTCCTACTCAACCTACTCCACTTTTCACGGTCTTTAGCGTTCTCGGTGGTTAGACCATTGGCTCTCATGTCCTGCTTCACGACATCCAACCAGCGCTTCCTTGGGCGTCCGAGAGGTCTCACTCCAGGGACTGACATAGCAAGGCACTTGCATCCGACATAGTTCTTAGGCCGGCGCGTAACGTGACCAAACCATCTCAGGCGGCGCTCTTGGAGCTTATTCGCTACGTCACGGACTCCAAGACTACCTCGAATGAATGTGTTGCGTATGCGGTCAGACCGCGTTACGCCGCACATCCACCGCAGCATCTTCATTTCCGTGACGTGAAGCTCCTGAGTGTGCCGAGAAAGTGCTGGCCAACATTCGCTGCCGTATAAAAGAACCGGTCGGATGATGCTCTTGTATATCAGACCCTTGAGTTTGGGCGGTATCCTGCGATCGCAGACCACACCAGTGACCTCCCGCCATTTGGCCCAAGCAGCGCTTATCCGGCTATAGACATCGTGATCGATGCCTCCAGACTCGTGCATAACGGATCCAAGGTACCTGAACTTTTCCGACTTAAGGGCTGGTACAGGACCTATAAGGTTAGTGCTCGAGTCGGGGCTCCCACAGGCCATGTACTCGGTCTTCGACACATTTAGTTTAAAACCGCCGTTCTCAAGCGTACCCTTCCACAGGTTCACTTTACGCTCCAGCATCAGTCGGTTCTCGTCAATCAATGCTATATCATCGGCATACATCATCAGCCATGGAAGCTGGTCTTGGATGTGAGCCGAGACAGTATCGAGCACCACATTGAATAAGAACGGACTAAGAGCCGAGGCCTGGTGAACCCCTACTGTAATGTGGAAGGGTTCAGTGTCGCCAACAGCAGTCCTAACCATAGAAGCGGAATCGTGGTACATATCTCTGATAATCCCAATATACGCCTCAGGGATCCCTTTGGATCGCAATGCCCACCAGATACACTGACGAGGCACACAGTCAAAGGCCTTCTGCAGATCTAAAAAGGCCACATGCAGTGCTCTCCTTTTTTCCCTGTATGCCTCCATCAATGTTCTGAGGGTGAAAACGGCGTCCATAGTGCCCGATTCTGGCTGAAATCCATATTGAGACTCAGAGACAATACACTCGCGGCGGAGCCTGAGGTCGATCATGCGCTCGAAGAGCTTCATGGTATGACTCATAAGCTTAATGGCCCTATAACTACCACAATCTTGAACACTGCCCCTTCCCTTGTAAATAGGGGCAATAAAGCTAAGCCGCCACTGGTGTGGCATCTTTCCAGTGTTCAAGATATGATTAAAAAGGGCAGTAAGTATGAGCACATCAAGAGAGCCCAACGTTTTCGACGCTTCGATCGGAATGTCGTCAGGTCCCACCGCTTATCCGTTCTTCATGCGTCGAAGGCAATTACGAGTTTCGTCAAGGGTTATTGGGGCAATAAGTCCGAGGTTAGGGGGTGGGTCGTGATGAAGACTGCATGGGTGCTGAGTATTCAGCAACTCCTGGAAGTAGCTTCTCCACCTCTCCTTCACAGAGTCATGACTACAGAGCAGCGTGCCCTGGGAATCTCTGACGCAAAGACATTTTGCGATATCTTGCGTCGCTTTATCCCGGGAACGTGCCAGCTTGTAAATGAACTTCTGCCCCTCCACAGTTTCAAGTTTATCATACAATGGTGACAAACTCTCACTGCGGGCTCTGGCTACAGCTCTTTTACTGGCATGTTTAGCTACTATGTACTCCAGTCTGTCTTCAGGAGAGTTGGATTGCTGCCACTTCTTAAAGGCATCCTTCTTTTCACGAGTCACCTCCTGCACCTTGTCATTCCACCACCATGTCTCCTTGTCGATGACACGTCCTCCCTTAGAAAGGCCAAGAACTCGCCTGCCTGCCGCAATGATTGCCGACTGAGCTCGATCCCAAGCATCCTGAGCAGTCTCGGTGTTAGTCAAAAGAAGATGACTTTTCACCTCTGCCAGGAACTCGGTCTGCATCGGTCCATTCAGCAACCACCACTTGATCCGAGGCCTACGTTTCTCGGCTACTTTCTTCTTCGGAGTGACGTTAAAGTCCATGACAAGAAGACGATGTTGAGCTGTTAGACTTTCGCCTGGAATGACCTTACAGTGAGTTACCCTACCCATATGACACCGTCTGGTCAATAAGTAGTCTATTTGAGTTGAGTGGGACCCGCTCTTATACGTGATAAGGTGCTGAGGATTCTTTTGGAAGAACGTATTCACGACGGCCAGATCCGACGCAATACAGGTTCTCAGAATATTTTCTCCCACTGTATTGCGAAGACCGTGCCCAAAACCCCCGTGAACACGTTCATACGGCTCAGCAGCCTTACCGACGTGACCGTTCAAGTCCCCCCCAACTAAGACCACTTCGGTAGACGGTACAGCAAGTAGCACCTCTTCATACTGCTCCCAGAATGTCTCCTTTTCGGACGCGCTACATCCCGCCTGGGGAGCAAAGGCACTGATTAAGTTTGTAGTAACGCCCTCAATCAGTACCTTTACTCGCATCAAGCGGTCGCAGCGACGGTCAACTTCAAGGAGCCCATTCTGAAACTCTTCAGAAAGCACTACCGCCACACCGTTTCTACCGGAAGGTGACCCAGTGTATATAAGCCGGTAACCCTGTCCGATGTTTCGGGACTTATTGCCCTTCCAGCGAGTTTCCTGGAGGAAAGCACACTGAACCCGACGTCTCATGAGTACATCTGCGAGTTCCCTGCATCGTCCGGTTAGAGAGCCAATATTCCACGTTGCAAAGCGGAGTTTCCGTCTGGGTACTAGCGTCTTTAGCCGTGCCCGTACTTGACACGGTAGCCCTTGCCCACTTGTCGCAGGTGTAGGGCGATGTGCCTGCGCGTCGTTTTGCGGCGACGCCCTAGCCGTACCCAGTCTTTTCGTGGTTCGTTCCATGTTATGGCAAGTTCTAGTTTTTAATGGAGCGATTGCCATCTGACCTCCAAAACCCCTTTGTGGGGAAAAACCGGGGGGAGAGGAATAGGACAGATAGAAAAGAGGGAAAGGATAGGCAGAGGGAGAGGGTAGGAAAAGAAGGGGATTAAAAGAAGGGGACACCACTTTTATGGACTGGACGGAGGTTATAACAAGTGGTGGCTCGAGGATCCGGGGCCACGTACCCGTATGCCCAAGAACAAATAACGGATAGATATTAGTCAGGGCACCCTCTGGATTGTAGAATATACATAATATAATATTTTAATAATAATTTACTTAATGCATATATTCTGGGGCATAAGCGTACGACTGTATACGCGACGGTTGCGGGTTCGATTCCCCCTGAGGGAAAAATTTAATATTTTCATGTCTTTGCTGTTAACGAGGCAAAGCGTGACATTGAGTTCCGCCACTCAACGCCTCGATTATGTCTCGAGAATTCGGCGGAACATGAGGTAATACGGGGAGTGGGAAGCAAAAAAAAAATGATGCACTTCTCAGATTGAGGTCAGGAAATTCATCAATGCTTCATATTATTTATTTAAAAATACGTGGCGCGGTAAGCGCAAACAGGTAAATTTAAGATATTTTTATATGTCCATAAAATCTACACATTATTTCGTTGATTACCACGCTTATTAATTTTAAATTTTTCTTTTATTTATACCTTCTCTGCTTCTCATCAGGACCAGCATTTTTCAATAATGTAATTTAGGTTTTATGACCATTGCACAAGGTATTGCTTGACTTTGAACGTCATGTGCCTGCATCAATTGTCACTAAATCTTTATACAAAACACCTCCCGTAAAGAAACTTTCTTCTCAACCTTTATTTTTAACCTAATTTGTGTTTTTTTTATCAGGACCGATATTTTTCAAAGTAATTAAGATTTTATGACAACTGTTCAAGGCAGCATTGTCTAATTTAAGCAACGCTCGCCTTAAACACATGTCACTAATTCTTATTACAAGTACAAATTCAATAAGATGCGGAAAAGGAGTATTATTGAATTTATAATATACCTATTATATTTTAATTATAATGTCATTATTTAATTTACAGAGCTGCTTCATTTCATTCGTAAAGATGTCTATTAGATTTAGATATCACTAAAATGTTTAATTCCGTTTACATAATCGTTACTGAATAAGACAAAGAGAACTCGAAATATATAACTTTCCATTTCAACATTTTTTAAAATTTAATATAGATTTTGTCACAACTGTTCAAGGTATGGCATACCTTCACCAATTGTCACAAAATCTTATTACAGCTATTTCAAAAGTTCCAAGATGCAAAATATTAAAAAATTTTCAAGATGCAAAATATTCAAAATTTTGTTATCATTTAAAAGGTTGACATGGGAAGCGCTGAAAATACCTACAGGATTTAGTAGCTATAAAATCTGTAACTCTTATAGTTGATTTCAGAATTTATTGATGAGACATCTCGTGTACATAGTAGAGTATCTACGGAAAAGAAGCTTGCTTCTCTATTTTATTTTTAACTTAACCCTTATTTCTTCATCAGAACAAACATTTATGGCAATGTAATATAGGTTTTATGACATCTATTGAAGGTATTGCCTAAATTAAAATGTCTGTCACCCTCATTAAATATCAGTAAATCTTGTTACCATTTCATCACCAGGGCAGAGTTTAATAGCTAATTATTTTAACTTTGTTTTTAGATATGAAAGTGCAGTAACAACTATAATTCGGGGGGTGTATGAAGATATCTTTCAAGTCTAATAATATAATAATCTAATCTTTTGGATATAAAAAACAAAGAATACTTGATAAAGAAGATAAAGGAGATATTCAATTGTTTGTAGCAGTTTTCTTATTATTATATTTTATCTTGCTAATTTTAACAATGTTCTTTATTTTAATTGTGCCATGAAAATATTTTTAATTAAGTTTTGTTAGTAAGTTTTAATTGATTTTTTTTCTTATATTATCATACCTATCGTCAATCAATCACATGGATGTTCAAATTTCTTAATCCACTTTACAGTAAAATAAGTACTTCTATTCAATTTTCCTGTAATGTTGATTGATAAATAAGAATCAGAATCAGCGTTGATATCAATTATTTATTGAATGAAATATTTAAGTTTTTCTTCAAGCAGCCAGAAGAATTTCGAAGGTGTTTTGACTATTGCCCAAGATTGTAGTACTATTGATGTATATTTTTTACTAAATACTGATCTTTAGTCAGAAAAGCCTACATCGAGAAACAATTGAGAAGAGATGAACTCACAAGGATCTAAGGACAATAATGAAATTCTGAGCTAAGGACCAACATTATTGAAGTACGTATTAGCAGTATATTTCTATAATGTTAGTCCATAGGGAAGACAGGAAATAAAATTCATGTTTTAAATATCGTCTTATACATACGAGTACATATGTATGTATATCTTATTTACTCGTAAAGAAGATAGAAGATGTCAAGATTTTTCGAGCTATTTCTCAATATTATACTAATTTGTATATAATTTTGATCGATAGTAAAAAAAAAACTATTCGCTTTACATTCACTGTGATAGTAACCAAAAATACATGGCTAGATATGATATTGATTGTCCTTCTTTACTGAAAAAATATACTGTATGAAAAGGAGATTGGGTCGTACTGTTCGTAGATTGTATAGT